>JAEIGM010000116.1:0-97941 GCA_018903735.1 Drosophila cardini
TTCTTTTGCGTTTCTAGATGGTTTTCATTTATATCGCACTGCATCAAAATAATCATGTTGTCGACAATTTAAAATTTTTTCATACCTTTTTTGGTTTTTTGCCTTTTTTGTCGTTTTTAGATGATTTTTATTTGTATCGACTCTGCATCAAAATAATCATAATTTCGTCAATTTAAATTATTTTTATTTATTTTTTGTTTTTAGCATTCTTTGGCGTTTCTAGATGATTTTCATTTATATCGCACTGCATCAAAATAATCATGTTGTCGACAATTTAAAATTTTTTCATACATTTTTTGTTTATTGCCTTTTTTGTCGTTTCTAGATGATTTTCATTTGTATCGACTCTGCATCAAAATAATCATGATTTCGTCAATTTAAAGTTTTTTCATAAATTTTTGGTTTTTGCCTTTTTTGTCGTTTCTAGATGATTTTCATTTATATCGCACTGCATCAAAATAGTCATATTTTCGTCAATTTAAAATTTTTTCATACATTTTTTGTTTTTTGCTTTTTTGTCGTTTCTAGATGATTTTCATTTGTATCGACTCTGCATCAAAATAATCATGATTTCGTCAATTTAAAGTTATTTCATTTATTTTTTGTTTTTAGCATTCTTTGGCGTTTCTAGATGATTTTCATTTATATCGCACTGCATCAAAATAATCATGATGTCGACAATTTAAAATTTTTCCATAAATTTTTTTTTTTTTTTGCCTTTTTTGTCGTTTTTAGATGATTTTTATTTGTATCGACTCTGCATCAAAATAATCATGATTTCGTCAATTTAAAGTTTTTTTCATAAATTTTTTGTTTTTTGCCTTTTTTGTCGTTTCTAGATGATTTTCATTTATATCGCACTGCATCAAAATAGTCATATTTTCGTCAATTAAAAATTGTTTCACACATTTTTTGTTTTTTGCCTTTTTTGTCGTTTCTAGATGATTTTCATTTGTATCGACTCTGCATCAAAATAATCATGATTTCGTCAATTTAAAAGTTTTTTCATAAATTTTTGTTTTTTTTTGGGTTTTTTTTTGTCGTTTTTAGATGATTTTTATTTGTATCGACTCTGCATCAAAATAATCATAATTTCGTCAATTTAAATTTTTTTTATTTATTTTTTGTTTTTAGCATTCTTTGGCGTTTCTAGATGATTTTCATTTATATCGCACTGCATCAAAATAATCATGTTGTCGACAATTTAAAATTTTTTCATAAATTTTTGGTTTTTTCCTTTTTTGTCGTTTTTAGATGATTTTTATTTGTATCGACTCTGCATCAAAATAATCATGATTTCGTCAATTTAAAGTTTTTTCATAAATTTTTGGTTTTTTGCATTTTTGTCGTTTCTAGATGATTTTTATTTGTATCGACTCTGCATCAAAATAATCATGATTTCGTCAATTCAAAGTTATTTCATTTATTTTTTTTTTTAGCATTCTTTGGCGTTTCTAGATGATTTTCATTTATATCGACTCTGCATTAAAATAATCATGATTTGGAAAATTTAAAATTTTTTGTTTTTTGCCTTTTTGTCGTTTCTAGATGATTTTCATTTGTATCGACTCTGCATTAAAATAATCATGATTTCGCAATTTAAATTTAAAATTTTTTGTTTTTTGCCTTTTTTGTCGTTTCTAGATGATTTTCATTTATATCGAATCTGCATCAAAATAATCATGACTTCGTCAATTTAAAAGTTTTTTCATAAATTTTTGGTTTTTTGCCTTTTTTGTCGTTTCTAGATGATTTTCATTTATATCGACTCTGCATCAAAATAATCAT
Organism: Drosophila cardini; assembly: GCA_018903735.1. NCBI lineage: Eukaryota > Metazoa > Arthropoda > Insecta > Diptera > Drosophilidae > Drosophila > Drosophila cardini. Next base: position 1,789 of record JAEIGM010000116.1, read on the forward strand.
GATTTCGTCAATTTAAAGTTTTTTCATTTATTTTTTGTTTTTAGCATTCTTTGCGTTTCTAGATGATTTTCATTTATATCGCACTGCATCAAAATAATCATGATGTCGACAATTTAAAATTTTTTCATAAATTTTTGGTTTTTTGCCTTTTTTGTCGTTTTTAGATGATTTTTATTTGTATCGACTCTGCATCAAAATAATCATAATTTCGTCAATTTAAAGTTATTTCATTTATTTTTTTGTTTTTAGCATTCTTTGGCGTTTCTAGATGATTTTCATTTATATCGCACTGCATCAAAATAATCATGTTGTCGACAATTTAAAATTTTTTCATACATTTTTGTTTATTGCCTTTTTTGTCGTTTCTAGATGATTTTCATTTGTATCGACTCTGCATCAAAATAATCATGATTTCGTCAATTTAAAGTTTTTTCATTTATTTTTTGTTTTTAGCATTCTTTGGCGTTTCTAGATGATTTTCATTTATATCGCACTGCATCAAAATAATCATGTTGTCGACAATTTAAAATTTTTCATACATTTTTTGTTTATTGCCTTTTTTGTCGTTTCTAGATGATTTTCATTTGTATCGACTCTGCATCAAAATAATCATGACTTCGTCAATTTAAAGTTTTTTCATAAATTTTTGGTTTTTTGCCTTTTTTGTCGTTTCTAGATGATTTTCATTTATATCGCACTGCATCAAAATAGTCATATTTTCGTCAATTTAAAATTTTTTCATACATTTTTTGTTTTTTGCCTTTTTTGTCGTTTCTAGATGATTTTCATTTGTATCGACTCTGCATCAAAATAATCATGATTTCGTCAATTTAAAGTTTTTTCATTTATTTTTTGTTTTTAGCATTCTTTGGCGTTTCTAGATGATTTTCATTTATATCGCACTGCATCAAAATAGTCATATTTTCGTCAATTTAAAATTTTTTCATACATTTTTTGTTTTTTGCCTTTTTTGTCGTTTCTAGATGATTTTCATTTGTATCGACTCTGCATCAAAATAATCATGATTTCGTCAATTTAAAGTTTTTTCATTTATTTTTTGTTTTTAGCATTCTTTGCGTTTCTAGATGATTTTCATTTATATCGCACTGCATCAAAATAATCATGATGTCGACAATTTAAAATTTTTTCATAAATTTTTGGTTTTTTGCCTTTTTTGTCGTTTTTAGATGATTTTTATTTGTATCGACTCTGCATCAAAATAATCATGATTTCGTCAATTTAAAATTTTTTTCATTTATTTTTTGTTTTTAGCATTCTTTTGCGTTTCTAGATGATTTTCATTTATATCGCACTGCATCAAAATAATCATGTTGTCGACAATTTAAAATTTTTTCATACCCTTTTTTGGTTTTTTGCCTTTTTTGTCGTTTTTAGATGATTTTTATTTGTATCGACTCTGCATCAAAATAATCATAATTTCGTCAATTTAAATTATTTTTATTTATTTTTTGTTTTTAGCATTCTTTGGCGTTTCTAGATGATTTTCATTTATATCGCACTGCATCAAAATAATCATGTTGTCGACAATTTAAAATTTTTTCATACATTTTTTGTTTATTGCCTTTTTTGTCGTTTCTAGATGATTTTCATTTGTATCGACTCTGCATCAAAATAATCATGATTTCGTCAATTTAAAGTTTTTTCATAAATTTTTTGGTTTTTTGCCTTTTTGTCGTTTCTAGATGATTTTCATTTATATCGCACTGCATCAAAATAGTCATATTTTCGTCAATTTAAAATTTTTTCATACATTTTTTGTTTTTTGCTTTTTTGTCGTTTCTAGATGATTTTCATTTGTATCGACTCTGCATCAAAATAATCATGATTTCGTCAATTTAAAGTTATTTCATTTATTTTTTGTTTTTAGCATTCTTTGGCGTTTCTAGATGATTTTCATTTATATCGCACTGCATCAAAATAGTCATATTTTCGTCAATTTAAAATTTTTTCATAAATTTTTGTTTTTTTTGCCTTTTTTGTCGTTTTTAGATGATTTTTATTTGTATCGACTCTGCATCAAAATAATCATGATTTCGTCAATTTAAAAGTTTTTTCATAAATTTTTGGTTTTTTGCCTTTTTTGTCGTTTCTAGATGATTTTCATTTATATCGCACTGCATCAAAATAGTCATATTTTCGTCAATTTAAAATTTTTTCACACATTTTTTGTTTTTTGCCTTTTTGTCGTTTCTAGATGATTTTCATTTGTATCGACTCTGCATCAAAATAATCATGATTTCGTCAATTTAAAATTTTTTCATAAATTTTTGGTTTTTTGCCTTTTTTGTCGTTTTTAGATGATTTTTATTTGTATCGACTCTGCATCAAAATAATCATGATTTCGTCAATTTAAAGTTTTTTCATAAATTTTTGGTTTTTTGCATTTTTTGTCGTTTCTAGATGATTTTCATTTATATCGCACTGCATCAAAATAATCATGATTTCGTCAATTCAAAGTTATTTCATTTATTTTTTTTTTTAGCATTCTTTGGCGTTTCTAGATGATTTTCATTTATATCGACTCTGCATTAAAATAATCATGATTTGGAAAATTTAAAATTTTTTGTTTTTTGCCTTTTTTGTCGTTTCTAGATGATTTTCATTTGTATCGACTCTGCATCAAAATAATCATAATTTCGTCAATTTAAATTTTTTTTATTTATTTTTTGTTTTTAGCATTCTTTGGCGTTTCTAGATGATTTTCATTTATATCGCACTGCATCAAAATAATCATGTTGTCGACAATTTAAAATTTTTTCATACATTTTTTGTTTATTGCCTTTTTTGTCGTTTCTAGATGATTTTCATTTGTATCAACTCTGCATCAAAATAATCATGATTTTGTCAATTTAAAGTTTTTTCATTTATTTTTTGTTTTTAGCATTCTTTGGCGTTTCTAGATGATTTTCATTTATATCGCACTGCATCAAAATAATCATGATGTCGACAATTTAAAATTTTTTCATAAATTTTTGGTTTTTTGCCTTTTTTGTCGTTTTTAGATGATTTTTATTTGTATCGACTCTGCATCAAAATAATCATAATTTCGTCAATTTAAATTTTTTTTATTTATTTTTTGTTTTTAGCATTCTTTGGCGTTTCTAGATGATTTTCATTTATATCGCACTGCATCAAAATAATCATGATGTCGACAATTTAAAATTTTTTCATAAATTTTTGGTTTTTTGCCTTTTTTGTCGTTTTTAGATGATTTTTATTTGTATCGACTCTGCATCAAAATAATCATGATTTCGTCAATTTAAAGTTTTTTCATAAATTTTTGGTTTTTTGCATTTTTTGTCGTTTCTAGATGATTTTCATTTGTATCGACTCTGCATCAAAATAATCATGATTTCGTCAATTCAAAGTTATTTCATTTATTTTTTTTTTTTTAGCATTCTTTGGCGTTTCTAGATGATTTTCATTTATATCGACTCTGCATTAAAATAATCATGATTTGGAAAATTTAAAATTTTTTGTTTTTTGCCTTTTTTGTCGTTTCTAGATGATTTTCATTTGTATCGACTCTGCATTAAAATAATCATGATTTCGAAAATTTAAAATTTTTTTTTTTTGCCTTTTTTGTCGTTTCTAGATGATTTTCATTTATATCGAATCTGCATCAAAATAATCATGATTTCGTCAATTTAAAATTTTTTCATTTATGTTTTGTTTTTAGCATTCTTTGGCGTTTCTAGATGATTTTCATTTATATCGACTCTGCATCAAAATAATCGTGATTTCGTCAATTTAAAGTTTTTTCACTTATGTTTTGTTTTTAGCATTCTTTTGCGTTTCTAGATGATTTTCATTTATATCGCACTGCATCAAAATAATCATGATGTCGACAATTTACAATTTTTTCATACATTTTTCGTTTTTAGCATTCTTTGGCGTTTCTAGATGATTTTCATTTATATCGCACTGCATCAAAATAATCATAATTTCGTCAATTTACAATTTTTTTTATTTATTTTTTGTTTTTAGCATTCTTTGGCGTTTCTAGATGATTTTCATTTATATCGCACTGCATCAAAATAATCATGATGTCGACAATTTAAAATTTTTTCATACATTTTTTGTTTTTTGCCTTTTTTGTCGTTTCTAGATGATTTTCATTTGTATCGACTCTGCATCAAAATAATCATGATTTCGTCAATTTAAAGTTTTTTCATTTATTTTTTTGTTTTTAGCATTCTTTGGCGTTTCTAGATGATTTTCATTTATATCGCACTGCATCAAAATAATCATGTTGTCGACAATTTAAAATTTTTTCATACATTTTTTGTTTATTGCCTTTTTTGTCGTTTCTAGATGATTTTCATTTGTATCGACTCTGCATCAAAATAATCATGACTTCGTCAATTTAAAGTTTTTTCATAAATTTTTGGTTTTTTGCCTTTTTTGTCGTTTCTAGATGATTTTCATTTATATCGCACTGCATCAAAATAGTCATATTTTCGTCAATTTAAAATTTTTTCATACATTTTTTGTTTTTTGCCTTTTTTGTCGTTTCTAGATGATTTTCATTTGTATCGACTCTGCATCAAAATAATCATGATTTCGTCAATTTAAAGTTTTTTCATTTATTTTTTTGTTTTTAGCATTCTTTGGCGTTTCTAGATGATTTTCATTTATATCGCACTGCATCAAAATAGTCATATTTTCGTCAATTTAAAATTTTTTCATACATTTTTTGTTTTTTGCCTTTTTTGTCGTTTCTAGATGATTTTCATTTGTATCGACTCTGCATCAAAATAATCATGATTTCGTCAATTTAAAGTTTTTTCATTTATTTTTTGTTTTTAGCATTCTTTGCGTTTCTAGATGATTTTCATTTATATCGCACTGCATCAAAATAATCATGATGTCGACAATTTAAAATTTTTTCATAAATTTTTGGTTTTTTGCCTTTTTTGTCGTTTTTAGATGATTTTTATTTGTATCGACTCTGCATCAAAATAATCATGATTTCGTCAATTTAAAATTTTTTCATTTATTTTTTGTTTTTAGCATTCTTTTGCGTTTCTAGATGATTTTCATTTATATCGCACTGCATCAAAATAATCATGTTGTCGACAATTTAAAATTTTTTCATACCTTTTTTTGGTTTTTTGCCTTTTTTGTCGTTTTTAGATGATTTTTATTTGTATCGACTCTGCATCAAAATAATCATAATTTCGTCAATTTAAATTATTTTTATTTATTTTTTGTTTTTAGCATTCTTTGGCGTTTCTAGATGATTTTCATTTATATCGCACTGCATCAAAATAATCATGTTGTCGACAATTTAAAATTTTTTCATACATTTTTTGTTTATTGCCTTTTTTGTCGTTTCTAGATGATTTTCATTTGTATCGACTCTGCATCAAAATAATCATGATTTCGTCAATTTAAAGTTTTTTTCATAAATTTTTGGTTTTTTGCCTTTTTTGTCGTTTCTAGATGATTTTCATTTATATCGCACTGCATCAAAATAGTCATATTTTCGTCAATTTAAAATTTTTTCATACATTTTTTGTTTTTTGCTTTTTTGTCGTTTCTAGATGATTTTCATTTGTATCGACTCTGCATCAAAATAATCATGATTTCGTCAATTTAAAGTTATTTCATTTATTTTTTGTTTTTAGCATTCTTTGGCGTTTCTAGATGATTTTCATTTATATCGCACTGCATCAAAATAATCATGATGTCGACAATTTAAAATTTTTTCATAAATTTTTGTTTTTTTGCCTTTTTTGTCGTTTTTAGATGATTTTTATTTGTATCGACTCTGCATCAAAATAATCATGATTTCGTCAATTTAAAGTTTTTTCATAAATTTTTGGTTTTTTGCCTTTTTTGTCGTTTCTAGATGATTTTCATTTATATCGCACTGCATCAAAATAGTCATATTTTCGTCAATTTAAAATTTTTTCACACATTTTTTGTTTTTTGCCTTTTTTGTCGTTTCTAGATGATTTTCATTTGTATCGACTCTGCATCAAAATAATCATGATTTCGTCAATTTAAAATTTTTTCATAAATTTTTGGTTTTTTGCCTTTTTTGTCGTTTTTAGATGATTTTTATTTGTATCGACTCTGCATCAAAATAATCATGATTTCGTCAATTTAAAGTTTTTTCATAAATTTTTGGTTTTTTGCATTTTTTGTCGTTTCTAGATGATTTTCATTTGTATCGACTCTGCATCAAAATAATCATGATTTCGTCAATTCAAAGTTATTTCATTTATTTTTTTTTTTAGCATTCTTTGGCGTTTCTAGATGATTTTCATTTATATCGACTCTGCATTAAAATAATCATGATTTCGAAAATTTAAAATTTTTTGTTTTTTGCCTTTTTTGTCGTTTCTAGATGATTTTCATTTGTATCGACTCTGCATCAAAATAATCATGATTTCGTCAATTTAAAATTTTTTTATTTATTTTTTGTTTTTAGCATTCTTTGGCGTTTCTAGATGATTTTCATTTATATCGCACTGCATCAAAATAATCATGTTGTCGACAATTTAAAATTTTTTCATACATTTTTTGTTTATTGCCTTTTTTGTCGTTTCTAGATGATTTTCATTTGTATCAACTCTGCATCAAAATAATCATGATTTTGTCAATTTAAAGTTTTTTCATTTATTTTTTGTTTTTAGCATTCTTTGGCGTTTCTAGATGATTTTCATTTATATCGCACTGCATCAAAATAATCATGATGTCGACAATTTAAAATTTTTTCATAAATTTTTGGTTTTTTGCCTTTTTTGTCGTTTTTAGATGATTTTTATTTGTATCGACTCTGCATCAAAATAATCATGATTTCGTCAATTTAAAGTTTTTTCATAAATTTTTGGTTTTTTGCATTTTTTGTCGTTTCTAGATGATTTTCATTTGTATCGACTCTGCATCAAAATAATCATGATTTCGTCAATTCAAAGTTATTTCATTTATTTTTTTGTTTAGCATTCTTTGGCGTTTCTAGATGATTTTCATTTATATCGACTCTGCATTAAAATAATCATGATTTGGAAAATTTAAAATTTTTTGTTTTTTGCCTTTTTTGTCGTTTCTAGATGATTTTCATTTGAATCGACTCTGCATTAAAATAATCATGATTTCGAAAATTTAAAATTTTTTGTTTTTTGCCTTTTTTGTCGTTTCTAGATGATTTTCATTTGTATCGAATCTGCATCAAAATAATCATGCTTTCGTCAATTTAAAATTTTTTCATTAATTTTTTGTTTTTAGCATTCTTTGGCGTTTCTAGATGATTTTCATTTATATCGACTCTGCATTAAAATAATCATGATTTCGAAAATTTAAAATTTTTTGTTTTTTGCCTTTTTTGTCGTTTCTAGATGATTTTCATTTATATCGAATCTGCATCAAAATAATCATGATTTCGTCAATTTAAAGTTTTTTAATAAATTTTTGGTTTTTTGCCTTTTTTGTCGTTTCTAGATGATTTTCATTTATATCGACTCTGCATCAAAATAATCATGATTTCGTCAATTTAAAGTTTTTTCATAAATTTTTGGTTTTTTGCCTTTTTTGTCGTTTCTAGATGATTTTCATTTATATCGACTCTGCATCAAAATAATCATGATTTCGTCAATTTAAAGTTTTTTCATAAATTTTTGGTTTTTTGCCTTTTTTGTCGTTTCTAGATGATTTTCATTTATATCGCACTGCATCAAAATAGTCATATTTTCGTCAATTTAAAATTTTTTCACACATTTTTTGTTTTTTGCCTTTTTTGTCGTTTCTAGATGATTTTCATTTGTATCGACTCTGCATCAAAATAATCATGATTTCGTCAATTTAAAGTTTTTTCATTTATTTTTTGTTTTTAGCATTCTTTGGCGTTTCTAGATGATTTTCATTTATATCGACTCTGCATTAAAATAATCATGATTTCGAAAATTTAAAATTTTTTGTTTTTTGCCTTTTTTGTCGTTTCTAGATGATTTTCATTTGTATCGAATCTGCATCAAAATAATCATGCTTTCGTCAATTTAAAATTTTTTCATTAATTTTTTGTTTTTAGCATTCTTTGGCGTTTCTAGATGATTTTCATTTATATCGACTCTGCATTAAAATAATCATGATTTCGAAAATTTAAAATTTTTTGTTTTTTGCCTTTTTTGTCGTTTCTAGATGATTTTCATTTGTATCAACTCTGCATCAAAATAATCATGATTTCGTCAATTTAAAGTTTTTTCATAAATTTTTGGTTTTTTGCCTTTTTTGTCGTTTTTAGATGATTTTTATTTGTATAGACTGTGCATCAAAAAAATCATAATTTCCGTCAATTTAAATTTTTTTTTATTTTTTGTTTTATTTTTTGTTTTTAGCATTCTTTGCCGTTTCTAGATGATTTTCATTTATATCGCACTGCATCAAAATAATCATGTTGTCGACAATTTAAAATTTTTTTTCATACATTTTTTGTTTATTTTTTTGCCTTTTTGGCGTTTTTTATGATGATTTTCATTTGTATCGACTCTGCATCAAAATAATCATGTGTCACAGGATGGTTCAAATGGTTTGTAGGCGTGGTGGGGTATTTCGACAGTGTCTTATGATGGTAGATAAAAAGAAACACAATAGCTTTTATAACTAAAAACTAATACAGAGTATTTATTCATTACTCGTTTAAATGTTAAATCAAGAAACTTCAAATAATAGCGTTGTACATAAGGCTTGTACATTTTCAGGCTTATCCATTGACGCGTACGTTGCGTCCGATCGCTAGCACATCTCGACGACGACTCTTTTCTCAACACTTGGCAACATGTTGAGATGGCAACATGTTGAAATGGCAACATGTTGAAATGTTGTTAGTGTGTTTCTGATACATATTGTGAAATTTATAAATTGTCGCGTGACAGTTCGGCCAATCCTGATGTAGAATCGTCCCCGATTCGGTAGTCGTTTTCAGATTCCACACCCAGATCCGGAACACCAACACACCATGGCTTCATCTTGTCTGAGGAGTATACTGAACAGTATTTCCGCGTCGTTATCTGCATACCAGGGATATCCTCGATGACGTATCGGTCATTGTCCAACACCTTCTTTACTTGGTATGGTCCACGATATAGAGGCTCAAGTTTACGTGATTCCCCTGTTGCAGCTGGTTCGTTTTCTACTACAACTAGATCACCTGTGGAATATAAGATTGGGTTAGAGTGTTTGCTGTCAAACCGTTTCTTCCATTTGGGTCGTTCGGCATTGATATTCGCAACAGCTTCATCGTATTTTTCTGTTGGTTCTTCTGCTCGGATTCCACCGTCAAGATCATCGTGGATGGCAGCTGCCAAATGATTATGAACGACGTCAAGAGGTTTAAATTCAAAGACTAAATCGTTTGGACTAAATCCTGATGTTTCGTTGCGCTGCGAATTGACAGTCCATTGTAACGTTCGTAGGGTTAGATCCCAGTCCTTTGCTGTGTTCGTAGAGCTTCGAAGAAAACTTAAGATGGTTTGATTTGCTCGCTCAACTTGTCCATTAGCCCTCGGAGTCCGTACAGCATTTTTGATATGATGTATACCATTTTGCGTACAATACTCTTCAAACATCTTGGAGGTGAAGGCGGTCCCTCTGTCCGATACTATACATTTTGGCAATCCAAAGTATCCCGAGATTTCGTTTAATACGTTGATAGTTGGTTGCGTCTTCGTACTCTTCACAGGCTTTACGATTAGGAATTTCGTAAATGAATCGGATATTGCAAGGACATGAGTATTTCCACGTTTACTCTTGATGAATGGGCCTAAATGATCGATATGTATTTTCCTGAACGGGACAGGATCGACGTCGTTGTAGTGTAGACTTCCTTCTGGTTTTCCTCCTTTGGACTTGAAATAACAACAAGTCATACATGAAGAAATATAGTCCTTCACGTACTTCCTTATTTTTGGAAACCAAAATCTTTCTTGAATACGTGCAATGGTCTTTTCCAATCCAAAATGTCCAACGTCGTCATGGCACAATTTGGCAATGCGCCACCTCACATTTTTCGGCACTACAAATCGTATTGTTCCATTTACTTTTCTGTACAGTCGGTGGTTTTGAATAACAAAGTCATGGCGTATCTGCTTCTCATGGTTCGTTTGGCATGCACCATTCATGACAGCTATTATTTTTACGAGATCGGGATCTTGCAGTTGAATCGTCAATAGCCAATCGTCTACGTTGTTCGTTATGAGGCGAATAGTCTCCTCCAGGTTCGTCACAGGAGTAATGTCTGGCGCTCGGCTCATTGCATCGACGTGAGCCATTTTTGTTCCTTCTCGATGAACAATTTCGCAGTCATAATCCAAAATACTAAACCACCAACGAGCTACTTTCGGTATAAGTTCCTTGTTTGCTTTAGCCTTAGCAATGGCAGCACAATCTGTAACTAATCGAAACGGTTTTCCCAGTACGTAAACTCGAAATCGTTTTAGAGTTTCTACCACAGCTAGTATCTCTAGCTCGTAGCTGTGATATCGGCTTTCGGCATCATTACAATGGCGACTGAAGTAACAAACGGGCTTCCAACTGATCTTGTCGTGGGACTGCAACAATACTCCGGCTAATCCAATGGCACAGGCGTCCGTATGAACTTCATGATAAGCAGCAAAATCATATAATGCCAACACGGGTACACAGCAAAGTTTGTCGATGAGTTCTTCGAATGACTTGCGATGCTCCTCCGTCCACTCAAACTTGGATTGTGCAGTTTTGCGTAGCAACTTCGTCAACGGTCTTGTGATTAGCGAGTAATTTTCCACAAACTTACGTAAGAATCCTGTCAGCCCGAGGAAACGTCTGACTTCGGTTATGCTTGTGGGGCTCTTGAAGTTTTTAATGGCACTTATATTGTCCTCTCCAGGCGTTATACCATCGTGATTTACAATGTGTCCATGAAAAGTGATCTCAGTCTGAAGAAATCTGCATTTGTCCAATCGCAACTTTAGACCATTTTCGTGCAAAATCGTAAACATCTTTTAGAGACGCTCGATTCCTTCCTCAAATGTCTTACTCGGAATTATCACATCATCCAAGTAAGCGAGAACTTCTCCACGATTCATTTGACTAATTACCTTGTTCATAACGCATTGAAATACAGCCGGGGCGTTGATTAATCCAAAAGGCATTCTATTGAACTCATAATGTCCATCGGTGCTTACAAAGGCTGTAAACTTCTTTGATGGTTCGTCCAATTCGATTTGATGATATCCCATACGTAAGTCCAGTTTCGTGAAGTATCGATTGCCAGCCAATTGTGCGAATTGTTCTTCCAAATTTGGCATTGGAAACGGTATTTTCGTCGTAATGGTATTTAAACGTCGATAATCGATACACATCCTGTATTCACCATTCTTTTTGCTGACAATTACAATTCCTGAAGCGTAAGGTGAATCTGACGGACGTATAATACCACACTCTAAAAGTTCTGTAATCATATTTGCCACAATTGGTCGTTGAGCAAATGGAATTCTGTAAGGTTTCGTGTAAATGGGGATATCCGATGTTAACGATATGTTCATTTTCACCACAGAACATTTTCCCAATTCCAAAGAATTTCGTGCGAAACAAGCGTCGTTTTGGCTGATAATGTTTTCAATGCATTCTTTCTCCGATTCAAGTAGATTAGCGCTTGCTTGTATTTTCTGAACCTTTTCGATGAAACATTCATTACCGTGAATCACAAGCTTACTGTCGTCACGACATAACAAGTCTTTTCCCAAAAGAACGTTTTCCGAGATCAAGTCATTTTCCACTACTAGCATTTCAGCGTTATACGTATGTTCGTCGATCAATATTTTGGCATTCAACTTTCGGTGGCACAAATATTTACCTCCTCCAAATCCGTTTAATGTTATCATGCAGCTTTCTGTTACGCCTATCTGATCAGCAAATGATTTCCGTAATAATGTTCGAGTACTACCAGGATCTACAAACGCCTTTGTGCTATTTCCGTTTACCACAATCATTTTACAGATGTCTTCATCCGGCTTCTCTTCGATTTTGTTAACACGTGGACTATTCTTACTATTTTCCGGACAACTTGCGGCGTCATGAGTGGTACGATTGCATACCGAACACCGTGGCTTTCGTTGTGGTTCAGGACATTTCGATGCATAATGGCCAATCTTCTGACAATTAAAACATTTGACATTGTTTTTGTCCTTCTCATCGATTGCGTGCTTAGCCATTGATACCTCATTACGTTTTTGTGTGGAAGTGTTTGAATCTCGTTTGTTGCCATACGTCGACAAATGCTTAATTTCGTTATGAGCTGTGTACGTTAAAATATCCATTAACAAATCATTGCAAGAAGCATATTGATTTGATATCTTCCGTTTCAAATCGTAGTCGTTGATTCCGTTGATAATATGGGTCGATATCGCTGAGTCTGGTAATTCACCCTTCCTTCCTAGTGACAACATTTTGTAGAAGTACTCCTGCGGCGATTCGCTAGCTCCTCTACGTATCTTAGACATTTTAATGTGAATATCAGCCGAATTTTCTATACAAGGAAAATCACTTAGGAATCTAGCGACGAACTCATTCCATGACTGATAGACGACATCAATGGCATCAACCCAATATTTTGCAGCACCTTTCATCTTTTGTTGCACAGCGAAGATCAAAATTTTATCATTCCATTGATATGCATTTCGTAGGGAGTCAACACGTTTAATAAACTGACGCGAATCCAAGGATTTGTCAGACGCTGGGTCGAATTCTGGCAATAAGGCTACAATTTCCTTGACGTTTGCATACGGATTGGAGAAATTCGGATTTGAGTACGAGTTGTACGGATATGTGTTTATCGTTGTCGTGTATATTCCTGGATATTCTTGAGCATTTGGATTTGCATTTACGAAATGGTCTTGTCCATGAAAAACCTTTCTGTTTGAGAATGCTTCACCTCCCGTTTGTCTATACATTTGGCCAAGTGCGGTCGTTTGTGGATAAGAAACATATTCCATCTTTCCATATCGTTGATTCGTTGCCACATATTCGTAAGGTCCATTTATTCGAGAGCTGGGAAAATATTGCGGAATCGTTGCAATATTTGCCATGTTCGTTTGCCCATGCAGCTGATGCGTAGCTACATTTTCGTTAGGCACATACATACATGATTCAGCAACATGTTGCGGAAAAGTTACAACATTTGCCAAATTCATTTTCCCATGCAGCTGATGCTTAGCTACATTTTCGTTGGACACTCTAGAACATACGATTGGACTTTTGTCGATCGAACATGTTGCGTGTTGCGCAGCGGTTGTTGAAACTGGATGAAACTGGTGCTCAATTTCTGACGATTGTGAAATAGCCGAATTCACCGTTACTTGTGGCTGTGAGACCACAGACGCGCGACTTGTTGGTGCCAATGCTTGCAAACGCGATGAACTCAATGAGGGATTAAAAGACTTTTCTTTTAACTCTTTGATCATACTCTCCAGCTCACTGATTTTCTCTATTATTGTCTGGTTCTCCATTTCAGCACTTGTGTAGTTATCATCACTAATCTGGTCATGCTCTTGTAAACGTTGCATTAGTGTTTCTCTTGTTCCAGACGTTGATAACCCAGCAAATTTACACTTGCTTTGCAATTGCCTTTTCGATTGATATTTCTTTCCCGTCATATTGTCAAGCTATTTCTTTTTCTACCGTTTGCACATCTATCCCACTTCTGACTTGTCACAAGATGGTTCAAATGGTTTGTAGGCGTGGTGGGGTAGTTCGACAGTGTCTTATGATGGTAGATAAAAAGAAACACAATAGCTTTTATAACTAAAAACTAATACAGAGTATTTATTCATTACTCGTTTAAATGTTAATTCAAGAAACTTCAAATAATAGCGTTGTACATAAGGCTTGTACATTTTCAGGCTTATCCATTGACGCGTACGTTGCGTCCGATCGCTAGCACATCTCGACGACGACTCTTTTCTCAACACTTGGCAACATGTTGAGATGGCAACATGTTGAAATGGCAACATGTTGAAATGTTGTTAGTGTGTTTCTGATACATATTGTGAAATTTATAAATTGTCGCGTGACACATGATTTCGTCAATTTAAAGTTTTTTCATAAATTTTTGGTTTTTTGCCTTTTTTGTCGTTTCTAGATGATTTTCATTTATATCGCACTGCATCAAAATAGTCATATTTTCGTCAATTTAAAATTTTTTCATACATTTTTTGTTTATTGCCTTTTTTGTCGTTTCTAGATGATTTTCATTTGTATCGACTCTGCATTAAAATAATCATGATTTAGTCAATTTAAAGTTTTTTCATTTATTTTTTGTTTTTAGCATTCTTTGGCGTTTCTAGATGATTTTCATTTATATCGCACTGCATCAAAATAATCATGATGTCGACAATTTAAAATTTTTTCATAAATTTTTGGTTTTTTGCCTTTTTTGTCGTTTTTAGATGATTTTTATTTGTATCGACTCTGCATCAAAATAATCATGATTTCGTCAATTTAAAGTTTTTTCATAAATTTTTAGTTTTTTGCCTTTTTTGTCGTTTCTAGATGATTTTCATTTATATCGCACTGCATCAAAATAGTCATATTTTCGTCAATTTAAAATTTTTTCACACATTTTTTGTTTTTTGCCTTTTTTGTCGTTTCTAGATGATTTTCATTTGTATCGACTCTGCATCAAAATAATCATGATTTCGTCAATTCAAAGTTATTTCATTTATTTTTTTTTTAGCATTCTTGGGCGTTTCTAGATGATTTTCATTTGTATCGACTCTGCATCAAAATAATCATGATTTCGTCAATTCAAAGTTATTTCATTTATTTTTTTTTTAGCATTCTTGGGCGTTTCTAGATGATTTTCATTTGTATCGACTCTGCATCAAAATAATCATGATTTCGTCAATTTAAAGTTTTTTCATTTATTTTTTGTTTTTAGCATTCTTTGGCGTTTCTAGATGATTTTCATTTATATCGCACTGCATCAAAATAATCATGTTGTCGACAATTTAAAATTTTTTCATACATTTTTTGTTTATTGCCTTTTTTGTCGTTTCTAGATGATTTTCATTTGTATCGACTCTGCATCAAAATAATCATGATTTCGTCAATTTAAAGTTTTTTCATACATTTTTTTTTTTTTGCATTTTTTGTCGTTTCTAGATGATTTTCATTTGTATCGACTCTGCATCAAAATAATCATGATTTCGTCAATTCAAAGTTATTTCATTTATTTTTTTTTTTAGCATTCTTGGGCGTTTCTAGATGATTTTCATTTGTATCGACTCTGCATCAAAATAATCATGATTTCGTCAATTTAAAGTTTTTTCATTTATTTTTTGTTTTTAGCATTCTTTGGCGTTTCTAGATGATTTTCATTTATATCGCACTGCATCAAAATAATCATGTTGTCGACAATTTAAAATTTTTTCATACATTTTTTGTTTATTGCCTTTTTTGTCGTTTCTAGATGATTTTCATTTGTATCGACTCTGCATCAAAATAATCATGATTTCGTCAATTTAAAGTTTTTTCATAAATTTTTGGTTTTTTGCCTTTTTGTCGTTTCTAGATGATTTTCATTTATATCGCACTGCATCAAAATAGTCATATTTTCGTCAATTTAAAATTTTTTCATACATTTTTTGTTTTTTGCCCTTTTTGTCGTTTCTAGATGATTTTCATTTGTATCGACTCTGCATCAAAATAATCATAATTTCGTCAATTTAAATTTTTTTTATTTATTTTTTGTTTTTAGCATTCTTTGGCGTTTCTAGATGATTTTCATTTATATCGCACTGCATCAAAATAATCATGTTGTCGACAATTTAAAATTTTTTCATACATTTTTTGTTTGTTGCCTTTTTTGTCGTTTCTAGATGATTTTCATTTGTATCGACTCTGCATCAAAATAATCATGATTTCGTCAATTTAAAGTTTTTTCATTTATTTTTTGTTTTTAGCATTCTTTGGCGTTTCTAGATGATTTTCATTTATATCGACTCTGCATTAAAATAATCATGATTTCGAAAATTTAAAATTTTTTGTATTTTGCCTTTTTTGTCGTTTCTAGATGATTTTCATTTGTATCGAATCTGCATCAAAATAATCATGCTTTCGTCAATTTAAAATTTTTTCATTAATTTTTTGTTTTTAGCATTCTTTGGCGTTTCTAGATGATTTTCATTTATATCGACTCTGCATTAAAATAATCATGATTTCGAAAATTTAAAATTTTTTGTTTTTTGCCTTTTTTGTCGTTTCTAGATGATTTTCATTTGTATCGACTCTGCATCAAAATAATCATGATTTCGTCAATTTAAAGTTTTTTCATTTATTTTTTGTTTTTAGCATTCTTTGGCGTTTCTAGATGATTTTCATTTATATCGACTCTGCATTAAAATAATCATGATTTCGAAAATTTAAAATTTTTTGTTTTTTGCCTTTTTTGTCGTTTCTAGATGATTTTCATTTGTATCGAATCTGCATCAAAATAATCATGCTTTCGTCAATTTAAAATTTTTTCATTAATTTTTTGTTTTTAGCATTCTTTGGCGTTTCTAGATGATTTTCATTTATATCGACTCTGCATTAAAATAATCATGATTTCGAAAATTTAAAATTTTTTGTTTTTTGCCTTTTTTGTCGTTTCTAGATGATTTTCATTTGTATCGAATCTGCATCAAAATAATCATGATTTCGTCAATTTAAAGTTTTTTCATAAATTTTTGGTTTTTTGCCTTTTTTGTCGTTTCTAGATGATTTTCATTTATATCGACTCTGCATCAAAATAATCATGATTCCGTCAATTTAAAGTTTTTTCATAAATTTTTGGTTTTTTGCCTTTTTTGTCGTTTCTAGATGATTTTCATTTATATCGACTCTGCATCAAAATAATCATGATTTCGTCAATTTAAAGTTTTTTCATAAATTTTTGGTTTTTTGCCTTTTTTGTCGTTTCTAGATGATTTTCATTTATATCGCACTGCATCAAAATAGTCATATTTTCGTCAATTTAAAATTTTTTCACACATTTTTTGTTTTTTGCCTTTTTTGTCGTTTCTAGATGATTTTCATTTGTATCGACTCTGCATCAAAATAATCATGATTTCGTCAATTTAAAGTTTTTTCATTTATTTTTTGTTTTTAGCATTCTTTGGCGTTTCTAGATGATTTTCATTTATATCGCACTGCATCAAAATAATCATGTTGTCGACAATTTAAAATTTTTTCATACATTTTTTTGGTTTTTTGCCTTTTTTGTCGTTTCTAGATGATTTTCATTTGTATCGACTCTGCATCAAAATAATCATGTGTCACAGGATGGTTCAAATGGTTTGTAGGCGTGGTGGGGTAGTTCGACAGTGTCTTATGATGGTAGATAAAAAGAAACACAATAGCTTTTATAACTAAAAACTAATACAGAGTATTTATTCATTACTCGTTTAAATGTTAAATCAAGAAACTTCAAATAATAACGTTGTACATAAGGCTTGTACATTTTCAGGCTTATCCATTGACGCGTACGTTGCGTCCGATCGCTAGCACATCTCGACGACGACTCTTTTCTCAACACTTGGCAACATGTTGAGATGGCAACATGTTGAAATGGCAACATGTGGAAATGTTGTTAGTGTGTTTCTGATACATATTGTGAAATTTATAAATTGTCGCGTGACACATGATTTCGTCAATTTAAAGTTTTTTCATAAATTTTTGGTTTTTTGCCTTTTTTGTCGTTTCTAGATGATTTTCATTTATATCGCACTGCATCAAAATAGTCATATTTTCGTCAATTTAAAATTTTTTCATACATTTTTTGTTTATTGCCTTTTTTGTCGTTTCTAGATGATTTTCATTTGTATCGACTCTGCATCAAAATAATCATGATTTCGTCAATTTAAAATTTTTTCATTTATTTTTTGTTTTTAGCATTCTTTTGCGTTTCTAGATGATTTTCATTTATATCGCACTGCATCAAAATAATCATGTTGTCGACAATTTAAAATTTTTTCATACATTTTTTTGGTTTTTTGCCTTTTTTGTCGTTTTTAGATGATTTTTATTTGTATCGACTCTGCATCAAAATAATCATAATTTCGTCAATTTAAATTATTTTTATTTATTTTTTGTTTTTAGCATTCTTTGGCGTTTCTAGATGATTTTCATTTATATCGCACTGCATCAAAATAATCATGTTGTCGACAATTTAAAATTTTTTCATACATTTTTTGTTTATTGCCTTTTTTGTCGTTTCTAGATGATTTTCATTTGTATCGACTCTGCATCAAAATAATCATGATTTCGTCAATTTAAAGTTTTTTCATAAATTTTTGGTTTTTTGCATTTTTTGTCGTTTCTAGATGATTTTCATTTGTATCGACTCTGCATCAAAATAATCATGATTTCGTCAATTCAAAGTTATTTCATTTTTTTTTTTAGCATTCTTTGGCGTTTCTAGATGATTTTCATTTATATCGACTCTGCATTAAAATAATCATGATTTGGAAAATTTAAAATTTTTTGTTTTTTGCCTTTTTTGTCGTTTCTAGATGATTTTCATTTGTATCGACTCTGCATTAAAATAATCATGATTTCGTCAATTTAAAGTTTTTTCATTTATTTTTTGTTTTTAGCATTCTTTGGCGTTTCTAGATGATTTTCATTTATATCGCACTGCATCAAAATAATCATGATGTCGACAATTTAAAATTTTTTCATAAATTTTTGGTTTTTTGCCTTTTTTGTCATTTTGAGATGATTTTTATTTGTGTCGACTCTGCATCAAAATAATCATGATTTCGTCAATTTAAAGTTTTTTCCATAAATTTTTAGTTTTTTGCCTTTTTTGTCGTTTCTAGATGATTTTCATTTATATCGCACTGCATCAAAATAGTCATATTTTCGTCAATTTAAAATTTTTTCACACATTTTTTGTTTTTTGCCTTTTTTGTCGTTTCTAGATGATTTTCATTTGTATCGACTCTGCATCAAAATAATCATGATTTCGTCAATTTAAAGTTTTTTCATAAATTTTTGGTTTTTTGCCTTTTTTGTCGTTTTTAGATGATTTTTATTTGTATCGACTCTGCATCAAAATAATCATAATTTCGTCAATTTAAATTTTTTTTATTTATTTTTTGTTTTTAGCATTCTTTGGCGTTTCTAGATGATTTTCATTTATATCGCACTGCATCAAAATAATCATGTTGTCGACAATTTAAAATTTTTTCATACATTTTTTGTTTGTTGCCTTTTTTGTCGTTTCTAGATGATTTTCATTTGTATCGACTCTGCATCAAAATAATCATGATTTCGTCAATTTAAAGTTTTTTCATTTATTTTGTGTTTTTAGCATTCTTTGGCGTTTCTAGATGATTTTCATTTATATCGACTCTGCATTAAAATAATCATGATTTCGAAAATTTAAAATTTTTTGTATTTTGCCTTTTTGTCGTTTCTAGATGATTTTCATTTGTATCGAATCTGCATCAAAATAATCATGCTTTCGTCAATTTAAAATTTTTTCATTAATTTTTTGTTTTTAGCATTCTTTGGCGTTTCTAGATGATTTTCATTTATATCGACTCTGCATTAAAATAATCATGATTTCGAAAATTTAAAATTTTTTGTTTTTTGCCTTTTTTGTCGTTTCTAGATGATTTTCATTTGTATCGACTCTGCATCAAAATAATCATGATTTCGTCAATTTAAAGTTTTTTCATTTATTTTTTGTTTTTAGCATTCTTTGGCGTTTCTAGATGATTTTCATTTATATCGACTCTGCATTAAAATAATCATGATTTCGAAAATTTAAAATTTTTTGTTTTTTGCCTTTTTTGTCGTTTCTAGATGATTTTTATTTGTATCGAATCTGCATCAAAATAATCATGCTTTCGTCAATTTAAAATTTTTTCATTAATTTTTTGTTTTTAGCATTCTTTGGCGTTTCTAGATGATTTTCATTTATATCGACTCTGCATTAAAATAATCATGATTTCGAAAATTTAAAATTTTTTTTTTTTTGCCTTTTTTGTCGTTTCTAGATGATTTTCATTTATATCGACTCTGCATCAAAATAATCATGATTTCGTCAATTTAAAGTTTTTTCATAAATTTTTGGTTTTTTGCCTTTTTGTCGTTTCTAGATGATTTTCATTTATATCGCACTGCATCAAAATAGTCATATTTTCGTCAATTTAAAATTTTTTCACACATTTTTTGTTTTTTGCCTTTTTTGTCGTTTCTAGATGATTTTCATTTGTATCGACTCTGCATCAAAATAATCATGATTTCGTCAATTTAAAGTTTTTTTATTTATTTTTTGTTTTTAGCATTCTTTGGCGTTTCTAGATGATTTTCATTTATATCGCACTGCATCAAAATAATCATGTTGTCGACAATTTAAAATTTTTTCATACATTTTTTTGGTTTTTTGCCTTTTTTGTCGTTTCTAGATGATTTTCATTTGTATCGACTCTGCATCAAAATAATCATGTGTCACAGGATGGTTCAAATGGTTTGTAGGCGTGGTGGGGTAGTTCGACAGTGTCTTATGATGGTAGATAAAAAGAAACACAATAGCTTTTATAACTAAAAACTAATACAGAGTATTTATTCATTACTCGTTTAAATGTTAAATCAAGAAACTTCAAATAATAACGTTGTACATAAGGCTTGTACATTTTCAGGCTTATCCATTGACGCGTACGTTGCGTCCGATCGCTAGCACATCTCGACGACGACTCTTTTCTCAACACTTGGCAACATGTTGAGATGGCAACATGTTGAAATGGCAACATGTGGAAATGTTGTTAGTGTGTTTCTGATACATATTGTGAAATTTATAAATTGTCGCGTGACACATGATTTCGTCAATTTAAAGTTTTTTCATAAATTTTTGGTTTTTTGCCTTTTTTGTCGTTTCTAGATGATTTTCATTTATATCGCACTGCATCAAAATAGTCATATTTTCGTCAATTTAAAATTTTTTCACACATTTTTTGTTTTTTGCCTTTTTTGTCATTTCTAGATGATTTTCATTTGTATCGACTCTGCATCAAAATAATCATGATTTCGTCAATTTAAAGTTTTTTCATAAATTTTTGGTTTTTTGCCTTTTTTGTCGTTTTTAGATGATTTTTATTTGTATCGACTCTGCATCAAAATAATCATAATTTCGTCAATTTAAATTTTTTTTTATTTATTTTTTGTTTTTAGCATTCTTTGGCGTTTCTAGATGATTTTCATTTATATCGCACTGCATCAAAATAATCATGTTGTCGACAATTTAAAATTTTTTCATAAATTTTTGGTTTTTTGCCTTTTTTGTCGTTTCTAGATGATTTTCATTTATATCGACTCTGCATCAAAATAATCATGATTTCGTCAATTTAAAGTTTTTTCATAAATTTTTGGTTTTTTGCCTTTTTTGTCGTTTCTAGATGATTTTCATTTATATCGCACTGCATCAAAATAATCATGATTTCGTCAATTTAAAGTTTTTTCATAAATTTTTGGTTTTTTGCCTTTTTTGTCGTTTCTAGATGATTTTCATTTATATCGACTCTGCATCAAAATAATCATGATTTCGTCAATTTAAAGTTTTTTCATAAATTTTTGGTTTTTTGCCTTTTTTTGTCGTTTCTAGATGATTTTCATTTACATCGCACTGCATCAAAATAGTCATATTTTCGTCAATTTAAAATTTTTTCACACATTTTTTGTTTTTTGCCTTTTTTGTCGTTTCTAGATGATTTTTATTTGTATCGACTCTGCATCAAAATAATCATGATTTCGTCAATTTAAAGTTTTTTCATAAATTTTTAGTTTTTTGCCTTTTTTGTCGTTTCTAGATGATTTTCATTTATATCGCACTGCATCAAAATAGTCATATTTTCGTCAATTTAAAATTTTTTTCACACATTTTTTGTTTTTTGCCTTTTTTGTCATTTCTAGATGATTTTCATTTGTATCGACTCTGCATCAAAATAATCATGATTTCGTCAATTTAAAGTTTTTTCATAAATTTTTGGTTTTTTGCCTTTTTTGTCGTTTTTAGATGATTTTTATTTGTATCGACTCTGCATCAAAATAATCATAATTTCGTCAATTTAAATTTTTTTTATTTATTTTTTGTTTTTAGCATTCTTTGGCGTTTCTAGATGATTTTCATTTATATCGCACTGCATCAAAATAATCATGTTGTCGACAATTTAAAATTTTTTCATAAATTTTTGGTTTTTTGCCTTTTTTGTCGTTTCTAGATGATTTTCATTTATATCGACTCTGCATCAAAATAATCATGATTTCGTCAATATAAAGTTTTTTCATAAATTTTTGGTTTTTTGCCTTTTTTGTCGTTTCTAGATGATTTTCATTTATATCGCACTGCATCAAAATAATCATGATTTCGTCAATTTAAAGTTTTTTCATAAATTTTTGGTTTTTTGCCTTTTTTGTCGTTTCTAGATGATTTTCATTTATATCGACTCTGCATCAAAATAATCATGATTTCGTCAATTTAAAGTTTTTTCATAAATTTTTGGTTTTTTGCCTTTTTTGTCGTTTCTAGATGATTTTCATTTACATCGCACTGCATCAAAATAGTCATATTTTCGTCAATTTAAAATTTTTTCACACATTTTTTGTTTTTTGCCTTTTTGTCGTTTCTAGATGATTTTCATTTGTATCGACTCTGCATCAAAATAATCATGATTTCGTCAATTTAAAGTTTTTTCATTTATTTTTTGTTTTTAGCATTCTTTGGCGTTTCTAGATGATTTTCATTTATATCGACTTTGCATTAAAATAATCATGATTTCGAAAATTTAAAGTTTTTTCATTTATTTTTTGTTTTTTGCCTTTTTTGTCGTTTCTAGATGATTTTTATTTGTATCAACTCTGCATCAAAATAATCTTGATTTCGTCAATTTAAAATTTTTCATAAATTTTTGGTTTTTTGCCTTTTTTGTCGTTTTTAGATGATTTTTATTTGTATCGACTGTGCATCAAAATAATCATAATTTCGTCAATTTAAATTTTTTTCATTTATTTTTTGTTTTTAGCATTCTTTGGCGTTTCTAGATGATTTTCATTTATATCGACTTTGCATTAAAATAATCATGATTTCGAAAATTTAAAATTTTTTGTTTTTTGCCTTTTTTGTCGTTTCTAGATGATTTTCATTTGTATCGACTCTGCATCAAAATAATCATGATTTCGTCAATTTAAAGTTTTTTCATTTATTTTTTGTTTTTAGCATTCTTTGGCGTTTCTAGATGATTTTCATTTATATCGACTTTGCATTAAAATAATCATGATTTCGAAAATTTAAAATTTTTTGTTTTTTGCCTTTTTTGTCGTTTCTAGATGATTTTCATTTGTATCAACTCTGCATCAAAATAATCATGATTTCGTCAATTTAAAGTTTTTTCATAAATTTTTGGTTTTTTGCCTTTTTTGTCGTTTTTAGATGATTTTTATTTGTATCGACTGTGCATCAAAATAATCATAATTTCGTCAATTTAAATTTTTTTTATTTATTTTTTGTTTTTAGCATTCTTTGGCGTTTCTAGATGATTTTCATTTATATCGCACTGCATCAAAATAATCATGTTGTCGACAATTTAAAATTTTTTCATACATTTTTTTGGTTTTTTGCCTTTTTTGTCGTTTCTAGATGATTTTCATTTGTATCGACTCTGCATCAAAATAATCATGTGTCACAGGATGGTTCAAATGGTTTGTAGGCGTGGTGGGGTAGTTCGACAGTGTCTTATGATGGTAGATAAAAAGAAACACAATAGCTTTTATAACTAAAAACTAATACAGAGTATTTATTCATTACTCGTTTAAATGTTAAATCAAGAAACTTCAAATAATAACGTTGTACATAAGGCTTGTACATTTTCAGGCTTATCCATTGACGCGTACGTTGCGTCCGATCGCTAGCACATCTCGACGACGACTCTTTTCTCAACACTTGGCAACATGTTGAGATGGCAACATGTTGAAATGGCAACATGTGGAAATGTTGTTAGTGTGTTTCTGATACATATTGTGAAATTTATAAATTGTCGCGTGACAGTTCGGCCAATCCTGATGTAGAATCGTCCCCGATTCGGTAGTCGTTTTCAGATTCCACACCCAGATCCGGAACACCAACACACCATGGCTTCATCTTGTCTGAGGAGTATACTGAACAGTATTTCCGCGTCGTTATCTGCATACCAGGGATATCCTCGATGACGTATCGGTCATTGTCCAACACCTTCTTTACTTGGTATGGTCCACGATATAGAGGCTCAAGTTTACGTGATTCCCCTGTTGCAGCTGGTTCGTTTTCTACTACAACTAGATCACCTGCGGAATATAAGATTGGGTTAGAGTGTTTGCTGTCAAACCGTGTCTTCCATTTGGCTCGTTCGGCATTGATATTTGCAACAGCTTCATCGTATTTTCCTGTTGGTTCTTCTGCTCGGATTCCACCGTCAAGATCATCGTGGATGGCAGCTACCAAATGATTATGAACGACGTCAAGAGGTTTAAATTCAAAGACTAAATCGTTTGGACTAAATCCTGATGTTTCGTTGCGCTGCGAATTGACAGTCCATTGTAACGTTCGTAGGGTTAGATCCCAGTCCTTTGCTGTGTTCGTAGAGCTTTGAAGAAAACTTAAGATGGTTTGATTTGCTCGCTCAACTTGTCCATTAGCCCTCGGAGTCCGTACAGCATTTTTAATATGATGTATACCATTTTGCGTACAATACTCTTCAAACATCTTGGAGGTGAAGGCGGTCCCTCTGTCCGATACTATACATTTTGGCAATCCAAAGTATCCCGAGATTTCGTTTAATACGTTGATAGTTGGTTGCGTCTTCGTACTCTTCACAGGCTTTACGATTAGGAATTTCGTAAATGAATCGGATATTGCAAGGACATGAGTATTTCCACGTTTACTCTTGATGAATGGCCCTAAATGATCGATATGTATTTTCCCGAACGGGACAGGATCGACGTCGTTGTAGTGTAGACTTCCTTCTGGTTTTCCTCCTTTGGACTTGAAATAACAACAAGTCATACATGAAGAAATATAGTCCTTCACGTACTTCCTTATTTTTGGAAACCAAAATCTTTCTTGAATACGTGCAATGGTCTTTTCCAATCCAAAATGTCCAACGTCGTCATGGCACAATTTGGCAATGCGCCACCTCACATTTTTCGGCACTACAAATCGTATTGTTCCATTTACTTTTCTGTACAGTCGGTGGTTTTGAATAACAAAGTCATGGCGTATCTGCTTCTCATGGTTCGTTTGGCATGCACCATTCATAACAGCTATTATTTTTACGAGATCGGGATCTTGCAGTTGAATCGTCAATAGCCAATCGTCTACGTTGTTCGTTATGAGGCGAATAGTCTCCTCCAGGTTCGTCACAGGAGTAATGTCTGGCGCTCGGCTCATTGCATCGACGTGACTGCATCGTCTGACTTCGGTTATGCTTGTGGGGCTCTTGAAGTTTTTAATGGCACTTATATTGTCCTCTCCAGGCTTTATACCATCGTGATTTACAATGTGTCCAAGAAAAGTAATCTCAGTCTGAAGAAATCTGCATTTGTCCAATCGCAACTTTAGACCATTTTCGTGCAAAATCGTAAACATCTTTTCGAGACGCTCGATCCCTTCCTCAAATGTCTTACTCGGAATTATCACATCATCCAAGTAAGCGAGAACTTCTCCACGATTCATTTGACTAATTACCTTGTTCATAACGCATTGAAATACAGCCGGGGCGTTGATTAATCCAAAAGGCATTCTATTGAACTCATAATGTCCATCGGTGCTTACAAAGGCTGTAAACTTCTTTGATGGTTCGTCCAATTCGATTTGATGATATCCCATACGTAAGTCCAGTTTCGTGAAGTATCGATTGCCAGCCAATTGTGCGAATTGTTCTTCCAAATTTGGCATTGGAAACGGTATTTTCATCGTAATGGTATTTAAACGTCGATAATCGATACACATCCTGTATTCACCATTCTTTTTGCTGACAATTACAATTCCTGAAGCGTAAGGTGAATCTGACGGACGTATAACACCACACTCTAAAAGTTCTGTAATCATATTTGCCACAATTGGTCGTTGAGCAAATGGAATTCTGTAAGGTTTCGTGTAAATGGGGATATCCGATGTTAACGATATGTTAATTTTCACCACAGAACATTTTCCCAATTCCAAAGAATTTCGTGCGAAACAAGCGTCGTTTTGGCTGATAATGTTTTCAATGCATTCTTTCTCCGATTCAAGTAGATTAGCGCTTGCTTGTATTTTCTGAACCTTTTCGATGAAACATTCATTACCGTGAATCACAAGCTTACTGTCGTCACGACATAACAAGTCTTTTCCCAAAAGAACGTTTTCCGAGATCAAGTCATTTTCCACTACTAGCATTTCAGCGTTATACGTATGTTCGTCGATCAATATTTTGGCATTCAACTTTCGGTGGCACAAATATTTACCTCCTCCAAATCCGTTTAATGTTATCATGCAGCTTTCTGTTACGCCTATCTGATCAGCAAATGATTTCCGTAATAATGTTCGAGTACTACCAGGATCTACAAACGCCTTTGTGCTATTTCCGTTTACCACAATCATTTTACAGATGTCTTCATCCGGCTTCTCTTCGATTTTGTTAACACGTGGACTATTCTTACTATTTTCCGGACAACTTGCGGCGTCATGAGTGGTACGATTGCATACCGAACACCGTGGCTTTCGTTGTGGTTCAGGACATTTCGATGCATAATGGCCAATCTTCTGACAATTAAAACATTTCACATTGTTTTTGTCCTTCTCATCGATTGCGTGCTTAGCTATTGATACCTCATTACGTTTTTGTGTGGAAGTGTTTGAATCTCGTTTGTTGCCATACGTCGACAAATGCTTAATTTCGTTATGAGCTGTGTACGTTAAAATATCCATTAACAAATCATTGCAAGAAGAATATTGATTTGATATCTTCCGTTTCAAATCGTAGTCGTTGATTCCGTTGATAATATGGGTCGATATTGCTGAGTCTGGTAATTCACCCTTCCTTCCTAGTGACAACATTTTGTAGAAGTACTCCTGCGGCGATTCGCTAGCTCCTCTACGTATCTTAGACATTTTAATGTGAATATCAGCCGAATTTTCTATACAAGGAAAATCACTTAGGAATCTAGCGACGAACTCATTCCAAGACTGATAGACGACATCAATGGCATCAACCCAATATTTTGCAGCACCTTTCATCTTTTGTTGCACAGCGAAGATCAAAATTTTATCATTCCATTGATATGCATTTCGTAGGGAGTCAACACGTTTAATAAACTGACGCGAATCCAAGGATTTGTCAGACGCTGGGTCGAATTCTGGCAATAAGGCTACAATTTCCTTGACGTTTGCATACGGATTGGAGAAATTCGGATTTGAGTACGAGTTGTACGGATATGTGTTTATCGTTGTCGTGTATATTCCTGGATATTCTTGAGCATTTGGATTTGCATTTACGAAATGGTCTTGTCCATGAAAAACCTTTCTGTTTGAGGATGCTTCACCTCCCGTTTGTCTATACATTTGGCCAGGTGCGGTCGTTTGTGGATAAGAAACATATTCCATCTTTCCATATCGTTGATTCGTTGCCACATATTCGTTAGGTACATTTATTCGAGAGCTGGGAAAATATTGCGGGATCGTTGCAATATTTGCCATGTTCGTTTGCCCATGCAGCTGATGCGTAGCTACATTTTCGTTAGGCACATACATACATGATTCAGCAACATGTTGCGGAAACGTTACAACATTTGCCAAATTCATTTTCCCATGCAGCTGATGCGTAGCTACATTTTCGTTGGACACTCTAGAACATACGATTGGACTTTTGTCGATCGAACATGTTGCGTGTTGCGCAGTGGTTGTTGAAACTGGATAAAACTGGTGCTCAATTTCTGACGATTGTGAAATAGCCGAATTCACCGTTACTTGTGGCTGTGAGACCACAGACGCGCGACTTGTTGGTGCCAATGCTTGCAAACGTGATGAACTCAATGAGGGATTAAAAGACTTTTCTTTTAACTCTTTGATCATACTCTCCAGCTCACTGATTTTCTCTATTATTGTCTGGTTCTCCATTTCAGCACTTGTGTAGTTATCATCACTAATCTGGTCATGCTCTTGTAAACGTTGCATTAGTGTTTCTCTTGTTCCAGACGTTGATAACCCAGCAAATTTACACTTGCTTTGCAATTGCCTTTTCGATTGATATTTCTTTCCCGTCATATTGTCAAGCTATTTCTTTTTCTACCGTTTGCACATCTATCCCACTTCTGACTTGCCACAGGATGGTTCAAATGGTTTGTAGGCGTGGTGGGGTAGTTCGACAGTGTCTTATGATGGTAGATAAAAAGAAACACAATAGCTTTTATAACTAAAAACTAATACAGAGTATTTATTCATTACTCGTTTAAATGTTAAATCAAGAAACTTCAAATAATAACGTTGTACATAAGGCTTGTACATTTTCAGGCTTATCCATTGACGCGTACGTTGCGTCCGATCGCTAGCACATCTCGACGACGACTCTTTTCTCAACACTTGGCAACATGTTGAGATGGCAACATGTTGAAATGGCAACATGTGGAAATGTTGTTAGTGTGTTTCTGATACATATTGTGAAATTTATAAATTGTCGCGTGACACATGATTTCGTCAATTTAAAGTTTTTTCATAAATTTTTGGTTTTTTTGCCTTTTTGTCGTTTCTAGATGATTTTCATTTATATCGCACTGCATCAAAATAGTCATATTTTCGTCAATTTAAAATTTTTTCATACATTTTTTGTTTATTGCCTTTTTTGTCGTTTCTAGATGATTTTCATTTGTATCGACTCTGCATCAAAATAATCATGATTTAGTCAATTTAAAGTTTTTTCATTTATTTTTTGTTTTTAGCATTCTTTGGCGTTTCTAGATGATTTTCATTTATATCGCACTGCATCAAAATAATCATGATGTCGACAATTTAAAATTTTTTCATAAATTTTTGGTTTTTTGCCTTTTTTTGTCGTTTTTAGATGATTTTTATTTGTATCGACTCTGCATCAAAATAATCATGATTTCGTCAATTTAAAGTTTTTTTCATAAATTTTTAGTTTTTTGCCTTTTTTGTCGTTTCTAGATGATTTTCATTTATATCGCACTGCATCAAAATAGTCATATTTTCGTCAATTTAAAATTTTTTCACACATTTTTTGTTTTTTGCCTTTTTTGTCGTTTCTAGATGATTTTCATTTGTATCGACTCTGCATCAAAATAATCATGATTTCGTCAATTTAAAGTTTTTTCATAAATTTTTGGTTTTTTGCCTTTTTTGTCGTTTTTAGATGATTTTTATTTGTATCGACTCTGCATCAAAATAATCATAATTTCGTCAATTTAAATTTTTTTTATTTATTTTTTGTTTTTAGCATTCTTTGGCGTTTCTAGATGATTTTCATTTATATCGCACTGCATCAAAATAATCATGTTGTCGACAATTTAAAATTTTTTATAAATTTTTTGTTTATTGCCTTTTTTGTCGTTTCTAGATGATTTTCATTTGTATCGACTCTGCATCAAAATAATCATGATTTCGTCAATTTAAAGTTATTTCATTTATTTTTTGTTTTTAGCATTCTTTGGCGTTTCTAGATGATTTTCATTTATATCGCACTGCATCAAAATAATCATGTTGTCGACAATTTAAAATTTTTTCATACATTTTTTGTTTATTGCCTTTTTTGTCGTTTTTAGATGATTTTCATTTGTATCAACTCTGCATCAAAATAATCATGATTTCGTCAATTTAAAGTTTTTTCATAAATTTTTGGTTTTTTTGCCTTTTTTGTCGTTTCTAGATGATTTTCATTTATATCGCACTGCATCAAAATAGTCATATTTTCGTCAATTTAAAATTTTTTCATACATTTTTTGTTTTTTGCCTTTTTTGTCGTTTCTAGATGATTTTCATTTGTATCGACTCTGCATCAAAATAATCATGATTTCGTCAATTTAAAGTTTTTTCATTTATTTTTTTGTTTTTAGCATTCTTTGGCGTTTCTAGATGATTTTCATTTATATCGCACTGCATCAAAATAATCATGATGTCGACAATTTAAAATTTTTTCATAAATTTTTGGTTTTTTGCCTTTTTTGTCGTTTTTAGATGATTTTTATTTGTATCGACTCTGCATCAAAATAATCATGATTTCGTCAATTTAAAGTTTTTTCATAAATTTTTAGTTTTTTGCCTTTTTTGTCGTTTCTAGATGATTTTCATTTATATCGCACTGCATCAAAATAGTCATATTTTCGTCAATTTAAAAATTTTTTCACATTTTTTTTTTTTCTTTTTGTGTTTCTAGATGATTTTCATTTGTATGACTCTGCATCAAAATAATCATGATTTTTTCAATTTTTTTTGTTTTTTTGCCTTTTTTGTCGTTTCTAGATGATTTTCATTTGTATCGACTCTGCATCAAAATAATCGTATGATTTCATTTTTTGTTTTCAATTTTATCGACTCTGCATCAAAATAATCATGTTTCGTCAATTTAAAGTTTTTCATTAATTTTGTTTTTTGCCTTTTTTGTCGTTTCTAGATGATTTTCATTTATATCGCACTGCATCAAAATAGTCATATTTTCGTCAATTTAAAATTTTTTCACACATTTTTTGTTTTTTGCCTTTTTTGTCGTTTCTAGATGATTTTCATTTGTATCGACTCTGCATCAAAATAATCATGATTTCGTCAATTTAAAGTTTTTTCATTTATTTTTTGTTTTTAGCATTCTTTGGCTTTTTGTCGTTTCTAGATGATTTTCATTTATATCGCACTGCATCAAAATAATCATGATGTCGACAATTTAAAATTTTTTCATAAATTTTTGGTTTTTTGCCTTTTTTGTCGTTTTTAGATGATTTTTATTTGTATCGACTCTGCATCAAAATAATCATGATTTCGTCAATTTAAAGTTTTTTCATAAATTTTTTGTTTTTTTCATTTTTTGTGTTTTTTATATTTTTTTTTTTTTTTTCCCCCCAAAAAAAATATTTTTTTTTAATTTTAATATTTTTTTTATTTTTTTTTTTTTTTTTTTTTTTTTTTTTTTTTTTTTTTTTTTAGTCTGCATCAAAATAATCATGATTTCGTAATTAAAGTTTTTCATAAATTTTTGGTTTTTGCCTTTTTTGTCGTTTCTAGATGATTTTCATTTATATCGCACTGCATCAAAATAGTCATATTTTCGTCAATTTAAAATTTTTTCACACATTTTTTGTTTTTTGCCTTTTTTGTCGTTTCTAGATGATTTTCATTTGTATCGACTCTGCATCAAAATAATCATGATTTCGTCAATTTAAAGTTTTTTCATAAATTTTTGGTTTTTTGCCTTTTTTGTCGTTTTTAGATGATTTTTATTTGTATCGACTCTGCATCAAAATAATCATAATTTCGTCAATTTAAATTTTTTTTATTTATTTTTTGTGTTTAGCATTCTTTGGCGTTTCTAGATGATTTTCATTTATATCGCACTGCATCAAAATAATCATGTTGTCGACAATTTAAAATTTTTTCATACATTTTTTGTTTATTGCCTTTTTTGTCGTTTCTAGATGATTTTCATTTGTATCGACTCTGCATCAAAATAATCATGATTTCGTCAATTTAAAGTTTTTTCATTTATTTTTTGTTTTTAGCATTCTTTGGCGTTTCTAGATGATTTTCATTTGTATCGCACTGCATCAAAATAAGCATGTTGTCGACAATTTAAAATTTTTTCATACATTTTTTGTTTATTGCCTTTTTTGTCGTTTCTAGATGATTTTCATTTGTATCGACTCTGCGTCAAAATAATCATGATTTCGTCAATTTAAAGTTTTTTCATAAATTTTTGGTTTTTTGACTTTTTTGTCGTTTCTAGATGATTTTCATTTATATCGCACTGCATCAAAATAGTCATATTTTCGTCAATTTAAAATTTTTTCATACATTTTTTGTTTTTTGCCTTTTTTGTCGTTTCTAGATGATTTTCATTTGTATCGACTCTGCATCAAAATAATCATGATTTCGTCAATTTAAAGTTTTTTCATTTATTTTTTGTTTTTAGCATTCTTTGGCGTTTCTAGATGATTTTCATTTATATCGCACTGCATCAAAATAATCATGATGTCGACAATTTAAAATTTTTTCATAAATTTTTGGTTTTTTGCCTTTTTTGTCGTTTTTAGATGATTTTTATTTGTATCGACTCTGCATCAAAATAATCATGATTTCGTCAATTTAAAGTTTTTTCATAAATTTTTGGTTTTTTGCCTTTTTTGTCGTTTCTAGATGATTTTCATTTATATCGCACTGCATCAAAATAGTCATATTTTCGTCAATTTAAAATTTTTTCATACATTTTTTGTTTTTTGCCTTTTTTGTCGTTTCTAGATGATTTTCATTTGTATCGACTCTGCATCAAAATAATCATGATTTCGTCAATTTAAAGTTTTTTCATAATTTTTTGGTTTTTTGCCTTTTTTGTCGTTTCTAGATGATTTTCATTTATATCGCACTGCATCAAAATAGTCATATTTTCGTCAATTTAAAATTTTTTCATACATTTTTTGTTTTTTGCCTTTTTTGTCGTTTCTAGATGATTTTCATTTGTATCGACTCTGCATCAAAATAATCATGATTTCGTCAATTTAAAGTTTTTACATTTATTTTTTGTTTTTAGCATTCTTTGGCGTTTCTAGATGATTTTCATATATATCGCACTGCATCAAAATAATCATGTTGTCGACAATTTAAAATTTTTTCATACATTTTTTGTTTATTGCCTTTTTTGTCGTTTCTATATGATTTTCATTTGTATCGACTCTGCATCAAAATAATCATGATTTCGTCAATTTAAAGTTTTTTCATTTATTTTTTTGTTTTTAGCATTCTTTGGCGTTTCTAGATGATTTTCATTTGTATCGCACTGCATCAAAATAAGCATGTTGTCGACAATTTAAAATTTTTTCATACATTTTTTGTTTATTGCCTTTTTTGTCGTTTCTATATGATTTTCATTTGTATCGACTCTGCATCAAAATAATCATGATTTCGTCAATTTAAAGTTTTTTCATTTATTTTTTGTTTTTAGCATTCTTTGGCGTTTCTAGATGATTTTCATTTATATCGCACTGCATCAAAATAATCATGATGTCGACAATTTAAAATTTTTTCATAAATTTTTGGTTTTTTGCCTTTTTTGTCGTTTTTAGATGATTTTTATTTGTATCGACTCTGCATCAAAATAATCATGATTTCGTCAATTTAAAGTTTTTTCATAAATTTTTGGTTTTTTGCCTTTTTTGTCGTTTCTAGATGATTTTCATTTATATCGCACTGCATCAAAATAGTCAAATTTTCGTCAATTTAAAATTTTTTCATACATTTTTTGTTTTTTGCCTTTTTTGTCGTTTCTAGATGATTTTCATTTGTATCGACTCTGCATCAAAATAATCATGATTTCGTCAATTTAAAGTTTTTTCATTTATTTTTTGTTTTTAGCATTCTTTGGCGTTTCTAGATGATTTTCATTTATATCGCACTGCATCAAAATAATCATGATGTCGACAATTTAAAATTTTTTCATAAATTTTTGGTTTTTTGCCTTTTTTGTCGTTTTTAGATGATTTTTATTTGTATCGACTCTGCATCAAAATAATCATGATTTCGTCAATTTAAAGTTTTTTCATAAATTTTTGGTTTTTTGCCTTTTTTGTCGTTTCTAGATGATTTTCATTTATATCGCACTGCATCAAAATAGTCAAATTTTCGTCAATTTAAAATTTTTTCATACATTTTTTGTTTTTTGCCTTTTTTGTCGTTTCTAGATGATTTTCATTTGTATCGACTCTGCATCAAAATAATCATGATTTCGTCAATTTAAAGTTTTTTCATAAATTTTTGGTTTTTTGCCTTTTTTGTCGTTTCTAGATGATTTTCATTTATATCGCACTGCATCAAAATAGTCATATTTTCGTCAATTTAAAATTTTTTCATACATTTTTTGTTTTTTGCCTTTTTTGTCGTTTCTAGATGATTTTCATTTGTATCGACTCTGCATCAAAATAATCATGATTTCGTCAATTTAAAGTTTTTACATTTATTTTTTGTTTTTAGCATTCTTTGGCGTTTCTAGATGATTTTCATATATATCGACTCTGCATTAAAATAATCATGATTTCGAAAATTTAAAATTTTTTGTTTTTTGCCTTTTTTGTCGTTTCTAGATGATTTTCATTTGTATCGAATCTGCATCAAAATAATCATGCTTTCGTCAATTTAAAGTTTTTTCATTTATTTTTTGTTTTTAGCATTCTTTGGCGTTTCTAGATGATTTTCATTTATATCGACTCTGCATTAAAATAATCATGATTTCGAAAATTTAAAATTTTTTGTTTTTTGCCTTTTTTGTCGTTTCTAGATGATTTTCATTTGTATCGAATCTGCATCAAAATAATCATGATTTCGTCAATTTAAAGTTTTTTCATAAATTTTTGGTTTTTTGCCTTTTTTGTCGTTTCTAGATGATTTTCATTTATATCGACTCTGCATCAAAATAATCATGATTTCGTCAATTTAAAGTTTTTTCATAAATTTTTGGTTTTTTGCCTTTTTTGTCGTTTCTAGATGATTTTCATTTATATCGACTCTGCATCAAAATAATCATGATTTCGTCAATTTAAAGTTTTTTCATAAATTTTTGGTTTTTTGCCTTTTTTGTCGTTTCTAGATGATTTTCATTTATATCGCACTGCATCAAAATAGTCATATTTTCGTCAATTTAAAATTTTTTCACACATTTTTTGTTTTTTGCCTTTTTTGTCGTTTCTAGATGATTTTCATTTGTATCGACTCTG
The DNA here is from genome assembly GCA_018903735.1 of Drosophila cardini. NCBI lineage: Eukaryota > Metazoa > Arthropoda > Insecta > Diptera > Drosophilidae > Drosophila > Drosophila cardini. The sequence continues at coordinate 36,766 of JAEIGM010000116.1, forward strand.
CATCAAAATAATCATGATTTCGTCAATTTAAAGCTTTTTCATAAATTTTTGGTTTTTTGCCTTTTTTGTCGTTTTTAGATGATTTTTATTTGTATCGACTGTGCATCAAAATAATCATAATTTCGTCAATTTAAATTTTTTTAATTTATTTTTTGTTTTTAGCATTCTTTGGCGTTTCTAGATGATTTTCATTTATATCGCACTGCATCAAAATAATCATGATGTCGACAATTTAAAATTTTTTCATAAATTTTTGGTTTTTTGCCTTTTTTGTCGTTTTTAGATGATTTTTATTTGTATCGACTCTGCGTCAAAATAATCATGATTTCGTCAATTTAAAGTTTTTTCATAAATTTTTAGTTTTTTGCCTTTTTTGTCGTTTCTAGATGATTTTCATTTATATCGCACTGCATCAAAATAGTCATATTTTCGTCAATTTAAAATTTTTTCACACATTTTTTGTTTTTTGCCTTTTTTGTCGTTTCTAGATGATTTTCATTTGTATCGACTCTGCATCAAAATAATCATGATTTCGTCAATTTAAAGTTTTTTCATTTATTTTTTGTTTTTAGCATTCTTTGGCGTTTCTAGATGATTTTCATTTATATCGCACTGCATCAAAATAATCATGATGTCGACAATTTAAAATTTTTTCATAAATTTTTGGTTTTTTGCCTTTTTTGTCGTTTTTAGATGATTTTTATTTGTATCGACTCTGCATCAAAATAATCATGATTTCGTCAATTTAAAGTTTTTTTATAAATTTTTAGTTTTTTGCCTTTTTTGTCGTTTCTAGATGATTTTCATTTATATCGCACTGCATCAAAATAGTCATATTTTCGTCAATTTAAAATTTTTTCACACCTTTTTTGGTTTTGCCTTTTTTGTCGTTTCTAGATGATTTTCATTTGTATCGACTCTGCATCAAAATAATCATGATTTCGTCAATTTAAAGTTTTTTCATAAATTTTTGGTTTTTTGCCTTTTTTGTCGTTTTTAGATGATTTTTATTTGTATCGACTCTGCATCAAAATAATCATAATTTCGTCAATTTAAATTTTTTTTATTTATTTTTTGTTTTTAGCATTCTTTGGCGTTTCTAGATGATTTTCATTTATATCGCACTGCATCAAAATAATCATGTTGTCGACAATTTAAAATTTTTTCATACATTTTTTGTTTATTGCCTTTTTTGTCGTTTCTAGATGATTTTCATTTGTATCGACTCTGCATCAAAATAATCATGATTTCGTCAATTTAAAGTTTTTTCATAAATTTTTGGTTTTTTGCCTTTTTTGTCGTTTCTAGATGATTTTCATTTATATCGCACTGCATCAAAATAGTCATATTTTCGTCAATTTAAAATTTTTTCATACATTTTTTGTTTTTTGCCTTTTTTGTCGTTTCTAGATGATTTTCATTTGTATCGACTCTGCATCAAAATAATCATGATTTCGTCAATTTAAAGTTTTTTCATTTATTTTTTATTTTTAGCATTCTTTGGCGTTTCTAGATGATTTTCATTTATATCGCACTGCATCAAAATAATCATGATGTCGACAATTTAAAATTTTTTCATAAATTTTTGGTTTTTTGCCTTTTTTGTCGTTTTTAGATGATTTTTATTTGTATCGACTCTGCATCAAAATAATCATGATTTCGTCAATTTAAAGTCTTTTCATAAATTTTTAGTTTTTTGCCTTTTTTGTCGTTTCTAGATGATTTTCATTTATATCGCACTGCATCAAAATAGTCATATTTTCGTCAATTTAAAATTTTTTCACACATTTTTTGTTTTTTGCCTTTTTTGTCGTTTCTAGATGATTTTCATTTGTATCGACTCTGCATCAAAATAATCATGATTTCGTCAATTTAAAGTTTTTTCATAAATTTTTGGTTTTTTGCCTTTTTTGTCGTTTTTAGATGATTTTTATTTGTATCGACTCTGCATCAAAATAATCATAATTTCTTCAATTTAAATTTTTTTTATTTATTTTTTGTTTTTAGCATTCTTTGGCGTTTCTAGATGATTTTCATTTATATCGCACTGCATCAAAATAATCATGTTGTCGACAATTTAAAATTTTTTCACACATTTTTTGTTTTTTGCCTTTTTTGTCGTTTCTAGATGATTTTCATTTGTATCGACTCTGCATCAAAATAATCATGATTTCGTCAATTTAAAGTTTTTTCATTTATTTTTTGTTTTTAGCATTCTTTGGCGTTTCTAGATGATTTTCATTTATATCGACTCTGCATTAAAATAATCATGATTTCGAAAATTTAAAATTTTTTGTTTGTTGCCTTTTTTGTCGTTTCTAGATGATTTTCATTTATATCGCACTGCATCAAAATAATCATGCTTTCGTCAATTTAAAATTTTTTCATTAATTTTTTGTTTTTAGCATTCTTTGGCGTTTCTAGATGATTTTCATTTATATCGACTCTGCATTAAAATAATCATGATTTCGAAAATTTAAAATTTTTTGTTTGTTGCCTTTTTTGTCGTTTCTAGATGATTTTCATTTATATCGCACTGCATCAAAATAGTCATATTTTCGTCAATTTAAAATTTTTTCACACATTTTTTGTTTTTTGCCTTTTTTGTCGTTTCTAGATGATTTTCATTTGTATCGACTCTGCATCAAAATAATCATGATTTCGTCAATTTAAAGTTTTTTCATTTATTTTTTGTTTTTAGCATTCTTTGGCGTTTCTAGATGATTTTCATTTATATCGCACTGCATCAAAATAATCATGATGTCGACAATTTAAAATTTTTTCATAAATTTTTGGTTTTTTGCCTTTTTTGTCGTTTTTAGATGATTTTTATTTGTATCGACTCTGCATCAAAATAATCATGATTTCGTCAATTTAAAGTTTTTTCATAAATTTTTAGTTTTTTGCCTTTTTTGTCGTTTCTAGATGATTTTCATTTATATCGCACTGCATCAAAATAGTCATATTTTCGTCAATTTAAAATTTTTTCATACATTTTTTGTTTATTGCCTTTTTTGTCGTTTCTAGATGATTTTCATTTGTATCGACTCTGCATTAAAATAATCATGATTTAGTCAATTTAAAGTTTTTTCATTTATTTTTTGTTTTTAGCATTCTTTGGCGTTTCTAGATGATTTTCATTTATATCGCACTGCATCAAAATAATCATGATGTCGACAATTTAAAATTTTTTCATAAATTTTTGGTTTTTTGCCTTTTTTGTCGTTTTTAGATGATTTTTATTTGTATCGACTCTGCATCAAAATAATCATGATTTCGTCAATTTAAAGTTTTTTCATAAATTTTTAGTTTTTTGCCTTTTTTGTCGTTTCTAGATGATTTTCATTTATATCGCACTGCATCAAAATAGTCATATTTTCGTCAATTTAAAATTTTTTCACACATTTTTTGTTTTTTGCCTTTTTTGTCGTTTCTAGATGATTTTCATTTGTATCGACTCTGCATCAAAATAATCATGATTTCGTCAATTTAAAGTTTTTTCATAAATTTTTGGTTTTTTGCCTTTTTTGTCGTTTTTAGATGATTTTTATTTGTATCGACTCTGCATCAAAATAATCATAATTTCGTCAATTTAAATTTTTTTTATTTATTTTTTGTTTTTAGCATTCTTTGGCGTTTCTAGATGATTTTCATTTATATCGCACTGCATCAAAATAATCATGTTGTCGACAATTTAAAATTTTTTCATACATTTTTTGTTTATTGCCTTTTTTGTCGTTTCTAGATGATTTTCATTTGTATCGACTCTGCATCAAAATAATCATGATTTCGTCAATTTAAAGTTTTTTCATTTATTTTTTGTTTTTAGCATTCTTTGGCGTTTCTAGATGATTTTCATTTATATCGCACTGCATCAAAATAATCATGTTGTCGACAATTTAAAATTTTTTCATACATTTTTTGTTTATTGCCTTTTTTGTCGTTTCTAGATGATTTTCATTTGTATCGACTCTGCATCAAAATAATCATGATTTCGTCAATTTAAAGTTTTTTCATAAATTTTTGGTTTTTTGCCTTTTTTGTCGTTTCTAGATGATTTTCATTTATATCGCACTGCATCAAAATAGTCATATTTTCGTCAATTTAAAATTTTTTCATACATTTTTTGTTTTTTGCCTTTTTTGTCGTTTCTAGATGATTTTCATTTGTATCGACTCTGCATCAAAATAATCATGATTTCGTCAATTTAAAGTTTTTTCATTTATTTTTTGTTTTTAGCATTCTTTGCGTTTCTAGATGATTTTCATTTATATCGCACTGCATCAAAATAATCATGATGTCGACAATTTAAAATTTTTTCATAAATTTTTGGTTTTTTGCCTTTTTTGTCGTTTTTAGATGATTTTTATTTGTAACGACTCTGCATCAAAATAATCATGATTTCGTCAATTTAAAATTTTTTCATTTATTTTTTGTTTTTAGCATTCTTTGGCGTTTCTAGATGATTTTCATTTATATCGCACTGCATCAAAATAATCATGTTGTCGACAATTTAAAATTTTTTCATACATTTTTTGTTTTTTGCCTTTTTTGTCGTTTTTAGATGATTTTTATTTGTATCGACTCTGCATCAAAATAATCATAATTTCGTCAATTTAAATTATTTTTTCATTTATTTTTTGTTTTTAGCATTCTTTGGCGTTTCTAGATGATTTTCATTTATATCGCACTGCATCAAAATAATCATGTTGTCGACAATTTAAAATTTTTTCATACATTTTTTGTTTATTGCCTTTTTTGTCGTTTCTAGATGATTTTCATTTGTATCGACTCTGCATCAAAATAATCATGATTTCGTCAATTTAAAGTTTTTTCATAAATTTTTGGTTTTTTGCATTTTTTGTCGTTTCTAGATGATTTTCATTTGTATCGACTCTGCATCAAAATAATCATGATTTCGTCAATTCAAAGTTATTTCATTTATTTTTTTTTTAGCATTCTTGGGCGTTTCTAGATGATTTTCATTTGTATCGACTCTGCATCAAAATAATCATGATTTCGTCAATTTAAAGTTTTTTCATTTATTTTTTGTTTTTTAGCATTCTTTGGCGTTTCTAGATGATTTTCATTTATATCGCACTGCATCAAAATAATCATGTTGTCGACAATTTAAAATTTTTTCATACATTTTTTGTTTTTTGCCTTTTTTGTCGTTTCTAGATGATTTTCATTTGTATCGACTCTGCATCAAAATAATCATGATTTCGTCAATTTAAAGTTTTTTCGTAAATTTTTGTTTTTTTGCCTTTTTTGTCGTTTTTAGATGATTTTCATTTGTATCGACTCTGCATCAAAATAATCATGATTTCGTCAATTTCAAAGTTATTTCATTTATTTTTTTTTTTTAGCATTCTTTGGCGTTTCTAGATGATTTTCATTTGTATCGACTCTGCATCAAAATAATCATGATTTCGTCAATTTAAAGTTTTTTCATTTATTTTTTGTTTTTTAGCTTTTTTGGCGTTTCTAGATGATTTTCATTTATATCGCACTGCATCAAAATAATCATGTTTTCGACAATTTAAAATTTTTTCATACATTTTTTGTTTATTGCTTTTTTGTCGTTTCTAGATGATTTTCATTTGTATCGACTCTGCATCAAAATAATCATGATTTCGTCAATTTAAAAGTTTTTTCATAAATTTTTGGTTTTTTGCCTTTTTTGTCGTTTCTAGATGATTTTCATTTATATCGCACTGCATCAAAATAGTCATATTTTCGTCAATTTAAAATTTTTTCATACATTTTTTGTTTTTTGCCTTTTTTGTCGTTTCTAGATGATTTTCATTTGTATCGACTCTGCATCAAAATAATCATAATTTCGTCAATTTAAAATTTTTTTTTATTTATTTTTTGTTTTTAGCATTCTTTGGCGTTTCTAGATGATTTTCATTTATATCGCACTGCATCAAAATAATCATGATGTCGACAATTTAAAATTTTTTCATACATTTTTTGTTTGTTGCCTTTTTTGTCGTTTCTAGATGATTTTCATTTGTATCGACTCTGCATCAAAATAATCATGATTTCGTCAATTTAAAGTTTTTTCATTTATTTTTTGTTTTTAGCATTCTTTGGCGTTTCTAGATGATTTTCATTTATATCGACTCTGCATTAAAATAATCATGATTTCGAAAATTTTAAAATTTTTTGTATTTTGCCTTTTTTGTCGTTTCTAGATGATTTTCATTTGTATCGAATCTGCATCAAAATAATCATGCTTTCGTCAATTTAAAATTTTTTCATTAATTTTTTGTTTTTAGCATTCTTTGGCGTTTCTAGATGATTTTCATTTATATCGACTCTGCATTAAAATAATCATGATTTCGTAAAATTTAAAATTTTTGTTTTTTGCCTTTTTTGTCGTTTCTAGATGATTTTCATTTGTATCGACTCTGCATCAAAATAATCATGATTTCGTCAATTTAAAGTTTTTTCATTTATTTTTTTGTTTTTAGCATTCTTTTGGCGTTTCTAGATGATTTTCATTTATATCGACTCTGCATTAAAATAATCATGATTTCGAAAATTTAAAATTTTTTGTTTTTTGCCTTTTTTTGTCGTTTCTAGATGATTTTCATTTGTATCGAATCTGCATCAAAATAATCATGCTTTCGTCAATTTAAAATTTTTTCATTAATTTTTTGTTTTTAGCATTCTTTGGCGTTTCTAGATGATTTTCATTTATATCGACTCTGCATTAAAATAATCATGATTTCGAAAATTTAAAATTTTTGTTTTTTGCCTTTTTTGTCGTTTCTAGATGATTTTCATTTGTATCGAATCTGCATCAAAATAATCATGATTTCGTCAATTTAAAGTTTTTTCATAAATTTTTGGTTTTTTGCCTTTTTTGTCGTTTCTAGATGATTTTCATTTATATCGACTCTGCATCAAAATAATCATGATTTCGTCAATTTAAAGTTTTTTCATAAATTTTTGGTTTTTTGCCTTTTTTGTCGTTTCTAGATGATTTTCATTTATATCGACTCTGCATCAAAATAATCATGATTTCGTCAATTTAAAAGTTTTTTCATAAATTTTTGGTTTTTTGCCTTTTTTGTCGTTTCTAGATGATTTTCATTTATATCGCACTGCATCAAAATAGTCATATTTTCGTCAATTTAAAATTTTTTTCACACATTTTTTGTTTTTTGCCTTTTTTGTCGTTTCTAGATGATTTTCATTTGTATCGACTCTGCATCAAAATAATCATGATTTCGTCAATTTAAAGTTTTTTCATTTATTTTTTGTTTTTAGCATTCTTTGGCGTTTCTAGATGATTTTCATTTATATCGCACTGCATCAAAATAATCATGTTGTCGACAATTTAAAATTTTTTCATACATTTTTTGGTTTTTTGCCTTTTTTGTCGTTTCTAGATGATTTTCATTTGTATCGACTCTGCATCAAAATAATCATGTGTCACAGGATGGTTCAAATGGTTTGTAGGCGTGGTGGGGTAGTTCGATCAGTGTCTTTATGATGGTATGATAAAAAGAAACACAATAGCTTTTATAACTAAAAACTAATACAGAGTATTTATTCATTACTCGTTTAAATGTTAAATCAAGAAACTTCAAATAATAACGTTGTACATAAGGCTTTGTACATTTTCAGGCTTATCCATTGACGCGTACGTTGCGTCCGATCGCTATCACATCTCGACGACGACTCTTTTCTCAAAACTTGGAATCATGTTGGGATGGCAACAAGTTAAAGATGGCAACATGTTGGAAATGTTGTTAGTGTGTTTCTGATACATATTGTGAAATTTATAAATTGTCGCGTGACACATGATTTCGTCAATTTAAAGTTTTTTTCATAAATTTTTGGTTTTTTGCCTTTTTTGTCGTTTCTAGATGATTTTCATTTATATCGACACTGCATCAAAATAGTCATATTTTCGTCAATTTAAAATTTTTTCATACATTTTTTGTTTTTTGCCTTTTTTATCGTTTCTAGATGATTTTCATTTGTATCGACTGTGCATCAAAATAATCATGATTTCGTCAATTTAAAATTTTTTCATTTATTTTTTGTTTTTAGCATTATTTTGCGTTTCTAGATGATTTTCATTTATATCGCACTGCATCAAAATAATCATGATGTCGACAATTTAAAATTTTTTCATACATTTTTTGGTTTTTTGCCTTTTTTGTCGTTTTTAGATGATTTTTATTTGTATCGACTCTGCATCAAAATAATCATAATTTCGTCAATTTAAAATTTTTTTATTTATTTTTTGTTTTTAGCATTCTTTGGCGTTTCTAGATGATTTTCATTTATATCGCACTGCATCAAAATAATCATGTTGTCGACAATTTAAAATTTTTTCATACATTTTTTGTTTTTTGCCTTTTTTGTCGTTTCTAGATGATTTTCATTTGTATCGACTCTGCATCAAAATAATCATGATTTCGTCAATTTAAAGTTTTTTCATAAATTTTTGGTTTTTTGCATTTTTTGTCGTTTCTAGATGATTTTCATTTGTATCGACTCTGCATCAAAATAATCATGATTTCGTCAATTCAAAGTTATTTCATTTATTTTTTTTTTAGCATTCTTTGGCGTTTCTAGATGATTTTCATTTATATCGACTCTGCATTAAAATAATCATGATTTGGAAAATTTAAAATTTTTTTGTTTTTTGCCTTTTTTGTCGTTTCTAGATGATTTTCATTTATATCGACTCTGCATTAAAATAATCATGATTTCGTCAATTTAAAATTTTTTCATTTATTTTTTGTTTTTAGCATTCTTTGGCGTTTCTAGATGATTTTCATTTATATCGACTCTGCATTAAAATAATCATGATTTCGAAAATTTAAAATTTTTTGTATTTTGCCTTTTTTGTCGTTTCTAGATGATTTTCATTTGTATCGACTCTGCATCAAAATAATCATGATTTCGTCAATTTAAAATTTTTTCATTAATTTTTTGTTTTTAGCATTCTTTGGCGTTTCTAGATGATTTTCATTTATTTCGACTCTGCATTAAAATAATCATGATTTCGTCAATTTAAAATTTTTTGTTTTTTGCCTTTTTTGTCGTTTCTAGATGATTTTCATTTATTTCGACTCTGCATCAAAATAATCATGATTTCGTCAATTTAAAGTTTTTTCATTTATTTTTTGTTTTTAGCATTCTTTGGCGTTTCTAGATGATTTTCATTTATATCGACTCTGCATTAAAATAATCATGATTTCGAAAATTTAAATTTTATTTTTTGTTTTTTGCCCTTTTTGTCGTTTCTAGATGATTTTTATTTGTATCGAATCTGCATCAAAATAATCATGCTTTCGTCAATTTAAAATTTTTTCATTAATTTTTTGTTTTTTAGCATTCTTTGGCGTTTCTAGATGATTTTCATTTATATCGACTCTGCATTAAAATAATCATGATTTCGACAATTTAAAATTTTTTATTTTTTGCCTTTTTTGTCGTTTCTAGATGATTTTCATTTGTATCGAATCTGCATCAAAATAATCATGATTTCGTCAATTTAAAGTTTTTTCATAAATTTTTGGTTTTTTGCCTTTTTTGTCGTTTCTAGATGATTTTCATTTATATCGGCTCTGCATCAAAATAATCATGATTTCGTCAATTTAAAATTTTTTCATAAATTTTTGGTTTTTTGCCTTTTTTGTCGTTTCTAGATGATTTTCATTTATATCGACTCTGCATCAAAATAATCATGATTTCGTCAATTTAAAGTTTTTTTCATAAATTTTTGGTTTTTTGCCTTTTTTGTCGTTTCTAGATGATTTTCATTTATATCGCACTGCATCAAAATAGTCATATTTTCGTCAATTTAAAATTTTTTCACACATTTTTGTTTTTTTGCCTTTTTTGTCGTTTCTAGATGATTTTCATTTGTATCGACTCTGCATCAAAATAATCATGATTTCGTCAATTTAAAGTTTTTTCATTTATTTTTTGTTTTTAGCATTCTTTGGCGTTTCTAGATGATTTTCATTTATATCGCACTGCATCAAAATAATCATGTTGTCGACAATTTAAAATTTTTTTCATACATTTTTTGGTTTTTTGCCTTTTTTGTCGTTTCTAGATGATTTTCATTTGTATCGACTCTGCATCAAAATAATCATGTGTCACAGGATGGTTCAAATGGTTTGTAGGCGTGGTGGGGTAGTTCGACAGTGTCTTATGATGGTAGATAAAAAGAAACACAATAGCTTTTATAACTAAAAACTAATACAGAGTATTTATTCATTACTCGTTTAAATGTTAAATCAAGAAACTTCAAATAATAACGTTGTACATAAGGCTTGTACATTTTCAGGCTTATCCATTGACGCGTACGTTGCGTCCGATCGCTAGCACATCTCGACGACGACTCTTTTCTCAACACTTGGCAACATGTTGAGATGGCAACATGTTGAAATGGCAACATGTGGAAATGTTGTTAGTGTGTTTCTGATACATATTGTGAAATTTATAAATTGTCGCGTGACACATGATTTCGTCAATTTAAAGTTTTTTTCATAAATTTTTGGTTTTTTGCCTTTTTTGTCGTTTCTAGATGATTTTCATTTATATCGCACTGCATCAAAATAGTCATATTTTCGTCAATTTAAAATTTTTTCATACATTTTTTGTTTATTGCCTTTTTTGTCGTTTCTAGATGATTTTCATTTGTATCGACTCTGCATCAAAATAATCATGATTTAGTCAATTTAAAGTTTTTTCATTTATTTTTTGTTTTTAGCATTCTTTGGCGTTTCTAGATGATTTTCATTTATATCGCACTGCATCAAAATAATCATGATGTCGACAATTTAAAATTTTTTCATAAATTTTTGGTTTTTTGCCTTTTTTGTCGTTTTTAGATGATTTTTATTTGTATCGACTCTGCATCAAAATAATCATGATTTCGTCAATTTAAAAGTTTTTTCATAAATTTTTAGTTTTTTGCCTTTTTTGTCGTTTCTAGATGATTTTCATTTATATCGCACTGCATCAAAATAGTCATATTTTCGTCAATTTAAAATTTTTTCACACATTTTTTGTTTTTTGCCTTTTTTGTCATTTCTAGATGATTTTCATTTGTATCGACTCTGCATCAAAATAATCATGATTTCGTCAATTTAAAGTTTTTTCATAAATTTTTGGTTTTTTGCCTTTTTTGTCGTTTTTAGATGATTTTTATTTGTATCGACTCTGCATCAAAATAATCATAATTTCGTCAATTTAAATTTTTTTTATTTATTTTTTGTTTTTAGCATTCTTTGGCGTTTCTAGATGATTTTCATTTATATCGCACTGCATCAAAATAATCATGTTGTCGACAATTTAAAATTTTTTCATAAATTTTTGGTTTTTTGCCTTTTTTGTCGTTTCTAGATGATTTTCATTTGTATCGACTCTGCATCAAAATAATCATGATTTCGTCAATTTAAAGTTTTTTCATACATTTTTGGTTTTTTGCCTTTTTTGTCGTTTCTAGATGATTTTCATTTATATCGCACTGCATCAAAATAATCATGATTTCGTCAATTTAAAGTTTTTTCATAAATTTTTGGTTTTTTGCCTTTTTTGTCGTTTCTAGATGATTTTCATTTATATCGACTCTGCATCAAAATAATCATGATTTCGTCAATTTAAAGTTTTTTCATAAATTTTTGGTTTTTTGCCTTTTTTGTCGTTTCTAGATGATTTTCATTTACATCGCACTGCATCAAAATAGTCATATTTTCGTCAATTTAAAATTTTTTCACACATTTTTTGTTTTTTGCCTTTTTTGTCGTTTCTAGATGATTTTCATTTGTATCGACTCTGCATCAAAATAATCATGATTTCGTCAATTTAAAGTTTTTTTCATTTATTTTTTGTTTTTAGCATTCTTTGGCGTTTCTAGATGATTTTCATTTATATCGACTTTGCATTAAAATAATCATGATTTCGAAAATTTAAAATTTTTGTTTTTTGCCTTTTTTGTCGTTTCTAGATGATTTTCATTTGTATCAACTCTGCATCAAAATAATCATGATTTCGTCAATTTAAAGTTTTTTCATAAATTTTTGGTTTTTTGCCTTTTTTGTCGTTTTTAGATGATTTTTATTTGTATCGACTGTGCATCAAAATAATCATAATTTCGTCAATTTAAATTTTTTTATTTATTTTTTGTTTTTAGCATTCTTTGGCGTTTCTAGATGATTTTCATTTATATCGCACTGCATCAAAATAATCATGTTGTCGACAATTTAAAATTTTTTCATACATTTTTTTGGTTTTTTGCCTTTTTTGTCGTTTCTAGATGATTTTCATTTGTATCGACTCTGCATCAAAATAATCATGTGTCACAGGATGGTTCAAATGGTTTGTAGGCGTGGTGGGGTAGTTCGACAGTGTCTTATGATGGTAGATAAAAGAAACACAATAGCTTTTATAACTAAAAACTAATACAGAGTATTTATTCATTACTCGTTTAAATGTTAAATCAAGAAACTTCAAATAATAACGTTGTACATAAGGCTTGTACATTTTCAGGCTTATCCATTGACGCGTACGTTGCGTCCGATCGCTAGCACATCTCGACGACGACTCTTTTCTCAACACTTGGCAACATGTTGAGATGGCAACATGTTGAAATGGCAACATGTGGAAATGTTGTTAGTGTGTTTCTGATACATATTGTGAAATTTATAAATTGTCGCGTGACAGTTCGGCCAATCCTGATGTAGAATCGTCCCCGATTCGGTAGTCGTTTTCAGATTCCACACCCAGATCCGGAACACCAACACACCATGGCTTCATCTTGTCTGAGGAGTATACTGAACAGTATTTCCGCGTCGTTATCTGCATACCAGGGATATCCTCGATGACGTATCGGTCATTGTCCAACACCTTCTTTACTTGGTATGGTCCACGATATAGAGGCTCAAGTTTACGTGATTCCCCTGTTGCAGCTGGTTCGTTTTCTACTACAACTAGATCACCTGCGGAATATAAGATTGGGTTAGAGTGTTTGCTGTCAAACCGTGTCTTCCATTTGGCTCGTTCGGCATTGATATTTGCAACAGCTTCATCGTATTTTCCTGTTGGTTTTTTTTCTTGGATTCCACCGTCAAGATCATCGTGGATGGCAGCTACCAAATGATTATGAACGACGTCAAGAGGTTTAAATTCAAAAGACTAAATCGTTTGGACTAAATCCTGATGTTTCGTTGCGCTGCGAATTGACAGTCCATTGTAACGTTCGTAGGGTTAGATCCCAGTCCTTTGCTGTGTTCGTAGAGCTTTGAAGAAAACTTAAGATGGTTTGATTTGCTCGCTCAACTTGTCCATTAGCCCTCGGAGTCCGTACAGCATTTTTAATATGATGTATACCATTTTGCGTACAATACTCTTCAAACATCTTGGAGGTGAAGGCGGTCCCTCTGTCCGATACTATACATTTTGGCAATCCAAAGTATCCCGAGATTTCGTTTAATACGTTGATAGTTGGTTGCGTCTTCGTACTCTTCACAGGCTTTACGATTAGGAATTTCGTAAATGAATCGGATATTGCAAGGACATGAGTATTTCCACGTTTACTCTTGATGAATGGGCCTAAATGATCGATATGTATTTTCCCGAACGGGACAGGATCGACGTCGTTGTAGTGTAGACTTCCTTCTGGTTTTCCTCCTTTGGACTTGAAATAACAACAAGTCATACATGAAGAAATATAGTCCTTCACGTACTTCCTTATTTTTGGAAACCAAAATCTTTCTTGAATACGTGCAATGGTCTTTTCCAATCCAAAATGTCCAACGTCGTCATGGCACAATTTGGCAATGCGCCACCTCACATTTTTCGGCACTACAAATCGTATTGTTCCATTTACTTTTCTGTACAGTCGGTGGTTTTGAATAACAAAGTCATGGCGTATCTGCTTCTCATGGTTCGTTTGGCATGCACCATTCATAACAGCTATTATTTTTACGAGATCGGGATCTTGCAGTTGAATCGTCAATAGCCAATCGTCTACGTTGTTCGTTATGAGGCGAATAGTCTCCTCCAGGTTCGTCACAGGAGTAATGTCTGGCGCTCGGCTCATTGCATCGACGTGACTGCATCGTCTGACTTCGGTTATGCTTGTGGGGCTCTTTGAAGTTTTTAATGGCACTTATATTGTCCTCTCCAGGCTTTATACCATCGTGATTTACAATGTGTCCAAGAAAAGTAATCTCAGTCTGAAGAAATCTGCATTTGTCCAATCGCAACTTTAGACCATTTTCGTGCAAAATCGTAAACATCTTTTCGAGACGCTCGATCCCTTCCTCAAATGTCTTACTCGGAATTATCACATCATCCAAGTAAGCGAGAACTTCTCCACGATTCATTTGACTAATTACCTTGTTCATAACGCATTGAAATACAGCCGGGGCGTTGATTAATCCAAAAGGCATTCTATTGAACTCATAATGTCCATCGGTGCTTACAAAGGCTGTAAACTTCTTTGATGGTTCGTCCAATTCGATTTGATGATATCCCATACGTAAGTCCAGTTTCGTGAAGTATCGATTGCCAGCCAATTGTGCGAATTGTTCTTCCAAATTTGGCATTGGAAACGGTACTTTCATCGTAATGGTATTTAAACGTCGATAATCGATACACATCCTGTATTCACCATTCTTTTTGCTGACAATTACAATTCCTGAAGCGTAAGGTGAATCTGACGGACGTATAACACCACACTCTAAAAGTTCTGTAATCATATTTGCCACAATTGGTCGTTGAGCAAATGGAATTCTGTAAGGTTTCGTGTAAATGGGGATATCCGATGTTAACGATATGTTAATTTTCACCACAGAACATTTTCCCAATTCCAAAGAATTTCGTGCGAAACAAGCGTCGTTTTGGCTGATAATGTTTTCAATGCATTCTTTCTCCGATTCAAGTAGATTAGCGCTTGCTTGTATTTTCTGAACCTTTTCGATGAAACATTCATTACCGTGAATCACAAGCTTACTGTCGTCACGACATAACAAGTCTTTTCCCAAAAGAACGTTTTCCGAGATCAAGTCATTTTCCACTACTAGCATTTCAGCGTTATACGTATGTTCGTCGATCAATATTTTGGCATTCAACTTTCGGTGGCACAAATATTTACCTCCTCCAAATCCGTTTAATGTTATCATGCAGCTTTCTGTTACGCCTATCTGATCAGCAAATGATTTCCGTAATAATGTTCGAGTACTACCAGGATCTACAAACGCCTTTGTGCTATTTCCGTTTACCACAATCATTTTACAGATGTCTTCATCCGGCTTCTCTTCGATTTTGTTAACACGTGGACTATTCTTACTATTTTCCGGACAACTTGCGGCGTCATGAGTGGTACGATTGCATACCGAACACCGTGGCTTTCGTTGTGGTTCAGGACATTTCGATGCATAATGGCCAATCTTCTGACAATTAAAACATTTCACATTGTTTTTGTCCTTCTCATCGATTGCGTGCTTAGCTATTGATACCTCATTACGTTTTTGTGTGGAAGTGTTTGAATCTCGTTTGTTGCCATACGTCGACAAATGCTTAATTTCGTTATGAGCTGTGTACGTTAAAATATCCATTAACAAATCATTGCAAGAAGAATATTGATTTGATATCTTCCGTTTCAAATCGTAGTCGTTGATTCCGTTGATAATATGGGTCGATATTGCTGAGTCTGGTAATTCACCCTTCCTTCCTAGTGACAACATTTTGTAGAAGTACTCCTGCGGCGATTCGCTAGCTCCTCTACGTATCTTAGACATTTTAATGTGAATATCAGCCGAATTTTCTATACAAGGAAAATCACTTAGGAATCTAGCGACGAACTCATTCCAAGACTGATAGACGACATCAATGGCATCAACCCAATATTTTGCAGCACCTTTCATCTTTTGTTGCACAGCGAAGATCAAAATTTTATCATTCCATTGATATGCATTTCGTAGGGAGTCAACACGTTTAATAAACTGACGCGAATCCAAGGATTTGTCAGACGCTGGGTCGAATTCTGGCAATAAGGCTACAATTTCCTTGACGTTTGCATACGGATTGGAGAAATTCGGATTTGAGTACGAGTTGTACGGATATGTGTTTATCGTTGTCGTGTATATTCCTGGATATTCTTGAGCATTTGGATTTGCATTTACGAAATGGTCTTGTCCATGAAAAACCTTTCTGTTTGAGGATGCTTCACCTCCCGTTTGTCTATACATTTGGCCAGGTGCGGTCGTTTGTGGATAAGAAACATATTCCATCTTTCCATATCGTTGATTCGTTGCCACATATTCGTTAGGTACATTTATTCGAGAGCTGGGAAAATATTGCGGGATCGTTGCAATATTTGCCATGTTCGTTTGCCCATGCAGCTGATGCGTAGCTACATTTTCGTTAGGCACATACATACATGATTCAGCAACATGTTGCGGAAACGTTACAACATTTGCCAAATTCATTTTCCCATGCAGCTGATGCGTAGCTACATTTTCGTTGGACACTCTAGAACATACGATTGGACTTTTGTCGATCGAACATGTTGCGTGTTGCGCAGTGGTTGTTGAAACTGGATAAAACTGGTGCTCAATTTCTGACGATTGTGAAATAGCCGAATTCACCGTTACTTGTGGCTGTGAGACCACAGACGCGCGACTTGTTGGTGCCAATGCTTGCAAACGTGATGAACTCAATGAGGGATTAAAAGACTTTT
Source organism: Drosophila cardini (assembly GCA_018903735.1). Lineage (NCBI taxonomy): Eukaryota > Metazoa > Arthropoda > Insecta > Diptera > Drosophilidae > Drosophila > Drosophila cardini. The sequence continues at coordinate 53,495 of JAEIGM010000116.1, forward strand.
CTTTTAACTCTTTGATCATACTCTCCAGCTCACTGATTTTCTCTATTATTGTCTGGTTCTCCATTTCAGCACTTGTGTAGTTATCATCACTAATCTGGTCATGCTCTTGTAAACGTTGCATTAGTGTTTCTCTTGTTCCAGACGTTGATAACCCAGCAAATTTACACTTGCTTTGCAATTGCCTTTTCGATTGATATTTCTTTCCCGTCATATTGTCAAGCTATTTCTTTTTCTACCGTTTGCACATCTATCCCACTTCTGACTTGCCACAGGATGGTTCAAATGGTTTGTAGGCGTGGTGGGGTAGTTCGACAGTGTCTTATGATGGTAGATAAAAAGAAACACAATAGCTTTTATAACTAAAAACTAATACAGAGTATTTATTCATTACTCGTTTAAATGTTAAATCAAGAAACTTCAAATAATAACGTTGTACATAAGGCTTGTACATTTTCAGGCTTATCCATTGACGCGTACGTTGCGTCCGATCGCTAGCACATCTCGACGACGACTCTTTTCTCAACACTTGGCAACATGTTGAGATGGCAACATGTTGAAATGGCAACATGTGGAAATGTTGTTAGTGTGTTTCTGATACATATTGTGAAATTTATAAATTGTCGCGTGACACATGATTTCGTCAATTTAAAGTTTTTTCATAAATTTTTGGTTTTTTGCCTTTTTTGTCGTTTCTAGATGATTTTCATTTATATCGCACTGCATCAAAATAGTCATATTTTCGTCAATTTAAAATTTTTTCATACATTTTTTGTTTTTTGCCTTTTTTGTCGTTTCTAGATGATTTTCATTTGTATCGACTCTGCATCAAAATAATCATGATTTCGTCAATTTAAAGTTTTTTCATTTATTTTTTGTTTTTAGCATTCTTTGGCGTTTCTAGATGATTTTCATTTATATCGCACTGCATCAAAATAATCATGATGTCGACAATTTAAAATTTTTTCATAAATTTTTGGTTTTTTGCCTTTTTTGTCGTTTTTAGATGATTTTTATTTGTATCGACTCTGCATCAAAATAATCATGATTTCGTCAATTTAAAGTTTTTTCATAAATTTTTAGTTTTTTGCCTTTTTTGTCGTTTCTAGATGATTTTCATTTATATCGCACTGCATCAAAATAGTCATATTTTCGTCAATTTAAAATTTTTTCACACATTTTTTGTTTTTTGCCTTTTTTGTCGTTTCTAGATGATTTTCATTTGTATCGACTCTGCATCAAAATAATCATGATTTCGTCAATTTAAAGTTTTTTCATAAATTTTTGGTTTTTTGCCTTTTTTGTCGTTTCTAGATGATTTTCATTTATATCGCACTGCATCAAAATAGTCGTATTTTCGTCAATTTAAAATTTTTTCACACATTTTTTGTTTTTTGCCTTTTTTGTCGTTTCTAGATGATTTTCATTTGTATCGACTCTGCATCAAAATAATCATGATTTCGTCAATTTAAAGTTTTTTCATTTATTTTTTGTTTTTAGCATTCTTTGGCGTTTCTAGATGATTTTCATTTATATCGCACTGCATCAAAATAATCATGATGTCGACAATTTAAAATTTTTTCATAAATTTTTGTTTGTTTTTTGCCTTTTTTGTCGTTTTTAGATGATTTTTATTTGTATCGACTCTGCATCAAAATAATCATGATTTCGTCAATTTAAAGTTTTTTCATAAATTTTTAGTTTTTTGCCTTTTTTGTCGTTTCTAGATGATTTTCATTTATATCGCACTGCATCAAAATAGTCATATTTTCGTCAATTTAAAATTTTTTCACACATTTTTTGTTTTTTGCCTTTTTTGTCGTTTCTAGATGATTTTCATTTGTATCGACTCTGCATCAAAATAATCATGATTTCGTCAATTTAAAGTTTTTTCATAAATTTTTGGTTTTTTGCCTTTTTTGTCGTTTTTAGATGATTTTTATTTGTATCGACTCTGCATCAAAATAATCATAATTTCGTCAATTTAAATTTTTTTTATTTATTTTTTGTTTTTAGCATTCTTTGGCGTTTCTAGATGATTTTCATTTATATCGCACTGCATCAAAATAATCATGTTGTCGACAATTTAAAATTTTTTCATACATTTTTTGTTTATTGCCTTTTTTGTCGTTTCTAGATGATTTTCATTTGTATCGACTCTGCATCAAAATAATCATGATTTCGTCAATTTAAAGTTTTTTTATTTATTTTTTGTTTTTAGCATTCTTTGGCGTTTCTAGATGATTTTCATTTGTATCGCACTGCATCAAAATAAGCATGTTGTCGACAATTTAAAATTTTTTCATACATTTTTTGTTTATTGCCTTTTTTGTCGTTTCTAGATGATTTTCATTTGTATCGACTCTGCATCAAAATAATCATGATTTCGTCAATTTAAAGTTTTTTCATAAATTTTTGGTTTTTTGACTTTTTTGTCGTTTCTAGATGATTTTCATTTATATCGCACTGCATCAAAATAGTCATATTTTCGTCAATTTAAAATTTTTTCATACATTTTTTGTTTTTTGCCTTTTTTGTCGTTTCTAGATGATTTTCATTTGTATCGACTCTGCATCAAAATAATCATGATTTCGTCAATTTAAAGTTTTTTCATTTATTTTTTGTTTTTAGCATTCTTTGGCGTTTCTAGATGATTTTCATTTATATCGCACTGCATCAAAATAATCATGATGTCGACAATTTAAAATTTTTTCATAAATTTTTGGTTTTTTGCCTTTTTGTCGTTTTTAGATGATTTTTATTTGTATCGACTCTGCATCAAAATAATCATGATTTCGTCAATTTAAAAGTTTTTTCATAAATTTTTGGTTTTTTGCCTTTTTTGTCGTTTCTAGATGATTTTCATTTATATCGCACTGCATCAAAATAGTCAAATTTTCGTCAATTTAAAATTTTTTCATACATTTTTTGTTTTTTGCCTTTTTTGTCGTTTCTAGATGATTTTCATTTGTATCGACTCTGCATCAAAATAATCATGATTTCGTCAATTTAAAGTTTTTCATAATTTTTTGTTTTTTGCCTTTTTTGTCGTTTCTAGATGATTTTTCATTTATATCGCACTGCATCAAAATAGTCATATTTTCGTCAATTTAAAATTTTTTCATACATTTTTTGTTTTTTGCCTTTTTTGTCGTTTCTAGATGATTTTCATTTGTATCGACTCTGCATCAAAATAATCATGATTTCGTCAATTTAAAGTTTTTTCATTTATTTTTTGTTTTTAGCATTCTTTGGCGTTTCTAGATGATTTTCATATATATCGCACTGCATCAAAATAATCATGATGTCGACAATTTAAAATTTTTTCATACATTTTTTGTTTATTGCCTTTTTTGTCGTTTCTAGATGATTTTCATTTGTATCGACTCTGCATCAAAATAATCATGATTTCGTCAATTTAAAGTTTTTTCATTTATTTTTTGTTTTTAGCATTCTTTGGCGTTTCTAGATGATTTTCATTTGTATCGCACTGCATCAAAATAAGCATGTTGTCGACAATTAAAAATTTTTTCATACATTTTTTGTTTTTTGCCTTTTTTGTCGTTTCTATATGATTTTCATTTGTATCGACTCTGCATCAAAATAATCATGATTTCGTCAATTTAAAGTTTTTTCATTTATTTTTTGTTTTTAGCATTCTTTGGCGTTTCTAGATGATTTTCATTTATATCGCACTGCATCAAAATAATCATGATGTCGACAATTTAAAATTTTTTCATAAATTTTTGGTTTTTTGCCTTTTTTGTCGTTTTTAGATGATTTTTTATTTGTATCGACTCTGCATCAAAATAATCATGATTTCGTCAATTTAAAGTTTTTTCATAAATTTTTGGTTTTTTGCCTTTTTTGTCGTTTCTAGATGATTTTCATTTATATCGCACTGCATCAAAATAGTCAAATTTTCGTCAATTTAAAATTTTTTTCATACATTTTTTGTTTTTTGCTTTTTTTGTCGTTTCTAGATGATTTTCATTTGTATCGACTCTGCATCAAAATAATCATGATTTCGTCAATTTAAAGTTTTTTCATTTATTTTTTGTTTTTAGCATTCTTTGGCGTTTCTAGATGATTTTCATTTATATCGCACTGCATCAAAATAATCATGATGTCGACAATTTAAATTTTTTCATAAATTTTTGGTTTTTTGCCTTTTTTGTCGTTTTTTAGATGATTTTTATTTGTATCGACTCTGCATCAAAATAATCATGATTTCGTCAATTTAAAGTTTTTTCATAAATTTTTGGTTTTTTGCCTTTTTTGTCGTTTCTAGATGATTTTCATTTATATCGCACTGCATCAAAATAGTCAAATTTTCGTCAATTTAAAATTTTTTTCATACATTTTTTGTTTTTTGCCTTTTTTGTCGTTTCTAGATGATTTTCATTTGTATCGACTCTGCATCAAAATAATCATGATTTCGTCAATTTAAAGTTTTTTCATTTATTTTTTGTTTTTAGCATTCTTTGGCGTTTCTAGATGATTTTCATTTATATCGACTCTGCATTAAAATAATCATGATTTCGAAAATTTAAAATATTTTTTGTTTTTTGCCTTTTTTGTCGTTTCTAGATGATTTTCATTTGTATCGAATCTGCATCAAAATAATCATGCTTTCGTCAATTTAAAGTTTTTTCATTTAATTTTTTGTTTTTAGCATTCTTTGTCGTTTCTAGATGATTTTCATTTATATCGACTCTGCATTAAAATAATCATGATTTCGAAAATTTTTTAAAATTTTTTGTTTTTTGCCTTTTTTGTCGTTTCTAGATGATTTTCATTTGTATCGAATCTGCATCAAAATAATCATGATTTCGTCAATTTAAAGTTTTTTCATAAATTTTTGGTTTTTTGACTTTTTGTCGTTTCTAGATGATTTTCATTTATATCGACTCTGCATCAAAATAATCATGATTTCGTCAATTTAAAATTTTTTCATAAATTTTTGGTTTTTTGCCTTTTTTGTCGTTTCTAGATGATTTTCATTTATATCGACTCTGCATCAAAATAATCATGATTTCGTCAATTTAAAGTTTTTTCATAAATTTTTGGTTTTTTGCCTTTTTTGTCGTTTCTAGATGATTTTCATTTATATCGCACTGCATCAAAATAATCATATTTTCGTCAATTTAAAATTTTTTCACACATTTTTTGTTTTTTTGCCTTTTTTGTCGTTTCTAGATGATTTTCATTTGTATCGACTCTGCATCAAAATAATCATGATTTCGTCAATTTAAAGCTTTTTCATAAATTTTTGGTTTTTTGCCTTTTTTGTCGTTTTTAGATGATTTTTATTTGTATCGACTGTGCATCAAAATAATCATGATTTCGTCAATTTAAAGTTTTTTAATTTATTTTTTGTTTTTAGCATTCTTTGGCGTTTCTAGATGATTTTCATTTATATCGCACTGCATCAAAATAATCATGATGTCGACAATTTAAAATTTTTTCATAAATTTTTGGTTTTTTGCCTTTTTTGTCGTTTTTAGATGATTTTTATTTGTATCGACTCTGCGTCAAAATAATCATGATTTCGTCAATTTAAAAGTTTTTTCATAAATTTTTAGTTTTTTGCCTTTTTTGTCGTTTCTAGATGATTTTCATTTATATCGCACTGCATCAAAATAGTCATATTTTCGTCAATTTAAAATTTTTTCACACATTTTTTGTTTTTTGCCTTTTTTGTCGTTTCTAGATGATTTTCATTTGTATCGACTCTGCATCAAAATAATCATGATTTCGTCAATTTAAAGTTTTTTTCATTTATTTTTTGTTTTTAGCATTCTTTGGCGTTTCTAGATGATTTTCATTTATATCGCACTGCATCAAAATAATCATGATGTCGACAATTTAAAATTTTTTCATAAATTTTTGGTTTTTTGCCTTTTTTGTCGTTTTTAGATGATTTTTATTTGTATCGACTCTGCATCAAAATAATCATGATTTCGTCAATTTAAAAGTTTTTTTATAAATTTTTAGTTTTTTGCCTTTTTTGTCGTTTCTAGATGATTTTCATTTATATCGCACTGCATCAAAATAGTCATATTTTCGTCAATTTAAAATTTTTTCACACCTTTTTTGGTTTTTGCCTTTTTTGTCGTTTCTAGATGATTTTCATTTGTATCGACTCTGCATCAAAATAATCATAATTTCGTCAATTTAAATTTTTTAATTTATTTTTTGTTTTTAGCATTCTTTGGCGTTTCTAGATGATTTTCATTTATATCGCACTGCATCAAAATAATCATGATGTCGACAATTTAAAATTTTTTCATAAATTTTTGGTTTTTTGCCTTTTTTGTCGTTTTTAGATGATTTTTATTTGTATCGACTCTGCGTCAAAATAATCATGATTTCGTCAATTTAAAGTTTTTTCATAAATTTTTAGTTTTTTGCCTTTTTTGTCGTTTCTAGATGATTTTCATTTATATCGCACTGCATCAAAATAGTCATATTTTCGTCAATTTAAAATTTTTTCACACATTTTTTGTTTTTTGCCTTTTTTGTCGTTTCTAGATGATTTTCATTTGTATCGACTCTGCATCAAAATAATCATGATTTCGTCAATTTAAAGTTTTTTCATTTATTTTTTGTTTTTAGCATTCTTTGGCGTTTCTAGATGATTTTCATTTATATCGACACTGCATCAAAATAATCATGATGTCGACAATTTAAAATTTTTTCATAAATTTTTGGTTTTTTGCCTTTTTTGTCGTTTTTAGATGATTTTTATTTGTATCGACTCTGCATCAAAATAATCATGATTTCGTCAATTTAAAGTTTTTTTATAAATTTTTAGTTTTTTGCCTTTTTTGTCGTTTCTAGATGATTTTCATTTATATCGCACTGCATCAAAATAGTCATATTTTCGTCAATTTAAAATTTTTTCACCCCTTTTTTGGTTTTGCCTTTTTTGTCGTTTCTAGATGATTTTCATTTGTATCGACTCTGCATCAAAATAATCATGATTTCGTCAATTTAAATTTTTTTATATATTTTTTGTTTTTAGCATTCTTTGGCGTTTCTAGATGATTTTCATTTATATCGCACTGCATCAAAATAATCATGATGTCGACAATTTAAAATTTTTTCATACATTTTTTGTTTTTTGCCTTTTTTGTCGTTTCTAGATGATTTTCATTTGTATCGACTCTGCATCAAAATAATCATGATTTCGTCAATTTAAAGTTTTTTCATAAATTTTTGGTTTTTTGCCTTTTTTGTCGTTTCTAGATGATTTTCATTTATATCGCACTGCATCAAAATAGTCATATTTTCGTCAATTTAAAATTTTTTCATACATTTTTTGTTTTTTGCCTTTTTTGTCGTTTCTAGATGATTTTCATTTGTATCGACTCTGCATCAAAATAATCATGATTTCGTCAATTTAAAGTTTTTTCATTTATTTTTTGTTTTTAGCATTCTTTGGCGTTTCTAGATGATTTTCATTTATATCGCACTGCATCAAAATAATCATGATGTCGACAATTTAAAATTTTTTCATAAATTTTTGGTTTTTTGCCTTTTTTGTCGTTTTTAGATGATTTTTATTTGTATCGACTCTGCATCAAAATAATCATGATTTCGTCAATTTAAAGTTTTTTCATAAATTTTTTGTTTTTTGCCTTTTTTGTCGTTTCTAGATGATTTTCATTTATATCGCACTGCATCAAAATAGTCATATTTTCGTCAATTTAAAATTTTTTCACACATTTTTTGTTTTTTGCCTTTTTTGTCGTTTCTAGATGATTTTCATTTGTATCGACTCTGCATCAAAATAATCATGATTTCGTCAATTTAAAGTTTTTTCATAAATTTTTGGTTTTTTGCCTTTTTTGTCGTTTTTAGATGATTTTTATTTGTATCGACTCTGCATCAAAATAATCATAATTTCGTCAATTTAAATTTTTTTATTTATTTTTTGTTTTTAGCATTCTTTGGCGTTTCTAGATGATTTTCATTTATATCGCACTGCATCAAAATAATCATGTTGTCGACAATTTAAAATTTTTTCACACATTTTTTGTTTTTTGCCTTTTTTGTCGTTTCTAGATGATTTTCATTTGTATCGACTCTGCATCAAAATAATCATGATTTCGTCAATTTAAAGTTTTTTCATTTATTTTTTGTTTTTAGCATTCTTTGTCGTTTCTAGATGATTTTCATTTATATCGACTCTGCATCAAAATAATCATGATTTCGTCAATTTAAAATTTTTTCATTAATTTTTTGTTTTTTGCCTTCTTTGGCGTTTCTAGATGATTTTCATTTATATCGACTCTGCATCAAAATAATCATGATTTCGTCAATTTAAAATTTTTTCATTTAAAATTTTTTTGTTTGTTGCCTTTTTTGTCGTTTCTAGATGATTTTCATTTATATCGCACTGCATCAAAATAGTCATATTTTCGTCAATTTAAAATTTTTTCACACATTTTTTGTTTTTTGCCTTTTTTGTCGTTTCTAGATGATTTTCATTTGTATCGACTCTGCATCAAAATAATCATGATTTCGTCAATTTAAAGTTTTTTCATTTATTTTTTGTTTTTAGCATTCTTTGGCGTTTCTAGATGATTTTCATTTATATCGCACTGCATCAAAATAATCATGATGTCGACAATTTAAAATTTTTTCATAAATTTTTGGTTTTTTGCCTTTTTTGTCGTTTTTAGATGATTTTTATTTGTATCGACTCTGCATCAAAATAATCATGATTTCGTCAATTTAAAGTTTTTTCATAAATTTTTAGTTTTTTGCCTTTTTTGTCGTTTCTAGATGATTTTCATTTATATCGCACTGCATCAAAATAGTCATATTTTCGTCAATTTAAAATTTTTTCACACCTTTTTTGGTTTTTGCCTTTTTGTCGTTTCTAGATGATTTTCATTTGTATCGACTCTGCATCAAAATAATCATGATTTCGTCAATTTAAAGTTTTTTCATAAATTTTTGGTTTTTTGCCTTTTTTGTCGTTTTTAGATGATTTTTATTTGTATCGACTCTGCATCAAAATAATCATAATTTCGTCAATTTAAATTTTTTTTATTTATTTTTTGTTTTTAGCATTCTTTGGCGTTTCTAGATGATTTTCATTTATATCGCACTGCATCAAAATAATCATGTTGTCGACAATTTAAAATTTTTTCATACATTTTTTGTTTATTGCCTTTTTTGTCGTTTCTAGATGATTTTCATTTGTATCGACTCTGCATCAAAATAATCATGATTTCGTCAATTTAAAGTTTTTTCATTTATTTTTTGTTTTTAGCATTCTTTGGCAATTCTAGATGATTTTCATTTATATCGCACTGCATCAAAATAATCATGTTGTCGACAATTTAAAATTTTTTCATACATTTTTTGTTTATTGCCTTTTTTGTCGTTTCTAGATGATTTTCATTTGTATCGACTCTGCATCAAAATAATCATGATTTCGTCAATTTAAAGTTTTTTCATAAATTTTTGGTTTTTTGCCTTTTTTGTCGTTTCTAGATGATTTTCATTTATATCGCACTGCATCAAAATAGTCATATTTTCGTCAATTTAAAATTTTTTCATACATTTTTTGTTTTTTGCCTTTTTTGTCGTTTCTAGATGATTTTCATTTGTATCGACTCTGCATCAAAATAATCATGATTTCGTCAATTTAAAGTTTTTTCATTTATTTTTTGTTTTTAGCATTCTTTGGCGTTTCTAGATGATTTTCATTTATATCGCACTGCATCAAAATAATCATGATGTCGACAATTTAAAATTTTTTCATAAATTTTTGGTTTTTTGCCTTTTTTGTCGTTTTTAGATGATTTTTATTTGTATCGACTCTGCATCAAAATAATCATGATTTCGTCAATTTAAAGTTTTTTCATAAATTTTTGGTTTTTTGCCTTTTTGTCGTTTTTAGATGATTTTTATTTGTATCGACTCTGCATCAAAATAATCATGATTTCGTCAATTTAAAGTTTTTTCATAAATTTTTGGTTTTTTGCCTTTTTTGTCGTTTTTAGATGATTTTTATTTGTATCGACTCTGCATCAAAATAATCATAATTTCGTCAATTTAAACTTTTTTTATTTATTTTTTGTTTTTAGCATTCTTTGGCGTTTCTAGATGATTTTCATTTATATCGCACTGCATCAAAATAATCATGTTGTCGACAATTTAAAATTTTTTCACACATTTTTTGTTTATTGCCTTTTTTGTCGTTTCTAGATGATTTTCATTTGTATCGACTCTGCATCAAAATAATCATGATTTCGTCAATTTAAAGTTTTTTCATTTATTTTTTGTTTTTAGCATTCTTTGGCGTTTCTAGATGATTTTCATTTATATCGACTCTGCATTAAAATAATCATGATTTCGAAAATTTAAAATTTTTTGTTTTTTGCCTTTTTTGTCGTTTCTAGATGATTTTCATTTGTATCGACTCTGCATCAAAATAATCATGCTTTCGTCAATTTAAAATTTTTTCATTAATTTTTTGTTTTTAGCATTCTTTGGCGTTTCTAGATGATTTTCATTTATATCGACTCTGCATTAAAATAATCATGATTTCGAAAATTTAAAATTTTTTGTTTTTTGCCTTTTTTGTCGTTTCTAGATGATTTTCATTTGTATCGAATCTGCATCAAAATAATCATGATTTCGTCAATTTAAAGTTTTTTCATAAATTTTTGGTTTTTTGCCTTTTTTGTCGTTTCTAGATGATTTTCATTTATATCGACTCTGCATCAAAATAATCATGATTTCGTCAATTTAAAGTTTTTTCATAAATTTTTGTTTTTTTGCCTTTTTTGTCGTTTCTAGATGATTTTCATTTATATCGCACTGCATCAAAATAGTCATATTTTCGTCAATTTAAAGTTTTTTCATAAATTGTTGGTTTTTTGCCTTTTTTGTCGTTTCTAGATGATTTTCATTTATATCGCACTGCATCAAAATAGTCATATTTTCGTCAATTTAAAATTTTTTCACACATTTTTTGTTTTTTGCCTTTTTTGTCGTTTCTAGATGATTTTCATTTGTATCGACTCTGCATCAAAATAATCATGATTTCGTCAATTTAAAGTTTTTTCATAAATTTTTGGTTTTTTGCCTTTTTTGTCGTTTTTAGATGATTTTTATTTGTATCGACTGTGCATCAAAATAATCATAATTTCGTCAATTTAAAAGTTTTTTTATTTATTTTTTGTTTTTAGCATTCTTTGGCGTTTCTAGATGATTTTCATTTATATCGCACTGCATCAAAATAATCATGTTGTCGACAATTTAAAATTTTTTCATACATTTTTTGTTTATTGCCTTTTTTGTCGTTTCTAGATGATTTTCATTTGTATCGACTCTGCATCAAAATAATCATGATTTCGTCAATTTAAAGTTTTTTCATTTATTTTTTGTTTTTAGCATTCTTTGGCGTTTCTAGATGATTTTCATTTGTATCGCACTGCATCAAAATAATCATGTTGTCGACAATTTAAAATTTTTTCATACATTTTTTGTTTATTGCCTTTTTTGTCGTTTCTAGATGATTTTCATTTGTATCGACTCTGCATCAAAATAATCATGATTTCGTCAATTTAAAGTTTTTTCATAAATTTTTGGTTTTTTGCCTTTTTTGTCGTTTCTAGATGATTTTCATTTATATCGACTCTGCATCAAAATAGTCATATTTTCGTCAATTTAAAATTTTTTCATACATTTTTTGTTTTTTGCCTTTTTTGTCGTTTCTAGATGATTTTCATTTGTATCGACTCTGCATCAAAATAATCATGATTTCGTCAATTTAAAGTTTTTTCATAAATTTTTAGTTTTTTGCCTTTTTTGTCGTTTCTAGATGATTTTCATTTATATCGCACTGCATCAAAATAGTCATATTTTCGTCAATTTAAAATTTTTTCACACATTTTTTGTTTTTTGCCTTTTTTGTCGTTTCTAGATGATTTTCATTTGTATCGACTCTGCATCAAAATAATCATGATTTCGTCAATTTAAAGTTTTTTCATTTATTTTTTGTTTTTAGCATTCTTTGGCGTTTCTAGATGATTTTCATTTATATCGCACTGCATCAAAATAATCATGATGTCGACAATTTAAAATTTTTTCATACATTTTTTGTTTTTTGCCTTTTTTGTCGTTTCTAGATGATTTTCATTTGTATCGACTCTGCATCAAAATAATCATGATTTCGTCAATTTAAAGTTTTTTCATAAATTTTTGGTTTTTTGCCTTTTTTGTCGTTTCTAGATGATTTTCATTTATATCGCACTGCATCAAAATAGTCATATTTTCGTCAATTTAAAATTTTTTCATACATTTTTTGTTTTTTGCCTTTTTTGTCGTTTCTAGATGATTTTCATTTGTATCGACTCTGCATCAAAATAATCATGATTTCGTCAATTTAAAATTTTTAGACCCCGTACTCTAAAAAAGAGTAGAGGGGTCTATTAAGTTTGTCTGAAGCGAAATGTGCGTAACAGGCAGAAGGAGGCGTGGCCGACCCCATAAAGTATATATATTCTTGATCAGCATCAACAGCCGAGTCGATATAGCGATGTCCGTCTGTCCGTCTGTCTGTCTGTCTGTCTGTCCGTCCGTATGAACACCTGGATCTTCTAAACTACAAGAGCTAGAGCAGCCAAATTTGGAATGAAAGTCCGTCTATATGTCAGGCAGGTTAAGTTTATTTCAAATTTTTGCCACGCCCCCTACCGCCCCCGCAAATTGTAAAAAACTGTTTTTACATGACCATAACTTGAAAACGACTAGAGCTAGAGAGACCAAATTCACACATTATGTGTATGGTACCAATATAACTATCCTCACCAAGTTTGATCCGGATCGGACAACTATAGCCTATAGCTCCCATAGGACAAACCGGTCAAAAATAAAAAATTTGTATGAAGACATGTAGTGTTGGTTGAGCGATCGCAACCAAACTCACAGAGGATGTGTGTATTATTATTAAAAGTATCCTCACCAAATTTGGTCCAAATCGGACAACAACAACATATAAAACAAATTAATCAAAAATGCTGAATTTTATGAATAAATTGTTTGTTTACACTTGCTTGCAATAAAAGTTTTAACTCTACGTTTAGCTACTGCAACTTCAATAAGGAGCGTAGTCTAGGTGGTAGAGATGCGCGAACGTGTTTGTTAGACAGGGATCCCGGGTTCGAATCCAGTCAGTAAAATATGCTATTTGTTTACTTTTTAAATTTTAATTATTTACATAAACTTCAAAGCGGAGTGTGGTCTAAGTAGTAAAGATGCCTGTTCTAATTTTTCGCACTTGTATGTTAGTCCGGGATCATGTGTTCGAGCGCCGTCAGGGACATTTTATTAATTTTTGTTATATAACAAAATAACAAAAAAATATTATATGTAAATGCAGATAGTCAAGCGCTTTTAAGAGAGGGGCGTGGTGCAGCTGTTAGGGCTCTGACGCGTGTGTGTGAAGTCCGAGGTTCGAGTCCCGTCAGTGAATTATTTAAATTATTGTTTTTTTTTTTCAATTTAATTTTAAAATAATAGTTTAGAATTGTAAAATAATAATTTCAAATTGTAAGACATGGCTTATTTTTAAAATAAGCCAAGTAAGGAAATTGTGCATTTAATTGTGTATATATTTACATACATTTGTATATAAAAATGTATGTATACAAAATGTGAATCACTCCGTTTTTCTTGTTTTTCGAATGGAAAATGCGCACTTCTGTGAGTACGGGGTCTTTTACAGTCGGCTCGCTCGACTGTAGCCTTTCTTACTTGTTTTATTTCAATTTAAATTTAAAATAATAATTTCGAATTGTAAAATAATAATTTCAAATTGTAAGACATGGCTTATTTTTAAAATAAGCCAAGTATGAAAATTGTGCATTTAATTGAGTATATTTGTATATAAATATGTATGTATACAAAATGTGAATCACTCCGCTTTTCTTCTTTTTCGTATGGAAAATGCGCACTTCTGTGAGTACGGGGTCTTTTACAGTCGGCTCGCTCAACTGTAGCCTTTCTTACTTGTTTATTTTTTGTTTTTAGCATTCTTTGGCGTTTCTAGATGATTTTCATTTATATCGCACTGCATCAAAATAATCATGTTGTCGACAATTTAAAATTTTTTCATACATTTTTTGTTTATTGCCTTTTTTGTCGTTTCTAGATGATTTTCATTTGTATCGACTCTGCATCAAAATAATCATGATTTCGTCAATTTAAAGTTTTTTCATTTATTTTTTGTTTTTAGCATTCTTTGGCGTTTCTAGATGATTTTCATTTGTATCGCACTGCATCAAAATAATCATGTTGTCGACAATTTAAAATTTTTTCATACATTTTTTGTTTATTGCCTTTTTTGTCGTTTCTAGATGATTTTCATTTGTATCGACTCTGCATCAAAATAATTATGATTTCGTCAATTTAAAGTTTTTTCATAAATTTTTGGTTTTTTGCCTTTTTTGTCGTTTCTAGATGATTTTCATTTATATCGACTCTGCATCAAAATAGTCATATTTTCGTCAATTTAAAATTTTTTCATACATTTTTTGTTTTTTGCCTTTTTTGTCGTTTCTAGATGATTTTCATTTGTATCGACTCTGCATCAAAATAATCATGATTTCGTCAATTTAAAGTTTTTTCATAAATTTTTAGTTTTTTGCCTTTTTTGTCGTTTCTAGATGATTTTCATTTATATCGCACTGCATCAAAATAGTCATATTTTCGTCAATTTAAAATTTTTTCACACATTTTTTGTTTTTTGCCTTTTTTGTCGTTTCTAGATGATTTTCATTTGTATCGACTCTGCATCAAAATAATCATGATTTCGTCAATTTAAAGTTTTTTCATTTATTTTTTGTTTTTAGCATTCTTTGGCGTTTCTAGATGATTTTCATTTATATCGCACTGCATCAAAATAATCATGTTGTCGACAATTTAAAATTTTTTCATACATTTTTTGTTTATTGCCTTTTTTGTCGTTTCTAGATGATTTTCATTTGTATCGACTCTGCATCAAAATAATCATGATTTCGTCAATTTAAAGTTTTTTCATAAATTTTTGGTTTTTTGCCTTTTTTGTCGTTTCTAGATGATTTTCATTTATATCGCACTGCATCAAAATAGTCATATTTTCGTCAATTTAAAATTTTTTCATACATTTTTTGTTTATTGCCTTTTTTGTCGTTTCTAGATGATTTTCATTTGTATCGACTCTGCATCAAAATAATCATGATTTCGTCAATTTAAAGTTTTTTCATTTATTTTTTGTTTTTAGCATTCTTTGGCGTTTCTAGATGATTTTCATTTATATCGCACTGCATCAAAATAATCATGATGTCGACAATTTAAAATTTTTTTCATAAATTTTTGGTTTTTTGCCTTTTTTGTCGTTTTTAGATGATTTTTATTTGTATCGACTCTGCATCAAAATAATCATGATTTCGTCAATTTAAAGTTTTTTCATAAATTTTTGGTTTTTTGCCTTTTTTGTCGTTTCTAGATGATTTTCATTTATATCGCACTGCATCAAAATAGTCATATTTTCGTCAATTTAAAATTTTTTCACACATTTTTTGTTTTTTGCATTTTTTGTCGTTTCTAGATGATTTTCATTTGTATCGACTCTGCATCAAAATAATCATGATTTCGTCAATTTAAAAGTTTTTTCATTTATTTTTTGTTTTTAGCATTCTTTGGCGTTTCTAGATGATTTTCATTTATATCGCACTGCATCAAAATAATCATGTTGTCGACAATTTAAAATTTTTTCATACATTTTTTGTTTATTGCCTTTTTTGTCGTTTCTAGATGATTTTCATTTGTATCGACTCTGCATCAAAATAATCATGATTTCGTCAATTTAAAGTTTTTTCATAAATTTTTGGTTTTTTGCCTTTTTGTCGTTTCTAGATGATTTTCATTTATATCGCACTGCATCAAAATAGTCATATTTTCGTCAATTTAAAATTTTTTCATACATTTTTTGTTTTTTGCCTTTTTTGTCGTTTCTAGATGATTTTCATTTGTATCGACTCTGCATCAAAATAATCATGATTTCGTCAATTTAAAGTTTTTTCATTTATTTTTTGTTTTTAGCATTCTTTGGCGTTTCTAGATGATTTTCATTTATATCGCACTGCATCAAAATAATCATGATGTCGACAATTTAAAATTTTTTCATAAATTTTTGGTTTTTTGCCTTTTTTGTCGTTTTTAGATGATTTTTATTTGTATCGACTCTGCATCAAAATAATCATGATTTCGTCAATTTAAAGTTTTTTCATAAATTTTTAGTTTTTTGCCTTTTTTGTCGTTTCTAGATGATTTTCATTTGTATCGACTCTGCATCAAAATAATCATGATTTCGTCAATTTAAAGTTTTTTCATAAATTTTTGGTTTTTTGCCTTTTTTGTCGTTTTTAGATGATTTTTATTTGTATCGACTCTGCATCAAAATAATCATAATTTCGTCAATTTAAATTTTTTTTATTTATTTTTTGTTTTTAGCATTCTTTGGCGTTTCTAGATGATTTTCATTTATATCGCACTGCATCAAAATAATCATGTTGTCGACAATTTAAAATTTTTTCACACATTTTTTGTTTATTGCCTTTTTTGTCGTTTCTAGATGATTTTCATTTGTATCGACTCTGCATCAAAATAATCATGATTTCGTCAATTTAAAGTTTTTTCATTTATTTTTTGTTTTTAGCATTCTTTGGCGTTTCTAGATGATTTTCATTTATATCGACTCTGCATTAAAATAATCATGATTTCGAAAATTTAAAATTTTTTGTTTTTTGCCTTTTTTTTTGGTTTTTGGTGATTTTCATTTGTATCGAATCTGCATCAAAATAATCATGCTTTCGTCAATTTATTTTTCATTAATTTTTTGTTTTTAGCATTCTTTGGCGTTTCTAGATGATTTTCATTTATATCGACTCTGCATTAAAATAATCATGATTTCGAAAATTTTTAAAATTTTTTGTTTTTTGCCTTTTTGTCGTTTCTAGATGATTTTCATTTGTATCGACTCTGCATCAAAATAATCATGATTTCGTCAATTTAAAGTTTTTTCAAAATTTTTTGGTTTTTTGCCTTTTTTGTCGTTTCTAGATGATTTTCATTTATATCGACTCTGCATCAAAATAATCATGATTTCGTCAATTTAAAGTTTTTTCATAAATTTTTTGTTTTTTGCCCTTTTTGTCGTTTCAAGATGATTTTCATTTATATCGCACTGCATCAAAATAGTCATATTTTCGTCAATTTAAAGTTTTTTCATAAATTTTTTGTTTTTTGCCTTTTTTGTCGTTTCTAGATGATTTTCATTTATATCGACACTGCATCAAAATAATCATGATTTCGTCAATTTAAAGTTTTTTCATAAATTTTTTGTTTTTTGCCTTTTTTGTCGTTTTTAGATGATTTTTATTTGTATCGACTCTGCATCAAAATAATCATAATTTCGTCAATTTAAAGTTTTTTTTTTTATTTTTTTGTTTTTAGCATTCTTTGGCGTTTCTAGATGATTTTCATTTATATCGCACTGCATCAAAATAATCATGTTGTCGACAATTTAAAATTTTTTCATACATTTTTTGTTTATTGCCTTTTTTGTCGTTTCTAGATGATTTTCATTTGTATCGACTCTGCATCAAAATAATCATGATTTCGTCAATTTAAAGTTTTTTCATTTATTTTTTGTTTTTAGCATTCTTTGGCGTTTCTAGATGATTTTCATTTGTATCGCACTGCATCAAAATAATCATGTTGTCGACAATTTAAAATTTTTTCATACATTTTTTGTTTTATTGCCTTTTTTGTCGTTTCTAGATGATTTTCATTTGTATCGACTCTGCATCAAAATAATCATGATTTCGTCAATTTAAAGTTTTTTCATAAATTTTTGGTTTTTTGCCTTTTTTGTCGTTTCTAGATGATTTTCATTTATATCGACTCTGCATCAAAATAGTCATATTTTCGTCAATTTAAAATTTTTTCATACATTTTTTGTTTTTTGCCTTTTTGTCGTTTCTAGATGATTTTCATTTGTATCGACTCTGCATCAAAATAATCATGATTTCGTCAATTTAAAGTTTTTTCATAAATTTTTAGTTTTTTGCCTTTTTTGTCGTTTCTAGATGATTTTCATTTATATCGCACTGCATCAAAATAGTCATATTTTCGTCAATTTAAAATTTTTTCACAAATTTTTGTTTTTTGCCTTTTTTGTCGTTTCTAGATGATTTTCATTTGTATCGACTCTGCATCAAAATAATCATGATTTCGTCAATTTAAAGTTTTTTCATTTATTTTTTGTTTTTAGCCTTTTTTGGCGTTTCTAGATGATTTTCATTTATATCGCACTGCATCAAAATAATCATGTTTTCGACAATTTAAAATTTTTTCATACATTTTTTGTTTATTGCCTTTTTTGTCGTTTCTAGATGATTTTCATTTGTATCGACTCTGCATCAAAATAATCATGATTTCGTCAATTTAAAGTTTTTTCATAAATTTTTGGTTTTTTGCCTTTTTTGTCGTTTCTAGATGATTTTCATTTATATCGCACTATGCATCAAAATAGTCATATTTTCGTCAATTTAAAATTTTTTCATACATTTTTGTTTTTTGCCTTTTTTGTCGTTTCTAGATGATTTTCATTTGTATCGACTCTGCATCAAAATAATCATGATTTCGTCAATTTAAAAGTTTTTTCATTAATTTTTTTGTTTTTAGCATTCTTTGGCGTTTCTAGATGATTTTCATTTATATCGACACTGCATCAAAATAATCATGATGTCGACAATTTAAAATTTTTTCATAAATTTTTGTTTTTTGCCTTTTTTGTCGTTTTTAGATGATTTTTATTTGTATCGACTCTGCATCAAAATAATCATGATTTCGTCAATTTAAAGTTTTTTCATAAATTTTTGGTTTTTTGCCTTTTTTGTCGTTTCTAGATGATTTTCATTTATATCGACACTGCATCAAAATAATCATATTTTCGTCAATTTAAAATTTTTTCACACATTTTTTGTTTTTTGCCTTTTTTGTCGTTTCTAGATGATTTTCATTTGTATCGACTCTGCATCAAAATAATCATGATTTCGTCAATTTAAAATTTTTTCATACATTTTTTTGTTTTTGCCTTTTTTGTCGTTTCTAGATGATTTTCATTTGTATCGACTCTGCATCAAAATAATCATGATTTCGTCAATTTAAAGTTTTTTTCATATATTTTTGGTTTTTTGCCTTTTTTGTCGTTTCTAGATGATTTTCATTTATATCGCACTGCATCAAAATAGTCATATTTTCGTCAATTTAAAATTTTTTCACACATTTTTTGTTTTTTGCCTTTTTTGTCGTTTCTAGATGATTTTCATTTGTATCGACTCTGCATCAAAATAATCATGATTTCGTCAATTTAAAGTTTTTTCATAAATTTTTGTTTTTTGCCTTTTTGTCGTTTCTAGATGATTTTTATTTGTATCGACTCTGCATCAAAATAATCATGATTTCGTCAATTTAAAATTTTTTTATATATTTTTGTTTTTTAGCCTTCTTTGTCGTTTTTAGATGATTTTTATTTATATCGCACTGCATCAAAATAATCATATTTTCGTCAATTTAAAAGTTTTTTCATACATTTTTTGTTTTTTGCCTTTTTTGTCGTTTCTAGATGATTTTCATTTGTATCGACTCTGCATCAAAATAATCATGATGTCGACAATTTAAAATTTTTTCATAAATTTTTTGTTTTTTGCCTTTTTTGTCGTTTTTAGATGATTTTCATTTGTATCGACTCTGCATCAAAATAATCATAATTTCGTCAATTTAAAATTTTTTCATTTATTTTTTGTTTTTTGCATTTTTTGTCGTTTCTAGATGATTTTCATTTGTATCGACTCTGCATCAGAATAATCATGATTTCGTCAATTTAAAATTTTTTCATACATTTTTTTGGTTTTTTGCCTTTTTTGTCGTTTCTAGATGATTTTCATTTGTATCGACTCTGCATCAAAATAATCATGATTTCGTCAATTTAAAGTTTTTTCATTTATTTTTTTTTTTTAGCATTCTTTGGCGTTTCTAGATGATTTTCATTTATATCGACTCTGCATTAAAATAATCATGATTTCGAAAATTTAAAATTTTTTGTTTTTTGCCTTTTTTGTCGTTTCTAGATGATTTTCATTTGTATCGACTCTGCATCAAAATAATCATGATTTCGTCAATTTAAAGTTTTTTCATTTATTTTTTGTTTTTAGCATTCTTTTGGCGTTTCTAGATGATTTTCATTTATATCGCACTGCATCAAAATAATCATGATGTCGACAATTTAAAATTTTTTCATAAATTTTTGGTTTTTTGCCTTTTTTGTCGTTTTTAGATGATTTTTATTTGTATCGACTCTGCATCAAAATAATCATGATTTCGTCAATTTAAAGTTTTTTCATAAATTTTTGGTTTTTTGCCTATTTTGTCGTTTCTAGATGATTTTCATTTATATCGCACTGCATCAAAATAGCCATATTTTCGTCAATTTAAAATTTTTTCATACATTTTTTGTTTTTTGCCTTTTTTGTCGTTTCTAGATGATTTTCATTTGTATCGACTCTGCATCAAAATAATCATGATTTCGTCAATTTAAAGTTTTTTCATTTATTTTTTGTTTTTAGCATTCTTTGGCGTTTCTAGATGATTTTCATTTATATCGACTCTGCATTAAAATAATCATGATTTCGAAAATTTAAAATTTTTTGTTTTTTGCCTTTTTTGTCGTTTCTAGATGATTTTCATTTGTATCGAATCTGCATCAAAATAATCATGATTTCGTCAATTTAAAGTTTTGTCATAAATTTTTGGTTTTTTGCCTTTTTTGTCGTTTCTAGATGATTTTCATTTATATCGCACTGCATCAAAATAGTCATATTTTCGTCAATTTAAAATTTTTTCACACATTTTTTGTTTTTTGCCTTTTTTGTCGTTTCTAGATGATTTTCATTTGTATCGACTCTGCATCAAAATAATCATGATTTCGTCAATTTAAAGTTTTTTCATAAATTTTTGGTTTTTTGCCTTTTTTGTCGTTTCTAGATGATTTTCATTTATATCGACTCTGCATCAAAATAATCATGATTTCGTCAATTTAAAGTTTTTTCATAAATTTTTGGTTTTTTGCCTTTTTTGTCGTTTCAAGATGATTTTCATTTATATCGCACTGCATCAAAATAGTCATATTTTCGTCAATTTAAAATTTTTCATACATTTTTTGTTTTTTGCCTTTTTTGTCGTTTTTAGATGATTTTCATTTGTATCGACTCTGCATCAAAATAATCATAATTTCGTCAATTTAAATTTTTTTTATTTATTTTTTGTTTTTTGCCTTTTTTGTCGTTTCTAGATGATTTTCATTTATATCGCACTGCATCAAAATAGTCATATTTTCGTCAATTTAAAATTTTTTCATACATTTTTTGTTTTTTGCCTTTTTTGTCGTTTTAGTAGATTTTCATTTGTATCGACTCTGCATCAAAATAATCATGATTTCGCCAATTTAAAGTTTTTTCATTTATTTTTTGTTTTTAGCATTCTTTGGCGTTTCTAGATGATTTTCATTTATATCGCACTGCATCAAAATAATCATGATGTCGACAATTTAAAATTTTTCATAAATTTTTGGTTTTTTGCCTTTTTTGTCGTTTCTAGATGATTTTCATTTGTATCGACTCTGCATCAAAATAATCATGATTTCGTCAATTTAAAGTTTTGTCATAAATTTTTGGTTTTTTGCCTTTTTTGTCGTTTCTAGATGATTTTCATTTATATCGCACTGCATCAAAATAGTCATATTTTCGTCAATTTAAAATTTTTTCACACATTTTTTGTTTTTTGCCTTTTTTGTCGTTTCTAGATGATTTTCATTTGTATCGACTCTGCATCAAAATAATCATGATTTCGTCAATTTAAAGTTTTTTCATAAATTTTTGGTTTTTTGCCTTTTTTGTCGTTTCTAGATGATTTTCATTTATATCGCACTGCATCAAAATAGTCATATTTTCGTCAATTTAAAATTTGTTCACACATTTTTTTGTTTTTTGCCTTTTTTGTCGTTTCTAGATGATTTTCATTTGTATCGACTCTGCATCAAAATAATCATGATTTCGTCAATTTAAAGTTTTTTCATTTATTTTTTGTTTTTAGCATTCTTTGGCGTTTCTAGATGATTTTCATTTATATCGACTCTGCATTAAAATAATCATGATTTCGAAAATTTAAAATTATTTTTTGTTTTTTGCCTTTTTTGTCGTTTCTAGATGATTTTCATTTGTATCGAATCTGCATCAAAATAATCATGATTTCGTCAATTTAAAGTTTTTTCATAAATTTTTGGTTTTTTGCCTTTTTTGTCGTTTCTAGATGATTTTCATTTATATCGACTCTGCATCAAAATAATCATGATTTCGTCAATTTAAAGTTTTTTCATAAATTTTTGGTTTTTTGCCTTTTTTGTCGTTTCTAGATGATTTTCATTTATATCGACTCTGCATCAAAATAATCATGATTTCGTCAATTTAAAGTTTTTTCATAAATTTTTGGTTTTTTGCCTTTTTTGTCGTTTTAAGATGATTTTCATTTATATCGCACTGCATCAAAATAGTCATATTTTCGTCAATTTAAAATTTTTTCATACATTTTTTGTTTTTTGCCTTTTTGTCGTTTTTAGATGATTTTCATTTGTATCGACTCTGCATCAAAATAATCATGATTTCGTCAATTTAAAGTTTTTTCATTTATTTTTTGTTTTTAGCATTCTTTGGCGTTTCTAGATGATTTTCATTTATATCGCACTGCATCAAAATAATCATGATGTCGACAATTTAAAATTTTTTCATAAATTTTTGGTTTTTTGCCTTTTTTGTCGTTTCTAGATGATTTTCATTTGTATCGACTCTGCATCAAAATAATCATGATTTCGTCAATTTAAAGTTTTGTCATAAATTTTTGGTTTTTTGCCTTTTTTGTCGTTTCTAGATGATTTTCATTTATATCGCACTGCATCAAAATAGTCATATTTTCGTCAATTTAAAATTTTTTCACACATTTTTTGTTTTTTGCCTTTTTTGTCGTTTCTAGATGATTTTCATTTGTATCGACTCTGCATCAAAATAATCATGATTTCGTCAATTTAAAGTTTTTTCATAAATTTTTGGTTTTTTGCCTTTTTTGTCGTTTCTAGATGATTTTCATTTATATCGCACTGCATCAAAATAGTCATATTTTCGTCAATTTAAAATTTGTTCACACATTTTTTGTTTTTTGCCTTTTTTGTCGTTTCTAGATGATTTTCATTTGTATCGACTCTGCATCAAAATAATCATGATTTCGTCAATTTAAAGTTTTTTCATTTATTTTTTGTTTTTAGCATTCTTTGGCGTTTCTAGATGATTTTCATTTATATCGACTCTGCATTAAAATAATCATGATTTCGAAAATTTAAAATTTTTTGTATTTTGCCTTTTTTGTCGTTTCTAGATGATTTTCATTTGTATCGAATCTGCATCAAAATAATCATGATTTCGTCAATTTAAAGTTTTTTCATAAATTTTTGGTTTTTTGCCTTTTTTGTCGTTTCTAGATGATTTTCATTTATATCGACTCTGCATCAAAATAATCATGATTTCGTCAATTTAAAGTTTTTTCATAAATTTTTGGTTTTTTGCCTTTTTTGTCGTTTCTAGATGATTTTCATTTATATCGACTCTGCATCAAAATAATCATGATTTCGTCAATTTAAAGTTTTTTCATAAATTTTTGGTTTTTTGCCTTTTTTGTCGTTTCTAGATGATTTTCATTTATATCGCACTGCATCAAAATAGTCATATTTTCGTCAATTTAAAATTTTTTCATACATTTTTTGTTTTTTGCCTTTTTTGTCGTTTTTAGATGATTTTCATTTGTATCGACTCTGCATCAAAATAATCATAATTTCGTCAATTTAAATTTTTTTATTTATTTTTTGTTTTTAGCATTCTTTTGTCGTTTTTAGATGATTTTCATTTATATCGCACTGCATCAAAATAGTCATATTTTCGTCAATTTAAAATTTTTTCACACATTTTTTGTTTTTTGCCTTTTTTGTCGTTTTTAGATGATTTTCATTTGTATCGACTCTGCATCAAAATAATCATGATTTCGTCAATTTAAAGTTTTTTCACACATTTTTTGTTTTTAGCATTCTTTGGCGTTTCTAGATGATTTTCATTTATATCGCACTGCATCAAAATAATCATGATGTCGACAATTTAAAATTTTTTCATAAATTTTTGGTTTTTTGCCTTTTTTGTCGTTTCTAGATGATTTTCATTTGTATCGACTCTGCATCAAAATAATCATGATTTCGTCAATTTAAAGTTTTGTCATAAATTTTTGGTTTTTTGCCTTTTTTGTCGTTTCTAGATGATTTTCATTTATATCGCACTGCATCAAAATAGTCATATTTTCGTCAATTTAAAATTTTTTCACACATTTTTTGTTTTTTGCCTTTTTTGTCGTTTTTAGATGATTTTCATTTGTATCGACTCTGCATCAAAATAATCATGATTTCGTCAATTTAAAGTTTTTTCACACATTTTTTGTTTTTAGCATTCTTTGGCGTTTCTAGATGATTTTCATTTATATCGCACTGCATCAAAATAATCATGATGTCGACAATTTAAATTTTTTCATAAATTTTTGGTTTTTTGCATTTTTTGTCGTTTCTAGATGATTTTCATTTGTATCGACTCTGCATCAAAATAATCATGATTTCGTCAATTTAAAGTTTTTTCATTTATTTTTTGTTTTTAGCATTCTTTGGCGTTTCTAGATGATTTTCATTTATATCGCACTGCATCAAAATAATCATGATGTCGACAATTTAAAATTTTTTCATAAATTTTTGGTTTTTTGCCTTTTTTGTCGTTTTTAGATGATTTTTATTTGTATCGACTCTGCATCAAAATAATCATGATTTCGTCAATTTAAAGCTTTTTCATAAATTTTTGGTTTTTTGCCTTTTTTGTCGTTTCTAGATGATCTTCATTTATATCGCACTGCATCAAAATAGTCATATTTTCGTCAATTTAAAATTTTTCACACATTTTTTGTTTTTTGCCTTTTTTTGTCGTTTCTAGATGATTTTCATTTGTATCGACTCTGCATCAAAATAATCATGATTTCGTCAATTTAAAGTTTTTTCATTTATTTTTTGTTTTTAGCATTCTTTGGCGTTTCTAGATAATTTTCATTTATATCGACTCTGCATTAAAATAATCATGATTTCGAAAATTTAAAATTTTTTGTTTTTTGCCTTTTTTGTCGTTTCTAGATGATTTTCATTTGTATCGAATCTGCATCAAAATAATCATGCTTTCGTCAATTTAAAATTTTTTCATTAATTTTTTGTTTTTAGCATTCTTTGGCGTTTCTAGATGATTTTCATTTATATAGACTCTGCATTAAAATAATCATGATTTCGAAAATTTAAAATTTTTTGTTTTTTGCCTTTTTTGTCGTTTCTAGATGATTTTCATTTGTATCGAATCTGCATCAAAATAATCATGATTTCGTCAATTTAAAGTTTTTTCATAAATTTTTGGTTTTTTGCCTTTTTTGTCGTTTCTAGATGATTTTCATTTATATCGACTCTGCATCAAAATAATCATGATTTCGTCAATTTAAAGTTTTTTCATATATTTTTGGTTTTTTGCCTTTTTTTGTCGTTTCTAGATGATTTTCATTTATATCGCACTGCATCAAAATAGTCATATTTTCGTCAATTTAAAATTTTTTCACACATTTTTTGTTTTTTGCCTTTTTTGTCGTTTCTAGATGATTTTCATTTGTATCGACTCTGCATCAAAATAATCATGATTTCGTCAATTTAAAGTTTTTTCATAAATTTTTGGTTTTTTGCCTTTTTTGTCGTTTTTAGATGATTTTTATTTGTATCGACTCTGCATCAAAATAATCATAATTTCGTCAATTTAAATTTTTTTTATTTATTTTTTGTTTTTAGCATTCTTTGTCGTTTCTAGATGATTTTCATTTATATCGCACTGCATCAAAATAGTCATATTTTCGTCAATTTAAAATTTTTTCATACATTTTTTGTTTTTTGCCTTTTTTGTCGTTTTTAGATGATTTTCATTTATATCGACTCTGCATCAAAATAATCATGATTTCGTCAATTTAAAGTTTTTTCATTTATTTTTTGTTTTTAGCATTCTTTGGTGTTTCTAGATGATTTTCATTTATATCGCACTGCATCAAAATAATCATGATGTCGACAATTTAAAATTTTTTCATAAATTTTTGGTTTTTTGCCTTTTTTGTCGTTTTTAGATGATTTTTATTTGTATCGACTCTGCATCAAAATAATCATGATTTCGTCAATTTAAAGTTTTTTCATAAATTTTTGGTTTTTTGCCTATTTTGTCGTTTCTAGATGATTTTCATTTATATCGCACTGCATCAAAATAGCCATATTTTCGTCAATTTAAAATCTTTTCACACATTTTTTGTTTTTTGCCTTTTTTGTCGTTTCTAGATGATTTTCATTTGTATCGACTCTGCATCAAAATAATCATGATTTCGTCAATTTAAAGTTTTTTCATTTATTTTTTGTTTTTAGCATTCTTTGGCGTTTCTAGATGATTTTCATTTATATCGACTCTGCATTAAAATAATCATGATTTCGAAAATTTAAAATTTTTTGTTTTTTGCCTTTTTTGTCGTTTCTAGATGATTTTCATTTATATCGAATCTGCATCAAAATAATCATGATTTCGTCAATTTAAAGTTTTTTCATAAATTTTTTGTTTTTTGCCTTTTTTGTCGTTTTTAGATGATTTTCATTTGTATCGACTCTGCATCAAAATAATCATGATTTCGTCAATTTAAAGTTTTTTCATTTATTTTTTGTTTTTAGCATTCTTTGGCGTTTCTAGATGATTTTCATTTATATCGCACTGCATCAAAATAATCATGATGTCGACAATTTAAAATTTTTTCATAAATTTTTGGTTTTTTGCCTTTTTTGTCGTTTCTAGATGATTTTCATTTGTATCGACTCTGCATCAAAATAATCATGATTTCGTCAATTTAAAGTTTTGTCATAAATTTTTGGTTTTTTGCCTTTTTTGTCGTTTCTAGATGATTTTCATTTATATCGCACTGCATCAAAATAGTCATATTTTCGTCAATTTAAAATTTTTTCACACATTTTTTGTTTTTTGCCTTTTTTGTCGTTTCTAGATGATTTTCATTTGTATCGACTCTGCATCAAAATAATCATGATTTCGTCAATTTAAAGTTTTTTCATAAATTTTTGGTTTTTTGCCTTTTTTGTCGTTTCTAGATGATTTTCATTTATATCGCACTGCATCAAAATAGTCATATTTTCGTCAATTTAAAATTTTTTCACACATTTTTTGTTTTTTGCCTTTTTTGTCGTTTCTAGATGATTTTCATTTGTATCGACTCTGCATCAAAATAATCATGATTTCGTCAATTTAAAGTTTTTTCATTTATTTTTTGTTTTTAGCATTCTTTGGCGTTTCTAGATGATTTTCATTTATATCGACTCTGCATTAAAATAATCATGATTTCGAAAATTTAAAATTTTTTTGTTTTTTTGCCTTTTTTGTCGTTTCTAGATGATTTTCATTTGTATCGAATCTGCATCAAAATAATCATGATTTCGTCAATTTAAAGTTTTTTCATAAATTTTTGGTTTTTTGCCTTTTTTGTCGTTTCTAGATGATTTTCATTTATATCGACTCTGCATCAAAATAATCATGATTTCGTCAATTTAAAGTTTTTTCATAAATTTTTGGTTTTTTGCCTTTTTTGTCGTTTCTAGATGATTTTCATTTATATCGACTCTGCATCAAAATAATCATGATTTCGTCAATTTAAAGTTTTTTCATAAATTTTTGGTTTTTTGCCTTTTTTGTCGTTTTAAGATGATTTTCATTTATATCGCACTGCATCAAAATAGTCATATTTTCGTCAATTTAAAATTTTTTCATACATTTTTTGTTTTTTGCCTTTTTTGTCGTTTTTAGATGATTTTCATTTGTATCGACTCTGCATCAAAATAATCATAATTTCGTCAATTTAAATTTTTTTTATTTATTTTTTGTTTTTAGCATTCTTTGTCGTTTCTAAATGATTTTCATTTATATCGCACTGCATCAAAATAGTCATATTTTCGTCAATTTAAAATTTTTTCATACATTTTTTGTTTTTTGCCTTTTTTGTCGTTTTTAGATGATTTTCATTTGTATCGACTCTGCATCAAAATAATCATGATTTCGTCAATTTAAAGTTTTTTCATTTATTTTTTGTTTTTAGCATTCTTTGGCGTTTCTAGATGATTTTCATTTATATCGCACTGCATCAAAATAATCATGATGTCGACAATTTAAAATTTTTTCATAAATTTTTGGTTTTTTGCCTTTTTTGTCGTTTCTAGATGATTTTCATTTGTATCGACTCTGCATCAAAATAATCATGATTTCGTCAATTTAAAAGTTTTGTCATAAATTTTTGGTTTTTTGCCTTTTTTGTCGTTTCTAGATGATTTTCATTTATATCGCACTGCATCAAAATAGTCATATTTTCGTCAATTTAAAATTTTTTCACACATTTTTTGTTTTTTGCCTTTTTTGTCGTTTCTAGATGATTTTCATTTGTATCGACTCTGCATCAAAATAATCATGATTTCGTCAATTTAAAGTTTTTTCATAAATTTTTGGTTTTTTGCCTTTTTTGTCGTTTCTAGATGATTTTCATTTATATCGCACTGCATCAAAATAGTCATATTTTCGTCAATTTAAAATTTTTTCATACATTTTTTGTTTTTTTGCCTTTTTTTGTCGTTTTTAGATGATTTTCATTTGTATCGACTCTGCATCAAAATAATCATGATTTCGTCAATTTAAATTTTTTTCATTTATTTTTTGTTTTTAGCATTCTTTGGCGTTTCTAGATGATTTTCATTTATATCGCACTGCATCAAAATAATCATGATGTCGACAATTTAAAATTTTTTCATAAATTTTTGGTTTTTTGCCTTTTTTGTCGTTTCTAGATGATTTTCATTTGTATCGACTCTGCATCAAAATAATCATGATTTCGTCAATTTAAAGTTTTTTCATTTATTTTTTGTTTTTAGCATTCTTTGGCGTTTCTAGATGATTTTCATTTATATCGCACTGCATCAAAATAATCATGATGTCGACAATTTAAAATTTTTTCATAAATTTTTGGTTTTTTGCCTTTTTTGTCGTTTTTAGATGATTTTTATTTGTATCGACTCTGCATCAAAATAATCATGATTTCGTCAATTTAAAGCTTTTTCATAAATTTTTGGTTTTTTGCCTTTTTTGTCGTTTCTAGATGATCTTCATTTATATCGCACTGCATCAAAATAGTCATATTTTCGTCAATTTAAAATTTTTTCACACATTTTTTGTTTTTTGCCTTTTTTGTCGTTTCTAGATGATTTTCATTTGTATCGACTCTGCATCAAAATAATCATGATTTCGTCAATTTAAAGTTTTTTCATTTATTTTTTGTTTTTAGCATTCTTTGGCGTTTCTAGATGATTTTCATTTATATCGGCTCTGCATTAAAATAATCATGATTTCGAAAATTTAAAATTTTTTGTTTTTTGCCTTTTTTGTCGTTTCTAGATGATTTTCATTTGTATCGAATCTGCATCAAAATAATCATGCTTTCGTCAATTTAAAATTTTTTCATTAATTTTTTGTTTTTAGCATTCTTTGGCGTTTCTAGATGATTTTCATTTATATCGGCTCTGCATTAAAATAATCATGATTTCGAAAATTTAAAATTTTTTGTTTTTTGCCTTTTTTGTCGTTTCTAGATGATTTTTATTTGTATCGACTCTGCATCAAAATAATCATGATTTCGTCAATTTAAAGTTTTTTCATAAATTTTTGGTTTTTTGCCTTTTTTGTCGTTTCTAGATGATTTTCATTTATATCGACTCTGCATCAAAATAATCATGATTTCGTCAATTTAAAGTTTTTTCATAAATTTTTGGTTTTTTGCCTTTTTTGTCGTTTTTAGATGATTTTTATTTGTATCGACTCTGCATCAAAATAATCATAATTTCGTCAATTTAAATTTTTTTTATTTATTTTTTGTTTTTAGCATTCTTTGTCGTTTCTAGATGATTTTCATTTATATCGCACTGCATCAAAATAGTCATATTTTCGTCAATTTAAAATTTTTTTCATACATTTTTTGTTTTTTGCCTTTTTTGTCGTTTTTAGATGATTTTCATTTGTATCGACTCTGCATCAAAATAATCATGATTTCGTCAATTTAAAGTTTTTTCATTTATTTTTTGTTTTTAGCATTCTTTGGTGTTTCTAGATGATTTTCATTTATATCGCACTGCATCAAAATAATCATGATGTCGACAATTTAAAATTTTTTCATAAATTTTTGGTTTTTTGCCTTTTTTGTCGTTTTTAGATGATTTTTATTTGTATCGACTCTGCATCAAAATAATCATGATTTCGTCAATTTAAAGTTTTTTCATAAATTTTTGGTTTTTTGCCTTTTTTGTCGTTTCTAGATGATTTTCATTTATATCGACTCTGCATCAAAATAATCATGATTTCGTCAATTTAAAGTTTTTTCATATATTTTTGGTTTTTTGCCTTTTTTGTCGTTTCTAGATGATTTTCATTTATATCGCACTGCATCAAAATAGTCATATTTTCGTCAATTTAAAATTTTTTCATACATTTTTTGTTTTTTGCCTTTTTTGTCGTTTTTAGATGATTTTCATTTGTATCGACTCTGCATCAAAATAATCATGATTTCGTCAATTTAAAGTTTTTTCATTTATTTTTTGTTTTTAGCATTCTTTGGTGTTTCTAGATGATTTTCATTTATATCGCACTGCATCAAAATAATCATGATGTCGACAATTTAAAATTTTTTCATAAATTTTTGGTTTTTTGCCTTTTTTGTCGTTTTTAGATGATTTTTATTTGTATCGACTCTGCATCAAAATAATCATGATTTCGTCAATTTAAAGTTTTTTCATAAATTTTTGGTTTTTTGCCTTTTTTGTCGTTTCTAGATGATTTTCATTTATATCGACTCTGCATCAAAATAATCATGATTTCGTCAATTTAAAGTTTTTTCATATATTTTTGGTTTTTTGCCTTTTTTGTCGTTTCTAGATGATTTTCATTTATATCGCACTGCATCAAAATAGTCATATTTTCGTCAATTTAAAATTTTTTCACACATTTTTTGTTTTTTGCCTTTTTTGTCGTTTTTAGATGATTTTCATTTGTATCGACTCTGCATCAAAATAATCATGATTTCGTCAATTTAAAGTTTTTTCATAAATTTTTGGTTTTTTGCCTTTTTTGTCGTTTCTAGATGATTTTCATTTATATCGCACTGCATCAAAATAGTCATATTTTCGTCAATTTAAAATTTTTTCACACATTTTTTGTTTTTTGCCTTTTTTGTCGTTTCTAGATGATTTTCATTTGTATCGACTCTGCATCAAAATAATCATGATTTCGTCAATTTAAAGTTTTTTCATAAATTTTTGGTTTTTTGCCTTTTTTGTCGTTTTTAGATGATTTTTATTTGTATCGACTCTGCATCAAAATAATCATAATTTCGTCAATTTAAATTTTTTTATTTATTTTTTGTTTTTTGCCTTTTTTGTCGTTTCTAGATGATTTTCATTTATATCGACTCTGCATCAAAATAATCATGATTTCGTCAATTTAAAGTTTTTTTCATATATTTTTGGTTTTTTGCCTTTTTTGTCGTTTCTAGATGATTTTCATTTATATCGCACTGCATCAAAATAGTCATATTTTCGTCAATTTAAAATTTTTTCACACATTTTTTGTTTTTTGCCTTTTTTGTCGTTTCTAGATGATTTTCATTTGTATCGACTCTGCATCAAAATAATCATGATTTCGTCAATTTAAAGTTTTTTCATAAATTTTTGGTTTTTTGCCTTTTTTTGTCGTTTTTAGATGATTTTTATTTGTATCGACTCTGCATCAAAATAATCATAATTTCGTCAATTTAAATTTTTTTTATTTATTTTTTGTTTTTAGCATTCTTTGTCGTTTCTAGATGATTTTCATTTATATCGCACTGCATCAAAATAGTCATATTTTCGTCAATTTAAAATTTTTTCATACATTTTTTGTTTTTTGCCTTTTTTGTCGTTTTTAGATGATTTTCATTTGTATCGACTCTGCATCAAAATAATCATGATTTCGTCAATTTAAAGTTTTTTCATTTATTTTTTGTTTTTAGCATTCTTTGGTGTTTCTAGATGATTTTCATTTATATCGCACTGCATCAAAATAATCATGATGTCGACAATTTAAAATTTTTTCATAAATTTTTGGTTTTTTGCCTTTTTTGTCGTTTTTAGATGATTTTTATTTGTATCGACTCTGCATCAAAATAATCATGATTTCGAAAATTTAAAGTTTTTTCATAAATTTTTGGTTTTTTGCCTTTTTTGTCGTTTCTAGATGATTTTCATTTATATCGACTCTGCATCAAAATAATCATGATTTCGTCAATTTAAAGTTTTTTCATATATTTTTGGTTTTTTGCCTTTTTTGTCGTTTCTAGATGATTTTCATTTATATCGCACTGCATCAAAATAGTCATATTTTCGTCAATTTAAAATTTTTTCACACATTTTTTGTTTTTTGCCTTTTTTTGTCGTTTTTAGATGATTTTCATTTGTATCGACTCTGCATCAAAATAATCATGATTTCGTCAATTTAAAGTTTTTTCATAAATTTTTGGTTTTTTGCCTTTTTTGTCGTTTCTAGATGATTTTCATTTATATCGCACTGCATCAAAATAGTCATATTTTCGTCAATTTAAAATTTTTTCACACATTTTTTGTTTTTTGCCTTTTTTGTCGTTTCTAGATGATTTTCATTTGTATCGACTCTGCATCAAAATAATCATGATTTCGTCAATTTAAAGTTTTTTCATAAATTTTTGGTTTTTTGCCTTTTTTGTCGTTTTTAGATGATTTTTATTTGTATCGACTCTGCATCAAAATAATCATAATTTCGTCAATTTAAATTTTTTTTATTTATTTTTTGTTTTTTGCCTTTTTTGTCGTTTCTAGATGATTTTCATTTATATCGACTCTGCATCAAAATAATCATGATTTCGTCAATTTAAAGTTTTTTCATATATTTTTGGTTTTTTGCCTTTTTTGTCGTTTCTAGATGATTTTCATTTATATCGCACTGCATCAAAATAGTCATATTTTCGTCAATTTAAAATTTTTTCACACATTTTTTGTTTTTTGCCTTTTTTTGTCGTTTCTAGATGATTTTCATTTGTATCGACTCTGCATCAAAATAATCATGATTTCGTCAATTTAAAGTTTTTTCATAAATTTTTGGTTTTTTGCCTTTTTTGTCGTTTTTAGATGATTTTTATTTGTATCGACTCTGCATCAAAATAATCATAATTTCGTCAATTTAAATTTTTTTTATTTATTTTTTGTTTTTAGCATTCTTTGTCGTTTCTAGATGATTTTCATTTATATCGCACTGCATCAAAATAGTCATATTTTCGTCAATTTAAAATTTTTTCATACATTTTTTGTTTTTTGCCTTTTTTGTCGTTTTTAGATGATTTTCATTTGTATCGACTCTGCATCAAAATAATCATGATTTCGTCAATTTAAAGTTTTTTCATTTATTTTTTGTTTTTAGCATTCTTTGGTGTTTCTAGATGATTTTCATTTATATCGCACTGCATCAAAATAATCATGATGTCGACAATTTAAAATTTTTTCATAAATTTTTGGTTTTTTGCCTTTTTTGTCGTTTTTAGATGATTTTTATTTGTATCGACTCTGCATCAAAATAATCATGATTTCGTCAATTTAAAGTTTTTTCATAAATTTTTGGTTTTTTGCCTTTTTTGTCGTATCTAGATGATTTTCATTTATATCGACTCTGCATCAAAATAATCATGATTTCGTCAATTTAAAGTTTTTTCATATATTTTTGGTTTTTTGCCTTTTTTGTCGTTTCTAGATGATTTTCATTTATATCGCACTGCATCAAAATAGTCATATTTTCGTCAATTTAAAATTTTTTCACACATTTTTTGTTTTTTGCCTTTTTTGTCGTTTTTAGATGATTTTCATTTGTATCGACTCTGCATCAAAATAATCATGATTTCGTCAATTTAAAGTTTTTTCATAAATTTTTGGTTTTTTTGCCTTTTTTGTCGTTTCTAGATGATTTTCATTTATATCGCACTGCATCAAAATAGTCATATTTTCGTCAATTTAAAATTTTTTCACACATTTTTTGTTTTTTGCCTTTTTTGTCGTTTCTAGATGATTTTCATTTGTATCGACTCTGCATCAAAATAATCATGATTTCGTCAATTTAAAGTTTTTTCATAAATTTTTGGTTTTTTGCCTTTTTTGTCGTTTTTAGATGATTTTTATTTGTATCGACTCTGCATCAAAATAATCATAATTTCGTCAATTTAAATTTTTTTTATTTATTTTTTGTTTTTTGCCTTTTTTGTCGTTTCTAGATGATTTTCATTTATATCGACTCTGCATCAAAATAATCATGATTTCGTCAATTTAAAGTTTTTTCATATATTTTTGGTTTTTTGCCTTTTTTGTCGTTTCTAGATGATTTTCATTTATATCGCACTGCATCAAAATAGTCATATTTTCGTCAATTTAAAATTTTTTCACACATTTTTTGTTTTTTGCCTTTTTTTGTCGTTTCTAGATGATTTTCATTTGTATCGACTCTGCATCAAAATAATCATGATTTCGTCAATTTAAAGTTTTTTCATAAATTTTTGGTTTTTTGCCTTTTTTGTCGTTTTTAGATGATTTTTATTTGTATCGACTCTGCATCAAAATAATCATAATTTCGTCAATTTAAATTTTTTTTATTTATTTTTTGTTTTTAGCATTCTTTGTCGTTTCTAGATGATTTTCATTTATATCGCACTGCATCAAAATAGTCATATTTTCGTCAATTTAAAATTTTTTCATACATTTTTTGTTTTTTGCCTTTTTTGTCGTTTTTAGATGATTTTCATTTGTATCGACTCTGCATCAAAATAATCATGATTTCGTCAATTTAAAGTTTTTTCATTTATTTTTTGTTTTTAGCATTCTTTGGTGTTTCTAGATGATTTTCATTTATATCGCACTGCATCAAAATAATCATGATGTCGACAATTTAAAATTTTTTCATAAATTTTTGGTTTTTTGCCTTTTTTGTCGTTTTTAGATGATTTTTATTTGTATCGACTCTGCATCAAAATAATCATGATTTCGTCAATTTAAAGTTTTTTCATAAATTTTTGGTTTTTTGCCTTTTTTTGTCGTTTCTAGATGATTTTCATTTATATCGACTCTGCATCAAAATAATCATGATTTCGTCAATTTAAAGTTTTTTCATATATTTTTGGTTTTTTGCCTTTTTGTCGTTTCTAGATGATTTTCATTTATATCGCACTGCATCAAAATAGTCATATTTTCGTCAATTTAAAATTTTTTCACACATTTTTTGTTTTTTGCCTTTTTTGTCGTTTTTAGATGATTTTCATTTGTATCGACTCTGCATCAAAATAATCATGATTTCGTCAATTTAAAGTTTTTTCATAAATTTTTGGTTTTTTGCCTTTTTTGTCGTTTCTAGATGATTTTCATTTATATCGCACTGCATCAAAATAGTCATATTTTCGTCAATTTAAAATTTTTTCACACATTTTTTGTTTTTTGCCTTTTTTGTCGTTTCTAGATGATTTTCATTTGTATCGACTCTGCATCAAAATAATCATGATTTCGTCAATTTAAAGTTTTTTCATAAATTTTTGGTTTTTTGCCTTTTTTGTCGTTTTTAGATGATTTTTATTTGTATCGACTCTGCATCAAAATAATCATAATTTCGTCAATTTAAATTTTTTTTATTTATTTTTTGTTTTTTGCCTTTTTTGTCGTTTCTAGATGATTTTCATTTATATCGACTCTGCATCAAAATAATCATGATTTCGTCAATTT
The DNA here is from genome assembly GCA_018903735.1 of Drosophila cardini. NCBI lineage: Eukaryota > Metazoa > Arthropoda > Insecta > Diptera > Drosophilidae > Drosophila > Drosophila cardini. The sequence goes on from JAEIGM010000116.1 coordinate 89,667, forward strand.
AAAGTTTTTTCATATATTTTTGGTTTTTTGCCTTTTTTGTCGTTTCTAGATGATTTTCATTTATATCGCACTGCATCAAAATAGTCATATTTTCGTCAATTTAAAATTTTTTCACACATTTTTTGTTTTTTGCCTTTTTTGTCGTTTCTAGATGATTTTCATTTGTATCGACTCTGCATCAAAATAATCATGATTTCGTCAATTTAAAGTTTTTTCATAAATTTTTGGTTTTTTGCCTTTTTTGTCGTTTTTAGATGATTTTTATTTGTATCGACTCTGCATCAAAATAATCATAATTTCGTCAATTTAAATTTTTTTATTTATTTTTTGTTTTTAGCATTCTTTGTCGTTTCTAGATGATTTTCATTTATATCGCACTGCATCAAAATAGTCATATTTTCGTCAATTTAAAATTTTTTCATACATTTTTTGTTTTTTGCCTTTTTTGTCGTTTTTAGATGATTTTCATTTGTATCGACTCTGCATCAAAATAATCATGATTTCGTCAATTTAAAGTTTTTTCATTTATTTTTTGTTTTTAGCATTCTTTGGTGTTTCTAGATGATTTTCATTTATATCGCACTGCATCAAAATAATCATGATGTCGACAATTTAAAATTTTTTCATAAATTTTTGGTTTTTTGCCTTTTTTGTCGTTTTTAGATGATTTTTATTTGTATCGACTCTGCATCAAAATAATCATGATTTCGTCAATTTAAAGTTTTTTCATAAATTTTTGGTTTTTTGCCTTTTTTGTCGTTTCTAGATGATTTTCATTTATATCGACTCTGCATCAAAATAATCATGATTTCGTCAATTTAAAATTTTTTCACACATTTTTTGTTTTTTGCCTTTTTTGTCGTTTCTAGATGATTTTCATTTGTATCGACTCTGCATCAAAATAATCATGATTTCGTCAATTTAAAGTTTTTTCACACATTTTTTGTTTTTTGCCTTTTTTGTCGTTTTTAGATGATTTTCATTTGTATCGACTCTGCATCAAAATAATCATGATTTCGTCAATTTAAAGTTTTTTCATAAATTTTTGGTTTTTTGCCTTTTTTGTCGTTTCTAGATGATTTTCATTTATATCGCACTGCATCAAAATAGTCATATTTTCGTCAATTTAAAATTTTTTCACACATTTTTTGTTTTTTGCCTTTTTTGTCGTTTCTAGATGATTTTCATTTGTATCGACTCTGCATCAAAATAATCATGATTTCGTCAATTTAAAGTTTTTTCATAAATTTTTGGTTTTTTGCCTTTTTTGTCGTTTTTAGATGATTTTTATTTGTATCGACTCTGCATCAAAATAATCATAATTTCGTCAATTTAAATTTTTTTTATTTATTTTTTGTTTTTAGCATTCTTTGTCGTTTCTAGATGATTTTCATTTATATCGCACTGCATCAAAATAGTCATATTTTCGTCAATTTAAAATTTTTTCATACATTTTTTGTTTTTTGCCTTTTTTGTCGTTTTTAGATGATTTTCATTTGTATCGACTCTGCATCAAAATAATCATGATTTCGTCAATTTAAAGTTTTTTCATTTATTTTTTTGTTTTTAGCATTCTTTGGCGTTTCTAGATGATTTTCATTTATATCGCACTGCATCAAAATAATCATGATGTCGACAATTTAAAATTTTTTCATAAATTTTTGGTTTTTTGCCTTTTTGTCGTTTTTAGATGATTTTTATTTGTATCGACTCTGCATCAAAATAATCATGATTTCGTCAATTTAAAGTTTTTTCATAAATTTTTGGTTTTTTGCCTTTTTTGTCGTTTCTAGATGATTTTCATTTGTATCGACTCTGCATCAAAATAATCATGATTTCGTCAATTTAAAGTTTTTTCATAAATTTTTGGTTTTTTGCCTTTTTTGTCGTTTCTAGATGATTTTCATTTATATCGACTCTGCATCAAAATAATCATGATTTCGTCAATTTAAAGTTTTTTCATATATTTTTGGTTTTTTGCCTTTTTTGTCGTTTCTAGATGATTTTCATTTATATCGCACTGCATCAAAATAGTCATATTTTCGTCAATTTAAAATTTTTTCACACATTTTTTGTTTTTTGCCTTTTTTTGTCGTTTCTAGATGATTTTCATTTGTATCGACTCTGCATCAAAATAATCATGATTTCGTCAATTTAAAGTTTTTTCATAAATTTTTGGTTTTTTGCCTTTTTTGTCGTTTCTAGATGATTTTCATTTATATCGCACTGCATCAAAATAGTCATATTTTCGTCAATTTAAAATTTTTTCACACATTTTTTGTTTTTTGCCTTTTTTGTCGTTTCTAGATGATTTTCATTTGTATCGACTCTGCATCAAAATAATCATGATTTCGTCAATTTAAAGTTTTTTCATAAATTTTTGGTTTTTTGCCTTTTTTGTCGTTTTTAGATGATTTTTATTTGTATCGACTCTGCATCAAAATAATCATAATTTTGTCAATTTAAATTTTTTTCATACATTTTTTGTTTTTTGCCTTTTTTGTCGTTTCTAGATGATTTTCATTTGTATCGACTCTGCATCAAAATAATCATGATTTCGTCCATTTAAAGTTTTTTCGTAAATTTTTGGTTTTTTGCCTTTTTTGTCGTTTTTAGATGATTTTTATTTGTATCGACTCTGCATCAAAATAATCATAATTTCGTCAATTTAAAGTTTTTTCATAAATTTTTGGTTTTTTGCCTTTTTTGTCGTTTTTAGATGATTTTTATTTGTATCGACTCTGCATCAAAATAATCATAATTTCGTCAATTTAAATTTTTTTTATTTATTTTTTGTCATTCTTTGTCGTTTCTAGATGATTTTCATTTATATCGCACTGCATCAAAATAGTCATATTTTCGTCATTTTAAAATTTTTTCATACATTTTTTGTTTTTTGCCTTTTTTGTCGTTTTTAGATGATTTTCATTTGTATCGACTCTGCATCAAAATAATCATGATTTCGTCAATTTAAAGTTTTTTCATTTATTTTTTGTTTTTAGCATTCTTTGGCGTTTCTAGATGATTTTCATTTATATCGCACTGCATCAAAATAATCATGATTTCGTCAATTTAAAGTTTTTTCATAAATTTTTGGTTTTTTGCCTTTTTTGTCGTTTCTAGATGATTTTCATTTATATCGACTCTGCATCAAAATAATCATGATTTCGTCAATATAAAGTTTTTTCATATATTTTGGTTTTTTGCCTTTTTTGTCGTTTCTAGATGATTTTCATTTATATCGCACTGCATCAAAATAGTCATATTTTCGTCAATTTAAAATTTTTTCACACATTTTTTGTTTTTTGCCTTTTTTGTCGTTTCTAGATGATTTTCATTTGTATCGACTCTGCATCAAAATAATCATGATTTCGTCAATTTAAAGTTTTTTCATAAATTTTTGGTTTTTTGCCTTTTTTGTCGTTTTTAGATGATTTTTATTTGTATCGACTCTGCATCAAAATAATCATAATTTCGTCAATTTAAATTTTTTTATTTATTTTTTTGTTTTTAGCATTCTTTGTCGTTTCTAGATGATTTTCATTTATATAGACTCTGCATTAAAATAATCATGATTTCGAAAATTTAAAATTTTTTGTTTTTTGTCGTTTCTAGATGATTTTCATTTGTATCGAATCTGCATCAAAATAATCATGATTTCGTCAATTTAAAGTTTTTTCATAAATTTTTGGTTTTTTGCCTTTTTTGTCGTTTCTAGATGATTTTCATTTATATCGACTCTGCATCAAAATAATCATGATTTCGTCAATTTAAAGTTTTTTCATAAATTTTTGGTTTTTTGCCTTTTTTGTCGTTTCTAGATGATTTTCATTTATATCGCACTGCATCAAAATAGTCATATTTTCGTCAATTTAAAATTTTTCATACATTTTTTGTTTTTTGCCTTTTTTGTCGTTTTTAGATGATTTTTATTTGTATCGACTCTGCATCAAAATAATCATGATGTCGACAATTTAAAATTTTTTCATAAATTTTTGGTTTTTTGCCTTTTTTGTCGTTTCTAGATGATTTTCATTTGTATCGACTCTGCATCAAAATAATCATGATTTCGTCAATTTAAAGTTTTTTCATATATTTTTGGTTTTTTGCCTTTTTGTCGTTTCTAGATGATTTTCATTTATATCGCACTGCATCAAAATAGTCATAATTTCGTCAATTTAAAATTTTTTCATCACATTTTTGTTTTTTTGCCTTTTTTGTCGTTTCTAGATGATTTTCATTTGTATCGACTCTGCATCAAAATAATCATGATTTCGTCAATTTAAAATTTTTTCATAAATTTTTGGTTTTTTGCCTTTTTTGTCGTTTTTAGATGATTTTTATTTGTATCGACTCTGCATCAAAATAATCATAATTTCGTCAATTTAAATTTTTTTATTTATTTTTTTGTTTTTAGCATTCTTTGGCGTTTCTAGATGATTTTCATTTATATCGCACTGCATCAAAATAATCATGTTGTCGACAATTTAAAATTTTTTCATACATTTTTTGTTTATTTTTTGCTTCTTTTGTCGTTTCTAGATGATTTTCATTTGTATCGACTCTGCATCAAAATAATCATGATTTCGTCAATTTAAAGTTTTTTCATTTATTTTTTGTTTTTAGCATTCTTTGGCGTTTCTAGATGATTTTCATTTATATCGACTCTGCATAAAAATAATCATGATTTCTTTTTTGATGATTTGATCAAAATTAATTTCAATTTAAAATTTTTTTTTTAGTGATTTTCATTTTTTTTTTTGGCCTTTTTTGGTTTCTAGATGATTTTCATTTATATCGACTCTGCATCAAAATAATCATGATTTCGTCAATTTAAAGTTATTTCATTTATTTTTTTTTTTAGCCTTTTTTGTCGTTTCTAGATGATTTTCATTTATATCGACTCTGCATCAAAATAGTCATATTTTCGTCAATTTAAAATTTTTTCATAAATTTTTTGTTTTTTGCCTTTTTTGTCGTTTCTAGATGATTTTCATTTGTATCGACTCTGCATCAAAATAATCATGATTTCGTCAATTTAAAGTTTTTCATAAATTTTTGGTTTTTTGACTTTTTTGTCGTTTCTAGATGATTTTCATTTGTATCGACTCTGCATCAAAATAATCATGATTTCGTCAATTTAAAAGTTTTTTCATAAATTTTTGTTTTTTGCTTTTTTGTCGTTTCTAGATGATTTTCATTTATATCGACTCTGCATCAAAATAGTCATATTTTCGTCAATTTAAAATTTTTTCATAAATTTTTTGTTTTTTGCCTTTTTTGTCGTTTCTAGATGATTTTCATTTGTATCGACTCTGCATCAAAATAATCATGATTTCGTCAATTTAAAGTTTTTTCATAAATTTTTTGTTTTTTGCTTTTTTGTCGTTTCTAGATGATTTTCATTTATATCGACTCTGCATCAAAATAATCATGATTTCGTCAATTTAAAGTTTTTTCATAAATTTTTGGTTTTTTGCCTTTTTTGTCGTTTCTAGATGATTTTCATTTATATCGACTCTGCATCAAAATAATCATGATTTCGTCAATTTAAAATTTTTTCATACATTTTTGGTTTTTTGCCTTTTTTGTCGTTTCTAGATGATTTTCATTTGTATCGACTCTGCATCAAAATAATCATGATTTCGTCAATTTAAATTTTTGTTTTTTTTCAATTTAAATTTTTTGTTTTTTGTTTCTTTTTTGTCGTTTTTAGATGATTTTTATTTGTATCGACTCTGCATCAAAATAATCATGATTTCGTCAATTTAAAGTTTTTTCATTTATTTTTTGTTTTTGCATTCTTTTTGGCGTTTCTAGATGATTTTCATTTATATCGGCTCTGCATTAAAATAATTTTTTTAAAATTAATTTAAAAAAATTTTGGTTTTTTGCCTTTTTGTCGTTTCTAGATGATTTTTATTTATATCGACTCTGCATCAAAATAATCATGATTTCGTCAATTTAAAATTTTTTCATAAATTTTTGGTTTTTTGCCTTTTTGTCGTTTCTAGATGATTTTCATTTATATCGACTCTGCATCAAAATAATCATGATTTCGTCAATTTAAAGTTTTTTCATAAATTTTTGGTTTTTTGCCTTTTTTGTCGTTTCTAGATGATTTTCATTTATATCGACTCTGCATCAAAATAATCATTTTTTTTTTTTTGATTCAAAATAAATTTAAATTTTTTCATAAATTTTTGGTTTTTTGCCTTTTTTGTCGTTTCTAGATGATTTTCATTTGTATCGACTCTGCATCAAAATAATCATGATTTCGTCAATTTAAAGTTTTTTCATATATTTTTGGTTTTTTGCCTTTTTTGTCGTTTCTAGATGATTTTCATTTATATCGCACTGCATCAAAATAGTCATGATTTTCGTCAATTTAAAATTTTTTCACACATTTTTTGTTTTTTGCCTTTTTTGTCGTTTCTAGATGATTTTCATTTGTATCGACTCTGCATCAAAATAATCATGATTTCGTCAATTTAAAATTTTTTCATTAATTTTTTGTTTTTTGCCTTTTTTGTCGTTTTTAGATGATTTTTATTTGTATCGACTCTGCATCAAAATAATCATAATTTCGTCAATTTAAATTTTTTTTTATTTATTTTTTGTTTTTTGCATTTTTTGGCGTTTCTAGATGATTTTCATTTATATCGCACTGCATCAAAATAATCATGTTGTCGACAATTTAAAATTTTTTCATACATTTTTTGTTTATTGCCTTTTTTGTCGTTTCTAGATGATTTTCATTTGTATCGACTCTGCATCAAAATAATCATGATTTCGTCAATTTAAAGTTTTTTCATTTATTTTTTGTTTTTAGCATTCTTTGGCGTTTCTAGATGATTTTCATTTATATCGCACTGCATCAAAATAATCATGATTTCGTCAATTCAAAGTTATTTCATTTATTTTTTTTTTTAGCATTCTTTGGCGTTTCTAGATGATTTTCATTTATATCGACTCTGCATTAAAATAATCATGATTTCGAAAATTTAAAATTTTTTGTTTTTTGCCTTTTTTGTCGTTTCTAGATGATTTTCATTTGTATCGAATCTGCATCAAAATAATCATGATTTCGTCAATTTAAAATTTATTCATTAATTTTTTGTTGTTAGCATTCTTTGGCGTTTCTAGATGATTTTCATTTATATCGACTCTGCATTAAAATAATCATGATTTCGAAAATTTAAAATTTTTTGTTTTTTGCCTTTTTTGTCGTTTCTAGATGATTTTCATTTTCATCTGCATCAAAATAATCATGATTTCGTCAATTTAAAGTTTTTTCATAAATTTTTGGTTTTTTGATTTTTTTGTCGTTTCTAGATGATTTTCATTTATATCGACTCTGCATCAAAATAATCATAAATCATAATCATAAATTTTTTTTTATGTTTTTTTGCTTTTTTTGTCGTTTTTAGATGATTTTCATTTATATCGACTCTGCATTAAAATAATCATGATTTCGAAAATTTAAAATTTTTTCATAAATTTTTGGTTTTTTGCCTTTTTTGTCGTTTCTAGATGATTTTCATTTGTATCGACTCTGCATCAAAATAATCATGATTTCGTCAATTTCAAGTTTTTTCCTTTATTTTTTGTTTTTAGCATTCTTTGGCGTTTCTAGATGATTTTCATTTATATCGCACTGCATCAAAATAATCATGTTGTCGACAATTTAAAATTTTTTCATAAATTTTTGGTTTTTTGCCTTTTTTGTCGTTTTAAGATGATTTTTATTTGTATCGACTCTGCATCAAAATAATCATGATTTCGTCAATTTAAAGTTTTTTTTCATTTATTTTTTGTTTTTAGCATTCTTTGGCGTTTCTAGATGATTTTCATTTATATCGACTCTGCATTAAAATAATCATGATTTCGAAAATTTAAAATTTTTTTGTTTTTTGCCTTTTTTTGTCGTTTCTAGATGATTTTTATTTGTATCGACTCTGCATCAAAATAATCATGATTTCGTCAATTTAAAATTTTTTTAAAAATTTGTTTTTTGCCTTTTTTTTTTGTCGTTTCTAGATGATTTTCATTTATATCGTCGAATTTCGTCAATTTAAAATTTTTTCACACATTTTTTGTTTTTTGCTTTTTTGTCGTTTTTAGAGGATTTTTTAATTTACCCGCTTTCTCTTCCAAAAAAATCATGATTTCGTCAATTTAAAGTTTTTTCATAAATTTTTTGGTTTTTTGCCTTTTTGTCGTTTTTAGATGATTTTTATTTATATCGACTCTGCATCAAAATAATCATGATTTC
>JAEIGM010000094.1:0-130815 GCA_018903735.1 Drosophila cardini
GGATTCGAAAATAACGTCTAAAATCCTCTAAGACCTCTAGAAACGCCAGAAAATGCAAAAAACAAAAAATAAATGAAAAAATTTTAAATTGACGTCAAGATTATTTTGATGCAGAGTCGATATAAATGAAAATTATTGAATTAAAGTATTCCGATTCAAAATCGGTTGAGTTTTGACAGAGATAGCTAAGATCAAGGCCCGAAATGTGAGGATTCGAAAATAACGTCTAAAATCCTCTAAGACCTCTAGAAACGCCAGAAAATGCAAAAACAAAAAATAAATGAAAAAATTTTAAATTGACGAAATCAAGATTATTTTGATGCAGATTCGATATAAATGAAAATTATTGAATTAAATGGTATTCCGATTCAAAATCGGTTGAGTTTTGACAGAGATAGCTAAGATCAAGGCCCGAAATGTGAGGATTCGAAAATAACGTCTAAAATCCTCTAAGACCTCTAGAAACCCCAGAAAATGCAAAAACAAAAAATAAATGAAAAAATTTTAAATTGACGAAATCAAGATTATTTTGATGCAGAGTCGATATAAATGAAAATTATTGAATTAAATGGTATTCTGATTCAAAATCGGTTGAGTTTTGACAGAGATAGCTAAGATCCAGGCCTGAAATGTGAGGATTCGAAAATAACGTCTAAAATCCTCTAAGACCTCTAGAAACGCCAGAAAATGCAAAAACAAAAAATAAATGAAAAAATTTTAAATTGACGAAATCAAGATTATTTTGATGCAGAGTCGATATAAATGAAAATTATTGAATTAAATGGTATTCCGATTCAAAATCGGTTGAGTTTTGACAGAGATAGCTAAGATCAAGGCCCGAAATGTGAGGATTCGAAAATAACGTCTAAAATCGTCTAAGACCTCTAGAAACGCCAGAAAATGCAAAAACAAAAAATAAATGAAAAAATTTTAAATTGACGAAATCAAGATTATTTTGATGCAGAGTCGATATAAATGAAAATTATTGAATTAAACGGTATTCCGATTCAAAATCGGTTGAGTTTTGACAGAGATAGCTAAGATCAAGGCCCGAAATGTGAGGATTCGAAAATAACGTCTAAAATCGTCTAAGACCTCTAGAAACGCCAGAAAATGCAAAAACAAAAAATAAATGAAAAAATTTTAAATTGACGAAATCAAGATTATTTTGATGCAGAGTCGATATAAATGAAAATTATTGAATTAAATGGTATTCCGATTCAAAATCGGTTGAGTTTTGACAGAGATAGCTAAGATCAAGGCCCGAAATGTAGGATTCGAAAATAACGTCTAAAATCCTCTAAGACCTCTAGAAACGCCAGAAAATGCAAAAACAAAAAGATAAATGAAAAATTTTTAAATTGACGAAATCAAGATTATTTTGATGCAGAGTCGATATAAATGGAAATTATTGAATTAAATGGTATTCCGATTCAAAATCGGTTGAGTTTTGACAGAGATAGCTAAGATCAAGGCCCGAAATGTGAGGATTCGAAAATAACGTCTAAAATCCTCTAAGACCTCTAGAAACGCCAGAAAATGCAAAAACCAAAAAATAAATGAAAAAATTTTAAATTGACGAAATCAAGATTATTTTGATGCAGAGTCGATATAAATGAAAATTATTGAATTAAACGGTATTCCGATTCAAAATCGGTTGAGTTTTGACAGAGATAGCTAAGATCAAGGCCCGAAATGTGAGGATTCGAAAATAACGTCTAAAATCCTCTAAGACCTCTAGAAACGCCAGAAAATGCAAAAACAAAAAATAAATGAAAAAATTTTAAATTGACGAAATCAAGATTATTTTGATGCAGAGTCGATATAAATGAAAATTATTGAATTAAATGGTATTCCGATTCAAAATCGGTTGAGTTTTGACAGAGATAGCTAAGATCAAGGCCCGAAATGTGAGGATTCGAAAATAACGTCTAAAATCCTCTAAGACCTCTAGAAACGCCAGAAAATGCAAAAACAAAAAATAAATGAAAAAATTTTAAATTGACGAAATCAAGATTATTTTGATGCAGAGTCGATATAAATGAAAATTATTGAATTAAATGGTATTCCGATTCAAAATCGGTTGAGTTTTGACAGAGATAGCTAAGATCAAGGCCCGAAATGTGAGGATTCGAAAATAAGGTCTAAAATCCTCTAAGACCTCTAGAAACGCCAGAAAATGCAAAAACAAAAAAATAAATGAAAAAATTTTAAATTGACGAAATCAAGATTATTTTGATGCAGAGTCGATATAAATGAAAATTATTGAATTAAATGGTATTCCGATTCAAAATCGGTTGAGTTTTGACAGAGATAGCTAAGATCAAGGCCCGAAATGTGAGGATTCGAAAATAAGGTCTAAAATCCTCTAAGACCTCTAGAAACGCCAGAAAATGCAAAAACAAAAAATAAATGAAAAAATTTTAAATTGACGAAATCAAGATTATTTTGATGCAGAGTCGATATAAATGAAAATTATTGAATTAAATGGTATTCCGATTCAAAATCGGTTGAGTTTTGACAGAGATAGCTAAGATCAAGGCCCGAAATGTGAGGATTCGAAAATAACGTCTAAAATCCTCTAAGACCTCTAGAAACGCCAGAAAATGCAAAAACAAAAAATAAATGAAAAAATTTTAAATTGACGAAATCAAGATTATTTTGATGCAGAGTCGATATAAATGAAAATTATTGAATTAAATGGTATTCCGATTCAAAATCGGTTGAGTTTTGACAGAGATAGCTAAGATCAAGGCCCGAAATGTGAGGATTCGAAAATAACGTCTAAAATCGTCTAAGACCTCTAGAAACGCCAGAAAATGCAAAAACAAAAAATAAATGAAAAAATTTTAAATTGACGAAATCAAGATTATTTTGATGCAGAGTCGATATAAATGAAAATTATTGAATTAAATGGTATTCCGATTCAAAATCGGTTGAGTTTTGACAGAGATAGCTAAGATCAAGGCCCGAAATGTGAGGATTCGAAAATAACGTCTAAAATCCTCTAAGACCTCTAGAAACGCCAGAAAATGCAAAAACAAAAAATAAATGAAAAAATTTTAAATTGACGAAATCAAGATTATTTTGATGCAGAGTCGATATAAATGAAAATTATTGAATTAAATGGTATTCCGATTCAAAATCGGTTGAGTTTTGACAGAGATAGCTAAGATCAAGGCCCGAAATGTGAGGATTCGAAAATAAGGTCTAAAATCCTCTAAGACCTCTAGAAACGCCAGAAAATGCAAAAACAAAAAATAAATGAAAAAATTTTAAATTGACGAAATCAAGATTATTTTGATGCAGAGTCGATATAAATGAAAATTATTGAATTAAATGGTATTCCGATTCAAAATCGGTTGAGTTTTGACAGAGATAGCTAAGATCAAGGCCCGAAATGTGAGGATTCGAAAATAACGTCTAAAATCCTCTAAGACCTCTAGAAACGCCAGAAAATGCAAAAACAAAAAATAAATGAAAAAATTTTAAATTGACGAAATCAAGATTATTTTGATGCAGAGTCGATATAAATGAAAATTATTGAATTAAATGGTATTCCGATTCAAAATCGGTTGAGTTTTGACAGAGATAGCTAAGATCAAGGCCCGAAATGTGAGGATTCGAAAATAACGTCTAAAATCCTCTAAGACCTCTAGAAACGCCAGAAAATGCAAAAACAAAAAATAAATGAAAAAATTTTAAATTGACGAAATCAAGATTATTTTGATGCAGAGTCGATATAAATGAAAATTATTGAATTAAATGGTATTCCGATTCAAAATCGGTTGAGTTTTGACAGAGATAGCTAAGATCAAGGCCCGAAATGTGAGGATTCGAAAATAACGTCTAAAATCCTCTAAGACCTCTAGAAACGCCAGAAAATGCAAAAACAAAAAATAAATGAAAAAATTTTAAATTGACGAAATCAAGATTATTTTGATGCAGAGTCGATATAAATGAAAATTATTGAATTAAATGGTATTCCGATTCAAAATCGGTTGAGTTTTGACAGAGATAGCTAAGATCAAGGCCCGAAATGTGAGGATTCGAAAATAACGTCTAAAATCCTCTAAGACCTCTAGAAACGCCAGAAAATGCAAAAACAAAAAATAAATGAAAAAATTTTAAATTGACGAAATCAAGATTATTTTGATGCAGAGTCGATATAAATGAAAATTATTGAATTAAATGGTATTCCGATTCAAAATCGGTTGAGTTTTGACAGAGATAGCTAAGATCAAGGCCCGAAATGTGAGGATTCGAAAATAACGTCTAAAATCCTCTAAGACCTCTAGAAACGCCAGAAAATGCAAAAACAAAAAATAAATGAAAAAATTTTAAATTGACGAAATCAAGATTATTTTGATGCAGAGTCGATATAAATGAAAATTATTGAATTAAATGGTATTCCGATTCAAAATCGGTTGAGTTTTGACAGAGATAGCTAAGATCAAGGCCCGAAATGTGAGGATTCGAAAATAACGTCTAAAATCCTCTAAGACCTCTAGAAACGCCAGAAAATGCAAAAACAAAAAATAAATGAAAAAATTTTAAATTGACGAAATCAAGATTATTTTGATGCAGAGTCGATATAAATGAAAATTATTGAATTAAATGGTATTCCGATTCAAAATCGGTTGAGTTTTGACAGAGATAGCTAAGATCAAGGCCCGAAATGTGAGGATTCGAAAATAACGTCTAAAATCCTCTAAGACCTCTAGAAACGCCAGAAAATGCAAAAACAAAAAAATAAATGAAAAAATTTTAAATTGACGAAATCAAGATTATTTTGATGCAGAGTCGATATAAATGAAAATTATTGAATTAAATGGTATTCCGATTCAAAATCGGTTGAGTTTTGACAGAGATAGCTAAGATCAAGGCCCGAAATGTGAGGATTCGAAAATAAGTCTAAAATCCTCTAAGACCTCTAAACGCCAGAAAATGCAAAACAAGGGATTCGAAAATAAGTCTAAAATCCTCTAAGACCTCTAGAAACGCCAGAAAATGCAAAAACAAAAAATAAATGAAAAAATTTTAAATTGACGAAATCAAGATTATTTTGATGCAGAGTCGATATAAATGAAAATTATTGAATTAAATGGTATTCCGATTCAAAATCGGTTGAGTTTTGACAGAGATAGCTAAGATCAAGGCCCGAAATGTGAGGATTCGAAAATAACGTCTAAAATCCTCTAAGACCTCTAGAAACGCCAGAAAATGCAAAAACAAAAAATAAATGAAAAAATTTTAAATTGACGAAATCAAGATTATTTTGATGCAGAGTCGATATAAATGAAAATTATTGAATTAAATGGTATTCCGATTCAAAATCGGTTGAGTTTTGACAGAGATAGCTAAGATCAAGGCCCGAAATGTGAGGATTCGAAAATAACGTCTAAAATCCTCTTAGACCTCTAGAAACGCCAGAAAATGCAAAAACAAAAAATAAATGAAAAAATTTTAAATTGACGAAATCAAGATTATTTTGATGCAGAGTCGATATAAATGAAAATTATTGAATTAAATGGTATTCCGATTCAAAATCGGTTGAGTTTTGACAGAGATAGCTAAGATCAAGGCCCGAAATGTGAGGATTCGAAAATAACGTCTAAAATCCTCTAAGACCTCTAGAAACGCCAGAAAATGCAAAAACAAAAAATAAATGAAAAAATTTTAAATTGACGAAATCAAGATTATTTTGATGCAGAGTCGATATAAATGAAAATTATTGAATTAAATGGTATTCCGATTCAAAATCGGTTGAGTTTTGACAGAGATAGCTAAGATCAAGGCCCGAAATGTGAGGATTCGAAAATAACGTCTAAAATCCTCTAAGACCTCTAGAAACGCCAGAAAATGCAAAAACAAAAAATAAATGAAAAAATTTTAAATTGACGAAATCAAGATTATTTTGATGCAGAGTCGATATAAATGAAAATTATTGAATTAAATGGTATTCCGATTCAAAATCGGTTGAGTTTTGACAGAGATAGCTAAGATCAAGGCCCGAAATGTGAGGATTCGAAAATAAGGTCTAAAATCCTCTAAGACCTCTAGAAACGCCAGAAAATGCAAAAACAAAAAATAAATGAAAAAATTTTAAATTGACGAAATCAAGATTATTTTGATGCAGATTCGATATAAATGAAAATTATTGAATTAAATGGTATTCCGATTCAAAATCGGTTGAGTTTTGACAGAGATAGCTAAGATCAAGGCCCGAAATGTGAGGATTCGAAAATAAGGTCTAAAATCCTCTAAGACCTCTAGAAACGCCAGAAAATGCAAAAACAAAAAATAAATGAAAAAATTTTAAATTGACGAAATCAAGATTATTTTGATGCAGAGTCGATATAAATGAAAATTATTGAATTAAACGGTATTCCGATTCAAAATCGGTTGAGTTTTGACAGAGATAGCTAAGATCAAGGCCCGAAATGTAAGGATTCGAAAATAACGTCTAAAATCCTCTAAGACCTCTAGAAACGCCAGAAAATGCAAAAACAAAAAATAAATGAAAAAATTTTAAATTGACGAAATCAAGATTATTTTGATGCAGAGTCGATATAAATGAAAATTATTGAATTAAATGGTATTCCGATTCAAAATCGGTTGAGTTTCGACAGAGATAGCTAAGATCAAGGCCCGAAATGTAAGGATTCGAAAATAACGTCTAAAATCCTCTAAGACCTCTAGAAACGCCAGAAAATGCAAAAACAAAAAATAAATGAAAAAATTTTAAATTGACGAAATCAAGATTATTTTGATGCAGAGTCGATATAAATGAAAATTATTGAATTAAATGGTATTCCGATTCAAAATCGGTTGAGTTTTGACAGAGATAGCTAAGATCAAGGCCCGAAATGTGAGGATTCGAAAATAACGTCTAAAATCCTCTAAGACCTCTAGAAACGCCAGAAAATGCAAAAACAAAAAATAAATGAAAAAATTTTAAATTGACGAAATCAAGATTATTTTGATGCAGAGTCGATATAAATGAAAATTATTGAATTAAACGGTATTCTGATTCAAAATCGGTTGAGTTTTGACAGAGATAGCTAAGATCAAGGCCTGAAATGTGAGGATTCGAAAATAACGTCTAAAATCGTCTTAGACCTCTAGAAACGCCAGAAAATGCAAAAACAAAAAATAAATGAAAAAATTTTAAATTGACGAAATCAAGATTATTTTGATGCAGAGTCGATATAAATGAAAATTATTGAATTAAATGGTATTCCGATTCAAAATCGGTTCAGTTTCGACAGAGATAGCTAAGATCAAGGCCCGAAATGTGAGGATTCGAAAATAACGTCTAAAATCGTCTAAGACCTCTAGAAACGCCAGAAAATGCAAAAACAAAAAATAAATGAAAAAATTTTAAATTGACGAAATCAAGATTATTTTGATGCAGAGTCGATATAAATGAAAATTATTGAATTAAATGGTATTCCGATTCAGAATCGGTTGAGTTTTGACAGAGATAGCTAAAATCAAGGCCCGAAATGTGAGGATTCGAAAATAACGTCTAAAATCCTCTAAGACCTCTAGAAACGCCAGAAAATGCAAAAACAAAAAAAAAATGAAAAAATTTTAAATTGACGAAATCAAGATTATTTTGATGCAGAGTCGATATAAATGAAAATTATTGAATTAAACGGTATTCCGATTCAAAATCGGTTGAGTTTTGACAGAGATAGCTAAGATCAAGGCCCGAAATGTGAGGATTCGAAAATAACGTCTAAAATCCTCTAAGACCTCTAGAAACGCCAGAAAATGCAAAAACAAAAAATAAATGAAAAAATTTTAAATTGACGAAATCAAGATTATTTTGATGCAGAGTCGATATAAATGAAAATTATTGAATTAAATGGTATTCCGATTCAAAATCGGTTGAGTTTTGACAGAGATAGCTAAGATCAAGGCCCGAAATGTGAGGATTCGAAAATAACGTCTAAAATCGTCTAAGACCTCTAGAAACGCCAGAAAATGCAAAAACAAAAAATAAATGAAAAAATTTTAAATTGACGAAATCAAGATTATTTTGATGCAGAGTCGATATAAATGAAAATTATTGAATTAAATGGTATTCCGATTCAAAATCGGTTGAGTTTTGACAGAGATAGCTAAGATCAAGGCCCGAAATGTGAGGATTCGAAAATAACGTCTAAAATCCTCTAAGACCTCTAGAAACGCCAGAAAATGCAAAAACAAAAAATAAATGAAAAAATTTTAAATTGACGAAATCAAGATTATTTTGATGCAGAGTCGATATAAATGAAAATTATTGAATTAAATGGTATTCCGATTCAAAATCGGTTGAGTTTTGACAGAGATAGCTAAGATCAAGGCCCGAAATGTGAGGATTCGAAAATAACGTCTAAAATCCTCTAAGACCTCTAGAAACGCCAGAAAATGCAAAAACAAAAAATAAATGAAAAAATTTTAAATTGACGAAATCAAGATTATTTTGATGCAGAGTCGATATAAATGAAAATTATTGAATTAAATGGTATTCCGATTCAAAATCGGTTGAGTTTTGACAGAGATAGCTAAGATCAAGGCCCGAAATGTGAGGATTCGAAAATAACGTCTAAAATCCTCTAAGACCTCTAGAAACGCCAGAAAATGCAAAAACAAAAAATAAATGAAAAAATTTTAAATTGACGAAATCAAGATTATTTTGATGCAGAGTCGATATAAATGAAAATTATTGAATTAAATGGTATTCCGATTCAAAATCGGTTGAGTTTTGACAGAGATAGCTAAGATCAAGGCCCGAAATGTGAGGATTCGAAAATAACGTCTAAAATCCTCTAAGACCTCTAGAAACGCCAGAAAATGCAAAAACAAAAAATAAATGAAAAAATTTTAAATTGACGAAATCAAGATTATTTTGATGCAGAGTCGATATAAATGAAAATTATTGAATTAAATGGTATTCCGATTCAAAATCGGTTGAGTTTTGACAGAGATAGCTAAGATCAAGGCCCGAAATGTGAGGATTCGAAAATAACGTCTAAAATCCTCTAAGACCTCTAGAAACGCCAGAAAATGCAAAAACAAAAAATAAATGAAAAAATTTTAAATTGACGAAATCAAGATTATTTTGATGCAGAGTCGATATAAATGAAAATTATTGAATTAAATGGTATTCCGATTCAAAATCGGTTGAGTTTTGACAGAGATAGCTAAGATCAAGGCCCGAAATGTGAGGATTCGAAAATAACGTCTAAAATCCTCTAAGACCTCTAGAAACGCCAGAAAATGCAAAAACAAAAAATAAATGAAAAAATTTTAAATTGACGAAATCAAGATTATTTTGATGCAGAGTCGATATAAATGAAAATTATTGAATTAAATGGTATTCCGATTCAAAATCGGTTGAGTTTTGACAGAGATAGCTAAGATCAAGGCCCGAAATGTGAGGATTCGAAAATAAGGTCTAAAATCCTCTAAGACCTCTAGAAACGCCAGAAAATGCAAAAACAAAAAATAAATGAAAAAATTTTAAATTGACGAAATCAAGATTATTTTGATGCAGAGTCGATATAAATGAAAATTATTGAATTAAATGGTATTCCGATTCAAAATCGGTTGAGTTTTGACAGAGATAGCTAAGATCAAGGCCCGAAATGTGAGGATTCGAAAATAAGGTCTAAAATCCTCTAAGACCTCTAGAAACGCCAGAAAATGCAAAAACAAAAAATAAATGAAAAAATTTTAAATTGACGAAATCAAGATTATTTTGATGCAGAGTCGATATAAATGAAAATTATTGAATTAAATGGTATTCCGATTCAAAATCGGTTGAGTTTTGACAGAGATAGCTAAGATCAAGGCCCGAAATGTGAGGATTCGAAAATAACGTCTAAAATCCTCTAAGACCTCTAGAAACGCCAGAAAATGCAAAAACAAAAAATAAATGAAAAAATTTTAAATTGACGAAATCAAGATTATTTTGATGCAGAGTCGATATAAATGAAAATTATTGAATTAAATGGTATTCCGATTCAAAATCGGTTGAGTTTTGACAGAGATAGCTAAGATCAAGGCCCGAAATGTGAGGATTCGAAAATAACGTCTAAAATCCTCTAAGACCTCTAGAAACGCCAGAAAATGCAAAAACAAAAAATAAATGAAAAAATTTTAAATTGACGAAATCAAGATTATTTTGATGCAGAGTCGATATAAATGAAAATTATTGAATTAAATGGTATTCCGATTCAAAATCGGTTGAGTTTTGACAGAGATAGCTAAGATCAAGGCCCGAAATGTAAGGATTCGAAAATAACGTCTAAAATCCTCTAAGACCTCTAGAAACGCCAGAAAATGCAAAAACAAAAAATAAATGAAAAAATTTTAAATTGACGAAATCAAGATTATTTTGATGCAGAGTCGATATAAATGAAAATTATTGAATTAAATGGTATTCCGATTCAAAATCGGTTGAGTTTCGACAGAGATAGCTAAGATCAAGGCCCGAAATGTGAGGATTCGAAAATAACGTCTAAAATCCTCTAAGACCTCTAGAAACGCCAGAAAATGCAAAAACAAAAAATAAATGAAAAAATTTTAAATTGACGAAATCAAGATTATTTTGATGCAGAGTCGATATAAATGAAAATTATTGAATTAAATGGTATTCTGATTCAAAATCGGTTGAGTTTTGACAGAGATAGCTAAGATCAAGGCCTGAAATGTGAGGATTCGAAAATAACGTCTAAAATCCTCTAAGACCTCTAGAAACGCCAGAAAATGCAAAAACAAAAAATAAATGAAAAAATTTTAAATTGACGAAATCAAGATTATTTTGATGCAGAGTCGATATAAATGAAAATTATTGAATTAAATGGTATTCCGATTCAAAATCGGTTGAGTTTTGACAGAGATAGCTAAGATCAAGGCCCGAAATGTGAGGATTCGAAAATAACGTCTAAAATCCTCTAAGACCTCTAGAAACGCCAGAAAATGCAAAAACAAAAAATAAATGAAAAAATTTTAAATTGACGAAATCAAGATTATTTTGATGCAGAGTCGATATAAATGAAAATTATTGAATTAAATGGTATTCCGATTCAAAATCGGTTGAGTTTTGACAGAGATAGCTAAGATCAAGGCCCGAAATGTGAGGATTCGAAAATAACGTCTAAAATCCTCTAAGACCTCTAGAAACGCCAGAAAATGCAAAAACAAAAAAAAAATGAAAAAATTTTAAATTGACGAAATCAAGATTATTTTGATGCAGAGTCGATATAAATGAAAATTATTGAATTAAATGGTATTCCGATTCAAAATCGGTTGAGTTTTGACAGAGATAGCTAAGATCAAGGCCCGAAATGTGAGGATTCGAAAATAACGTCTAAAATCCTCTAAGACCTCTAGAAACGCCAGAAAATGCAAAAACAAAAAATAAATGAAAAAATTTTAAATTGACGAAATCAAGATTATTTTGATGCAGAGTCGATATAAATGAAAATTATTGAATTAAATGGTATTCCGATTCAAAATCGGTTGAGTTTTGACAGAGATAGCTAAGATCAAGGCCCGAAATGTGAGGATTCGAAAATAACGTCTAAAATCGTCTAAGACCTCTAGAAACGCCAGAAAATGCAAAAACAAAAAATAAATGAAAAAATTTTAAATTGACGAAATCAAGATTATTTTGATGCAGAGTCGATATAAATGAAAATTATTGAATTAAATGGTATTCCGATTCAAAATCGGTTGAGTTTTGACAGAGATAGCTAAGATCAAGGCCCGAAATGTGAGGATTCGAAAATAACGTCTAAAATCCTCTAAGACCTCTACAAACGCCAGAAAATGCAAAAACAAAAAATAAATGAAAAAATTTTAAATTGACGAAATCAAGATTATTTTGATGCAGAGTCGATATAAATGAAAATTATTGAATTAAATGGTATTCCGATTCAAAATCGGTTGAGTTTTGACAGAGATAGCTAAGATCAAGGCCCGAAATGTGAGGATTCGAAAATAACGTCTAAAATCCTCTAAGACCTCTAGAAACGCCAGAAAATGCAAAAACAAAAAATAAATGAAAAAATTTTAAATTGACGAAATCAAGATTATTTTGATGCAGAGTCGATATAAATGAAAATTATTGAATTAAATGGTATTCCGATTCAAAATCGGTTGAGTTTTGACAGAGATAGCTAAGATCAAGGCCCGAAATGTGAGGATTCGAAAATAACGTCTAAAATCCTCTAAGACCTCTAGAAACGCCAGAAAATGCAAAAACAAAAAATAAATGAAAAAATTTTAAATTGACGAAATCAAGATTATTTTGATGCAGAGTCGATATAAATGAAAATTATTGAATTAAATGGTATTCCGATTCAAAATCGGTTGAGTTTTGACAGAGATAGCTAAGATCAAGGCCCGAAATGTGAGGATTCGAAAATAACGTCTAAAATCCTCTAAGACCTCTAGAAACGCCCGAAAATGCAAAAACAAAAAATAAATGAAAAAATTTTAAATTGACGAAATCAAGATTATTTTGATGCAGAGTCGATATAAATGAAAATTA
Organism: Drosophila cardini; assembly: GCA_018903735.1. Taxonomy (NCBI): domain Eukaryota; kingdom Metazoa; phylum Arthropoda; class Insecta; order Diptera; family Drosophilidae; genus Drosophila; species Drosophila cardini. Next base: position 12,551 of record JAEIGM010000094.1, read on the forward strand.
TTGAATTAAATGGTATTCCGATTCAAAATCGGTTGAGTTTTGACAGAGATAGCTAAGATCAAGGCCCGAAATGTGAGGATTCGAAAATAACGTCTAAAATCCTCTAAGACCTCTAGAAACGCCAGAAAATGCAAAAACAAAAAATAAATGAAAAAATTTTAAATTGACGAAATCAAGATTATTTTGATGCAGAGTCGATATAAATGAAAATTATTGAATTAAATGGTATTCCGATTCAAAATCGGTTGAGTTTTGACAGAGATAGCCAAGATCAAGGCCCGAAATGTGAGGATTCGAAAATAACGTCTAAAATCCTCTAAGACCTCTAGAAACGCCAGAAAATGCAAAAACAAAAAATAAATGAAAAAATTTTAAATTGACGAAATCAAGATTATTTTGATGCAGAGTCGATATAAATGAAAATTATTGAATTAAATGGTATTCCGATTCAAAATCGGTTGAGTTTTGACAGAGATAGCTAAGATCAAGGCCCGAAATGTGAGGATTCGAAAATAACGTCTAAAATCCTCTAAGACCTCTAGAAACGCCAGAAAATGCAAAAACAAAAAATAAATGAAAAAATTTTAAATTGACGAAATCAAGATTATTTTGATGCAGAGTCGATATAAATGAAAATTATTGAATTAAATGGTATTCCGATTCAAAATCGGTTGAGTTTTGACAGAGATAGCTAAGATCAAGGCCCGAAATGTGAGGATTCGAAAATAACGTCTAAAATCCTCTAAGACCTCTAGAAACGCCAGAAAATGCAAAAACAAAAAATAAATGAAAAAATTTTAAATTGACGAAATCAAGATTATTTTGATGCAGAGTCGATATAAATGAAAATTATTGAATTAAATGGTATTCCGATTCAAAATCGGTTGAGTTTTGACAGAGATAGCTAAGATCAAGGCCCGAAATGTGAGGATTCGAAAATAACGTCTAAAATCCTCTAAGACCTCTAGAAACGCCAGAAAATGCAAAAACAAAAAATAAATGAAAAAATTTTAAATTGACGAAATCAAGATTATTTTGATGCAGAGTCGATATAAATGAAAATTATTGAATTAAATGGTATTCCGATTCAAAATCGGTTGAGTTTTGACAGAGATAGCTAAGATCAAGGCCCGAAATGTGAGGATTCGAAAATAACGTCTAAAATCCTCTAAGACCTCTAGAAACGCCAGAAAATGCAAAAACAAAAAAAAAATGAAAAAATTTTAAATTGACGAAATCAAGATTATTTTGATGCAGAGTCGATATAAATGAAAATTATTGAATTAAATGGTATTCCGATTCAAAATCGGTTGAGTTTTGACAGAGATAGCTAAGATCAAGGCCCGAAATGTGAGGATTCGAAAATAACGTCTAAAATCCTCTAAGACCTCTAGAAACGCCAGAAAATGCAAAAACAAAAAATAAATGAAAAAATTTTAAATTTACGAAATCAAGATTATTTTGATGCAGAGTCGATATAAATGAAAATTATTGAATTAAATGGTATTCCGATTCAAAATCGGTTGAGTTTTGACAGAGATAGCTAAGATCAAGGCCCGAAATGTGAGGATTCGAAAATAACGTCTAAAATCCTCTAAGACCTCTAGAAACGCCAGAAAATGCAAAAACAAAAAATAAATGAAAAAATTTTAAATTGACGAAATCAAGATTATTTTGATGCAGAGTCGATATAAATGAAAATTATTGAATTAAACGGTATTCCGATTCAAAATCGGTTGAGTTTTGACAGAGATAGCTAAGATCAAGGCCCGAAATGTGAGGATTCGAAAATAACGTCTAAAATCGTCTAAGACCTCTAGAAACGCCAGAAAATGCAAAAACAAAAAATAAATGAAAAAATTTTAAATTGACGAAATCAAGATTATTTTGATGCAGAGTCGATATAAATGAAAATTATTGAATTAAATGGTATTCCGATTCAAAATCGGTTGAGTTTTGACAGAGATAGCTAAGATCAAGGCCCGAAATGTGAGGATTCGAAAATAACGTCTAAAATCGTCTAAGACCTCTAGAAACGCCAGAAAATGCAAAAACAAAAAATAAATGAAAAAATTTTAAATTGACGAAATCAAGATTATTTTGATGCAGAGTCGATATAAATGAAAATTATTGAATTAAATGGTATTCCGATTCAAAATCGGTTGAGTTTTGACTGAGATAGCTAAGATCAAGGCCCGAAATGTGAGGATTCGAAAATAACGTCTAAAATCCTCTAAGACCTCTAGAAACGCCAGAAAATGCAAAAACAAAAAATAAATGAAAAAATTTTAAATTGACGAAATCAAGATTATTTTGATGCAGAGTCGATATAAATGAAAATTATTGAATTAAATGGTATTCCGATTCAAAATCGGTTGAGTTTTGACAGAGATAGCTAAGATCAAGGCCCGAAATGTGAGGATTCGAAAATAACGTCCAAAATCCTCTAAGACCTCTAGAAACGCCAGAAAATGCAAAAACAAAAAATAAATGAAAAAATTTTAAATTGACGAAATCAAGATTATTTTGATGCAGAGTCGATATAAATGAAAATTATTGAATTAAATGGTATTCCGATTCAAAATCGGTTGAGTTTCGACAGAGATAGCTAAGATCAAGGCCCGAAATGTGAGGATTCGAAAATAACGTCTAAAATCGTCTAAGACCTCTAGAAACGCCAGAAAATGCAAAAACAAAAAATAAATGAAAAAATTTTAAATTGACGAAATCAAGATTATTTTGATGCAGAGTCGATATAAATGAAAATTATTGAATTAAATGGTATTCCGATTCAAAATCGGTTGAGTTTCGACAGAGATAGCTAAGATCAAGGCCCGAAATGTGAGGATTCGAAAATAACGTCTAAAATCGTCTAAGACCTCTAGAAACGCCAGAAAATGCAAAAACAAAAAATAAATGAAAAAATTTTAAATTTACGAAATCAAGATTATTTTGATGCAGAGTCGATATAAATGAAAATTATTGAATTAAATGGTATTCCGATTCAAAATCGGTTGAGTTTTGACAGAGATAGCTAAGATCAAGGCCCGAAATGTGAGGATTCGAAAATAACGTCTAAAATCCTCTAAGACCTCTAGAAACGCCAGAAAATGCAAAAACAAAAAAAAAAAAAAAAAAATTTTAAAAAATAGAAATCAAGATTATTTTGATGCAGAGTCGATATAAATGAAAATTATTGAATTAAATGGTATTCCGATTCAAAATCGGTTGAGTTTTGACAGAGATAGCTAAGATCAAGGCCCGAAATGTGAGGATTCGAAAATAACGTCTAAAATCCTCTAAGACCTCTAGAAACGGCAGAAAATGCAAAAACAAAAAATAAGTGAAAAAATTTTAAATTGACAAAATCAAGATTATTTTGATGCAGAGTCGATATAAATGAAAATTATTGAATTAAATGGTATTCCGATTCAAAATCGGTTGAGTTTTGACAGAGATAGCTAAGATCAAGGCCCGAAATGTGAGGATTCGAAAATAACGTCTAAAATCCTCTAAGACCTCTAGAAACGCCAGAAAATGCAAAAACAAAAAATAAATGAAAAAATTTTAAATTGACGAAATCAAGATTATTTTGATGCAGAGTCGATATAAATGAAAATTATTGAATTAAACGGTATTCCGATTCAAAATCGGTTGAGTTTTGACAGAGATAGCTAAGATCAAGGCCCGAAATGTGAGGATTCGAAAATAACGTCTAAAATCCTCTAAGACCTCTAGAAACGCCAGAAAATGCAAAAACAAAAAATAAATGAAAAAATTTTAAATTGACGAAATCAAGATTATTTTGATGCAGAGTCGATATAAATGAAAATTATTGAATTAAATGGTATTCCGATTCAAAATCGGTTGAGTTTTGACAGAGATAGCTAAGATCAAGGCCCGAAATGTGAGGATTCGAAAATAACGTCTAAAATCGTCTAAGACCTCTAGAAACGCCAGAAAATGCAAAAACAAAAAATAAATGAAAAAAATTTTAAATTGACGAAATCAAGATTATTTTGATGCAGAGTCGATATAAATGAAAATTATTGAATTAAATGGTATTCCGATTCAAAATCGGTTGAGTTTTGACAGAGATAGCTAAGATCAAGGCCCGAAATGTGAGGATTCGAAAATAAGGTCTAAAATCCTCTAAGACCTCTAGAAACGCCAGAAAATGCAAAAAACAAAAAATAAATGAAAAAATTTTAAATTGACGAAATCAAGATTATTTTGATGCAGAGTCGATATAAATGAAAATTATTGAATTAAATGGTATTCCGATTCAAAATCGGTTGAGTTTTGACAGAGATAGCTAAGATCAAGGCCCGAAATGTGAGGATTCGAAAATAACGTCTTAAATCCTCTAAGACCTCTAGAAACGCCAGAAAATGCAAAAACAAAAAATAAATGAAAAAATTTTAAATTGACGAAATCAAGATTATTTTGATGCAGAGTCGATATAAATGAAAATTATTGAATTAAATGGTATTCTGATTCAAAATCGGTTGAGTTTTGACAGAGATAGCTAAGATCAAGGCCTGAAATGTGAGGATTCGAAAATAACGTCTAAAATCCTCTAAGACCTCTAGAAACGCCAGAAAATGCAAAAACAAAAAATAAATGAAAAAATTTTAAATTGACGAAATCAAGATTATTTTGATGCAGAGTCGATATAAATGAAAATTATTGAATTAAATGGTATTCCGATTCAAAATCGGTTGAGTTTCGACAGAGATAGCTAAGATCAAGGCCCGAAATGTGAGGATTCGAAAATAACGTCTAAAATCCTCTAAGACCTCTAGAAACGCCAGAAAATGCAAAAACAAAAAATAAATGAAAAAATTTTAAATTGACGAAATCAAGATTATTTTGATGCAGAGTCGATATAAATGAAAATTATTGAATTAAATGGTATTCCGATTCAAAATCGGTTGAGTTTTGACAGAGATAGCTAAGATCAAGGCCTGAAATGTGAGGATTCGAAAATAAGGTCTAAAATCCTCTAAGACCTCTAGAAACGCCAGAAAATGCAAAAACAAAAAATAAATGAAAAAATTTTAAATTGACGAAATCAAGATTATTTTGATGCAGAGTCGATATAAATGAAAATTATTGAATTAAATGGTATTCCGATTCAAAATCGGTTGAGTTTCGACAGAGATAGCTAAGATCAAGGCCCGAAATGTGAGGATTCGAAAATAACGTCTAAAATCGTCTAAGACCTCTAGAAACGCCAGAAAATGCAAAAACAAAAAATAAATGAAAAAATTTTAAATTTACGAAATCAAGATTATTTTGATGCAGAGTCGATATAAATGAAAATTATTGAATTAAATGGTATTCCGATTCAAAATCGGTTGAGTTTTGACAGAGATAGCTAAGATCAAGGCCCGAAATGTGAGGATTCGAAAATAACGTCTAAAATCCTCCAAGACCTCTAGAAACGCCAGAAAATGCAAAAACAAAAAATAAATGAAAAAATTTTAAATTGACGAAATCAATATTATTTTGATGCAGAGTCGATATAAATGAAAATTATTGAATTAAATGGTATTCCGATTCAAAATCGGTTGAGTTTTGACAGAGATAGCTAAGATCAAGGCCCGAAATGTGAGGATTCGAAAATAACGTCTAAAATCCTCTAAGACCTCTAGAAACGCCAGAAAATGCAAAAACAAAAAATAAATGAAAAAATTTTAAATTGACGAAATCAATATTATTTTGATGCAGAGTCGATATAAATGAAAATTATTGAATTAAATGGTATTCCGATTCAAAATCGGTTGAGTTTTGACAGAGATAGCTAAGATCAAGGCCCGAAATGTGAGGATTCGAAAATAACGTCTAAAATCGTCTAAGACCTCTAGAAACGCCAGAAAATGCAAAAACAAAAAATAAATGAAAAAATTTTAAATTGACGAAATCAAGATTATTTTGATGCAGAGTCGATATAAATGAAAATTATTGAATTAAATGGTATTCCGATTCAAAATCGGTTGAGTTTTGACAGAGATAGCTAAGATCAAGGCCTGAAATGTGAGGATTCGAAAATAACGTCTAAAATCCTCTAAGACCTCTAGAAACGCCAGAAAATGCAAAAACAAAAAATAAATGAAAAAAATTTTAAATTGACGAAATCAAGATTATTTTGATGCAGAGTCGATATAAATGAAAATTATTGAATTAAATGGTATTCCGATTCAAAATCGGTTGAGTTTTGACAGAGATAGCTAAGATCAAGGCCCGAAATGTGAGGATTCGAAAATAACGTCTAAAATCCTCTAAGACCTCTAGAAACGCCAGAAAATGCAAAAACAAAAAATAAATGAAAAAATTTTAAATTGACGAAATCAAGATTATTTTGATGCAGAGTCGATATAAATGAAAATTATTGAATTAAATGGTATTCCGATTCAAAATCGGTTGAGTTTCGACAGAGATAGCTAAGATCAAGGCCCGAAATGTGAGGATTCGAAAATAACGTCTAAAATCGTCTAAGACCTCTAGAAACGCCAGAAAATGCAAAAACAAAAAATAAATGAAAAAAATTTTAAATTTACGAAATCAAGATTATTTTGATGCAGAGTCGATATAAATGAAAATTATTGAATTAAATGGTATTCCGATTCAAAATCGGTTGAGTTTTGACAGAGATAGCTAAGATCAAGGCCCGAAATGTGAGGATTCGAAAATAACGTCTAAAATCCTCTAAGACCTCTAGAAACGCCAGAAAATGCAAAAACAAAAAATAAATGAAAAAATTTTAAATTGACGAAATCAAGATTATTTTGATGCAGAGTCGATATAAATGAAAATTATTGAATTAAACGGTATTCCGATTCAAAATCGGTTGAGTTTTGACAGAGATAGCTAAGATCAAGGCCCAAAATGTGAGGATTCGAAAATAACGTCTAAAATCCTCTAAGACCTCTAGAAACGCCAGAAAATGCAAAAACAAAAAATAAATGAAAAAATTTTAAATTGACGAAATCAAGATTATTTTGATGCAGAGTCGATATAAATGAAAATTATTGAATTAAATGGTATTCCGATTCAAAATCGGTTGAGTTTTGACAGAGATAGCTAAGATCAAGGCCCGAAATGTGAGGATTCGAAAATAACGTCTAAAATCGTCTAAGACCTCTAGAAACGCCAGAAAATGCAAAAACAAAAAATAAATGAAAAAATTTTAAATTGACGAAATCAAGATTATTTTGATGCAGAGTCGATATAAATGAAAATTATTGAATTAAATGGTATTCTGATTCAAAATCGGTTGAGTTTTGAAAGAGATAGCTAAGATCAAGGCCCGAAATGTGAGGATTCGAGAATAACGTCTTAAATCCTCTAAGACCTCTAGAAACGCCAGAAAATGCAAAAACAAAAAATAAATGAAAAAATTTTAAATTGACGAAATCAAGATTATTTTGATGCAGAGTCGATATAAATGAAAATTATTGAATTAAATGGTATTCCGATTCAAAATCGGTTGAGTTTTGACAGAGATAGCTAAGATCAAGGCCTGAAATGTGAGGATTCGAAAATAACGTCTAAAATCCTCTAAGACCTCTAGAAACGCCAGAAAATGCAAAAACAAAAAATAAATGAAAAAATTTTAAATTGACGAAATCAAGATTATTTTGATGCAGAGTCGATATAAATGAAAATTATTGAATTAAATGGTATTCCGATTCAAAATCGGTTGAGTTTCGACAGAGATAGCTAAGATCAAGGCCCGAAATGTGAGGATTCGAAAATAACGTCTAAAATCCTCTAAGACCTCTAGAAACGCCAGAAAATGCAAAAACAAAAAATAAATGAAAAAATTTTAAATTGACGAAATCAAGATTATTTTGATGCAGAGTCGATATAAATGAAAATTATTGAATTAAATGGTATTCCGATTCAAAATCGGTTGAGTTTTGACAGAGATAGCTAAGATCAAGGCCTGAAATGTGAGGATTCGAAAATAACGTCTAAAATCCTCTAAGACCTCTAGAAACGCCAGAAAATGCAAAAACAAAAAATAAATGAAAAAAATTTTAAATTGACGAAATCAAGATTATTTTGATGCAGAGTCGATATAAATGAAAATTATTGAATTAAATGGTATTCCGATTCAAAATCGGTTGAGTTTCGACAGAGATAGCTAAGATCAAGGCCCGAAATGTGAGGATTCGAAAATAACGTCTAAAATCGTCTAAGACCTCTAGAAACGCCAGAAAATGCAAAAACAAAAAATAAATGAAAAAATTTTAAATTGACGAAATCAAGATTATTTTGATGCAGAGTCGATATAAATGAAAATTATTGAATTAAATGGTATTCCGATTCAAAATCGGTTGAGTTTCGACAGAGATAGCTAAGATCAAGGCCCGAAATGTGAGGATTCGAAAATAACGTCTAAAATCGTCTAAGACCTCTAGAAACGCCAGAAAATGCAAAAACAAAAAATAAATGAAAAAATTTTAAATTGACGAAATCAAGATTATTTTGATGCAGAGTCGATATAAATGAAAATTATTGAATTAAATGGTATTCCGATTCAAAATCGGTTGAGTTTCGACAGAGATAGCTAAGATCAAGGCCCGAAATGTGAGGATTCGAAAATAACGTCTAAAATCCTCTAAGACCTCTAGAAACGCCAGAAAATGCAAAAACAAAAAATAAATGAAAAAATTTTAAATTTACGAAATCAAGATTATTTTGATGCAGAGTCGATATAAATGAAAATTATTGAATTAAATGGTATTCCGATTCAAAATCGGTTGAGTTTTGACAGAGATAGCTAAGATCAAGGCCCGAAATGTGAGGATTCGAAAATAACGTCTAAAATCCTCTAAGACCTCTAGAAACGCCAGAAAATGCAAAAACAAAAAATAAATGAAAAAAATTTTAAATTGACGAAATCAATATTATTTTGATGCAGAGTCGATATAAATGAAAATTATTGAATTAAATGGTATTCCGATTCAAAATCGGTTGAGTTTTGACAGAGATAGCTAAGATCAAGGCCCGAAATGTGAGGATTCGAAAATAACGTCTAAAATCCTCTAAGACCTCTAGAAACGCCAGAAAATGCAAAAACAAAAAATAAATGAAAAAATTTTAAATTGACAAAATCAAGATTATTTTGATGCAGAGTCGATATAAATGAAAATTATTGAATTAAATGGTATTCCGATTCAAAATCGGTTGAGTTTTGACAGAGATAGCTAAGATCAAGGCCCGAAATGTGAGGATTCGAAAATAACGTCTAAAATCCTCTAAGACCTCTAGAAACGCCAGAAAATGCAAAAACAAAAAATAAATGAAAAAATTTTAAATTGACGAAATCAAGATTATTTTGATGCAGAGTCGATATAAATGAAAATTATTGAATTAAATGGTATTCCGATTCAAAATCGGTTGAGTTTTGACAGAGATAGCTAAGATCAAGGCCCGAAATGTGAGGATTCGAAAATAACGTCTAAAATCCTCTAAGACCTCTAGAAACGCCAGAAAATGCAAAAACAAAAAATAAATGAAAAAATTTTAAATTGACGAAATCAAGATTATTTTGATGCAGAGTCGATATAAATGAAAATTATTGAATTAAATGGTATTCCGATTCAAAATCGGTTGAGTTTTGACAGAGATAGCTAAGATCAAGGCCCGAAATGTGAGGATTCGAAAATAACGTCTAAAATCGTCTAAGACCTCTAGAAACGCCAGAAAATGCAAAAACAAAAAATAAATGAAAAAATTTTAAATTGACGAAATCAAGATTATTTTGATGCAGAGTCGATATAAATGAAAATTATTGAATTAAATGGTATTCCGATTCAAAATCGGTTGAGTTTTGACAGAGATAGCTAAGATCAAGGCCCGAAATGTGAGGATTCGAAAATAAGGTCAAAAATCCTCTAAGACCTCTAGAAACGCCAGAAAATGCAAAAACAAAAAATAAATGAAAAAATTTTAAATTTACGAAATCAAGATTATTTTGATGCAGAGTCGATATAAATGAAAATTATTGAATTAAATGGTATTCTGATTCAAAATCGGTTGAGTTTTGACAGAGATAGCTAAGATCAAGGCCCGAAATGTGAGGATTCGAAAATAACGTCTAAAATCGTCTAAGACCTCTAGAAACGCCAGAAAATGCAAAAACAAAAAATAAATGAAAAAATTTTAAATTGACGAAATCAAGATTATTTTGATGCAGAGTCGATATAAATGAAAATTATTGAATTAAACGGTATTCTGATTCAAAATCGGTTGAGTTTTGACAGAGATAGCTAAGATCAAGGCCCGAAATGTGAGGATTCGAAAATAACGTCTAAAATCCTCTAAGACCTCTAGAAACGCCAGAAAATGCAAAAACAAAAAATAAATGAAAAAATTTTAAATTGACGAAATCAAGATTATTTTGATGCAGAGTCGATATAAATGAAAATTATTGAATTAAATGGTATTCCGATTCAAAATCGGTTGAGTTTCGACAGAGATAGCTAAGATCAAGGCCCGAAATGTGAGGATTCGAAAATAACGTCCAAAATCGTCTTAGACCTCTAGAAACGCCAGAAAATGCAAAAACAAAAAATAAATGAAAAAATTTTAAATTGACGAAATCAAGATTATTATGATGCAGAGCCGATATAAATGAAAATTATTGAATTAAATGGTATTCCGATTCAAAATCGGTTGAGTTTTGACAGAGATAGCTAAGATCAAGGCCCGAAATGTGAGGATTCGAAAATAACGTCTAAAATCGTCTAAGACCTCTAGAAACGCCAGAAAATGCAAAAACAAAAAATAAATGAAAAAATTTTAAATTGACGAAATCAAGATTATTTTGATGCAGAGTCGATATAAATGAAAATTATTGAATTAAATGGTATTCCGATTCAAAATCGGTTGAGTTTTGACAGAGATAGCTAAGATCAAGGCCCGAAATGTGAGGATTCGAAAATAACGTCTAAAATCCTCTAAGACCTCTAGAAACGCCAGAAAATGCAAAAACAAAAAATAAATGAAAAAAATTTTAAATTGACGAAATCAATATTATTTTGATGCAGAGTCGATATAAATGAAAACTATTGAATTAAATGGTATTCCGATTCAAAATCGGTTGAGTTTTGACAGAGATAGCTAAGATCAAGGCCCGAAATGTGAGGATTCGAAAATAAGGTCTAAAATCCTCTAAGACCTCTAGAAACGCCAGAAAATGCAAAAAACAAAAAATAAATGAAAAAATTTTAAATTGACGAAATCAAGATTATTTTGATGCAGAGTCGATATAAATGAAAATTATTGAATTAAACGGTATTCCGATTCAAAATCGGTTTTTGACAGAGATAGCTAAGATCAAGGCCCGAAATGTGAGGATTCGAAAATAACGTCTAAAATCCTCTAAGACCTCTAGAAACGCCAGAAAATGCAAAAACAAAAAATAAATGAAAAAATTTTAAATTGACGAAATCAAGATTATTTTGATGCAGAGTCGATATAAATGAAAATTATTGAATTAAATGGTATTCCGATTCAAAATCGGTTGAGTTTTGACAGAGATAGCTAAGATCAAGGCCCGAAATGTGAGGATTCGAAAATAAGGTCTAAAATCCTCTAAGACCTCTAGAAACGCCAGAAAATGCAAAAAACAAAAAATAAATGAAAAAATTTTAAATTTACGAAATCAAGATTATTTTGATGCAGAGTCGATATAAATGAAAATTATTGAATTAAATGGTATTCCGATTCAAAATCGGTTGAGTTTCGACAGAGATAGCTAAGATCAAGGCCCGAAATGTGAGGATTCGAAAATAACGTCCAAATTCGTCTTAGACCTCTAGAAACGCCAGAAAATGCAAAAACAAAAAATAAATGAAAAAATTTTAAATTGACGAAATCAAGATTATTTTGATGCAGAGTCGATATAAATGAAAATTATTGAATTAAATGGTATTCCGATTCAAAATCGGTTGAGTTTTGACAGAGATAGCTAAGATCAAGGCCCGAAATGTGAGGATTCGAAAATAACGTCTAAAATCGTCTAAGACCTCTAGAAACGCCAGAAAATGCAAAAACAAAAAATAAATGAAAAAAATTTTAAATTGACGAAATCAAGATTATTTTGATGCAGAGTCGATATAAATGAAAATTATTGAATTAAATGGTATTCCGATTCAAAATCGGTTGAGTTTTGACAGAGATAGCTAAGATCAAGGCCCGAAATGTGAGGATTCGAAAATAACGTCTAAAATCCTCTAAGACCTCTAGAAACGCCAGAAAATGCAAAAACAAAAAATAAATGAAAAAATTTTAAATTGACGAAATCAATATTATTTTGATGCAGAGTCGATATAAATGAAAACTATTGAATTAAATGGTATTCCGATTCAAAATCGGTTGAGTTTTGACAGAGATAGCTAAGATCAAGGCCCGAAATGTGAGGATTCGAAAATAAGGTCTGAAATCCTCTAAGACCTCTAGAAACGCCAGAAAATGCAAAAACAAAAAATAAATGAAAAATTTTAAATTGACGAAATCAAGATTATTTTGATGCAGAGTCGATATAAATGAAAATTATTGAATTAAACGGTATTCCGATTCAAAATCGGTTTTGACAGAGATAGCTAAGATCAAGGCCCGAAATGTGAGGATTCGAAAATAACGTCTAAAATCCTCTAAGACCTCTAGAAACGCCAGAAAATGCAAAAACAAAAAATAAATGAAAAAATTTTAAATTGACGAAATCAAGATTATTTTGATGCAGAGTCGATATAAATGAAAATTATTGAATTAAATGGTATTCCGATTCAAAATCGGTTGAGTTTTGACAGAGATAGCTAAGATCAAGGCCCGAAATGTGAGGATTCGAAAATAAGGTCTAAAATCCTCTAAGACCTCTAGAAACGCCAGAAAATGCAAAAACAAAAAATAAATGAAAAAATTTTAAATTGACGAAATCAAGATTATTTTGATGCAGAGTCGATATAAATGAAAATTATTGAATTAAATGGTATTCCGATTCAAAATCGGTTGAGTTTTGACAGAGATAGCTAAGATCAAGGCCCGAAATGTGAGGATTCGAAAATAACGTCTAAAATCCTCTAAGACCTCTAGAAACGCCAGAAAATGCAAAAACAAAAAATAAATGAAAAAATTTTAAATTGACGAAATCAAGATTATTTTGATGCAGAGTCGATATAAATGAAAATTATTGAATTAAATGGTATTCTGATTCAAAATCGGTTGAGTTTTGAAAGAGATAGCTAAGATCAAGGCCCGAAATGTGAGGATTCGAAAATAACGTCTAAAATCCTCTAAGACCTCTAGAAACGCCAGAAAATGCAAAAACAAAAAATAAATGAAAAAATTTTAAATTGACGAAATCAAGATTATTTTGATGCAGAGTCGATATAAATGAAAATTATTGAATTAAATGGTATTCTGATTCAAAATCGGTTGAGTTTTGACAGAGATAGCTAAGATCAAGGCCTGAAATGTGAGGATTCGAAAATAACGTCTAAAATCCTCTAAGACCTCTAGAAACGCCAGAAAATGCAAAAACAAAAAATAAAAAGAAAAATTTTAAATTGACGAAATCAAGATTATTTTGATGCAGAGTCGATATAAATGAAAATTATTGAATTAAATGGTATTCCGATTCAAAATCGGTTGAGTTTCGACAGAGATAGCTAAGATCAAGGCCCGAAATGTGAGGATTCGAAAATAACGTCTAAAATCCTCTAAGACCTCTAGAAACGCCAGAAAATGCAAAAAACAAAAAATAAATGAAAAAATTTTAAATTGACGAAATCAAGATTATTTTGATGCAGAGTCGATATAAATGAAAATTATTGAATTAAATGGTATTCCGATTCAAAATCGGTTGAGTTTTGACAGAGATAGCTAAGATCAAGGCCTGAAATGTGAGGATTCGAAAATAACGTCTAAAATCCTCTAAGACCTCTAGAAACGCCAGAAAATGCAAAAACAAAAAATAAATGAAAAAATTTTAAATTGACGAAATCAAGATTATTTTGATGCAGAGTCGATATAAATGAAAATTATTGAATTAAATGGTATTCCGATTCAAAATCGGTTGAGTTTCGACAGAGATAGCTAAGATCAAGGCCCGAAATGTGAGGATTCGAAAATAACGTCTAAAATCGTCTAAGACCTCTAGAAACGCCAGAAAATGCAAAAACAAAAAATAAATGAAAAAATTTTAAATTGACGAAATCAAGATTATTTTGATGCAGAGTCGATATAAATGAAAATTATTGAATTAAACGGTATTCCGATTCAAAATCGGTTGAGTTTTGACAGAGATAGCTAAGATCAAGGCCCGAAATGTGAGGATTCGAAAATAACGTCTAAAATCGTCTAAGACCTCTAGAAACGCCAGAAAATGCAAAAACAAAAAATAAATGAAAAAATTTTAAATTTACGAAATCAAGATTATTTTGATGCAGAGTCGATATAAATGAAAATTATTGAATTAAATGGTATTCCGATTCAAAATCGGTTGAGTTTCGACAGAGATAGCTAAGATCAAGGGTGAGGATTCGAAAATAACGTCTAAATAGCCCTAGAACGCCAGAAAATGCAAAACAAAAAAAAAAGAAAAAATTTTTATTTTTAATGTTTTTGTGGTGTATATTTTTTTATTCTTCAAAAGTTGAGTTTTGAAGGAATGAGGATTCGAAAATAACGTCTAAAATCCTCTAAGACCTCTAGAAACGCCAGAAAATGCAAAAACAAAAAATAAATGAAAACATTTTAAATTGACGAAATTAAGATTATTTTGATGCAGAGTCGATATAAATGAAAATTATTGAATTAAATGGTATTCCGATTCAAAATCGGTTGAGTTTTGACAGAGATAGCTAAGATCAAGGCCCGAAATGTGAGGATTCGAAAATAACGTCTAAAATCCTCTAAGACCTCTAGAAACGCCAGAAAATGCAAAAACAAAAAATAAATGAAAAAATTTTAAATTGACAAAATCAAGATTATTTTGATGCAGAGTCGATATAAATGAAAATTATTGAATTAAATGGTATTCCGATTCAAAATCGGTTGAGTTTTGACAGAGATAGCTAAGATCAAGGCCCGAAATGTGAGGATTCGAAAATAACGTCTAAAATCCTCTAAGACCTCTAGAAACGCCAGAAAATGCAAAAACAAAAAATAAATGAAAAAAATTTTAAATTGACGAAATCAAGATTATTTTGATGCAGAGTCGATATAAATGAAAATTATTGAATTAAACGGTATTCCGATTCAAAATCGGTTGAGTTTTGACAGAGATAGCTAAGATCAAGGCCCGAAATGTGAGGATTCGAAAATAACGTCTAAAATCCTCTAAGACCTCTAGAAACGCCAGAAAATGCAAAAACAAAAAATAAATGAAAAAATTTTAAATTGACGAAATCAAGATTATTTTGATGCAGAGTCGATATAAATGAAAATTATTGAATTAAATGGTATTCCGATTCAAAATCGGTTGAGTTTTGACAGAGATAGCTAAGATCAAGGCCCGAAATGTGAGGATTCGAAAATAACGTCTAAAATCGTCTAAGACCTCTAGAAACGCCAGAAAATGCAAAAACAAAAAATAAATGAAAAAATTTTAAATTGACGAAATCAAGATTATTTTGATGCAGAGTCGATATAAATGAAAATTATTGAATTAAATGGTATTCCGATTCAAAATCGGTTGAGTTTTGACAGAGATAGCTTAGATCAAGGCCCGAAATGTGAGGATTCGAAAATAACGTCTAAAATCCTCTAAGACCTCTAGAAACGCCAGAAAATGCAAAAACAAAAAATAAATGAAAAAATTTTAAATTTACGAAATCAAGATTATTTTGATGCAGAGTCGATATAAATGAAAATTATTGAATTAAATGGTATTCTGATTCAAAATCGGTTGAGTTTTGACAGAGATAGCTAAGATCAAGGCCCGAAATGTGAGGATTCGAAAATAACGTCTAAAATCCTCTAAGACCTCTAGAAACGCCAGAAAATGCAAAAACAAAAAATAAATGAAAAAATTTTAAATTGACGAAATCAAGATTATTTTGATGCAGAGTCGATATAAATGAAAATTATTGAATTAAACGGTATTCTGATTCAAAATCGGTTGAGTTTTGACAGAGATAGCTAAGATCAAGGCCTGAAATGTGAGGATTCGAAAATAACGTCTAAAATCCTCTAAGACCTCTAGAAACGCCAGAAAATGCAAAAACAAAAAATAAATGAAAAAATTTTAAATTTACGAAATCAAGATTATTTTGATGCAGAGTCGATATAAATGAAAATTATTGAATTAAATGGTATTCCGATTCAAAATCGGTTGAGTTTCGACAAAGATAGCTAAGATCAAGGCCCGAAATGTGAGAATTCGAAAATAACGTCCAAATTCGTCTTAGACCTCTAGAAACGCCAGAAAATGCAAAAACAAAAAATAAATGAAAAAATTTTAAATTGACGAAATCAAGATTATTTTGATGCAGAGTCGATATAAATGAAAATTATTGAATTAAATGGTATTCCGATTCAAAATCGGTTGAGTTTTGACAGAGATAGCTAAGATCAAGGCCCGAAATGTGAGGATTCGAAAATAACGTCTAAAATCGTCTAAGACCTCTAGAAACGCCAGAAAATGCAAAAACAAAAAATAAATGAAAAAATTTTAAATTGACGAAATCAAGATTATTTTGATGCAGAGTCGATATAAATGAAAATTATTGAATTAAATGGTATTCCGATTCAAAATCGGTTGAGTTTTGACAGAGATAGCTAAGATCAAGGCCCGAAATGTGAGGATTCGAAAATAACGTCTAAAATCCTCTAAGACCTCTAGAAACGCCAGAAAATGCAAAAACAAAAAATAAATGAAAAAAATTTTAAATTGACGAAATCAATATTATTTTGATGCAGAGTCGATATAAATGAAAACTATTGAATTAAATGGTATTCCGATTCAAAATCGGTTGAGTTTTGACAGAGATAGCTAAGATCAAGGCCCGAAATGTGAGGATTCGAAAATAAGGTCTGAAATCCTCTAAGACCTCTAGAAACGCCAGAAAATGCAAAAACAAAAAATAAATGAAAAAATTTTAAATTGACGAAATCAAGATTATTTTGATGCAGAGTCGATATAAATGAAAATTATTGAATTAAACGGTATTCCGATTCAAAATCGGTTTGACAGAGATAGCTAAGATCAAGGCCCGAAATGTGAGGATTCGAAAATAACGTCTAAAATCCTCTAAGACCTCTAGAAACGCCAGAAAATGCAAAAACAAAAAATAAATGAAAAAATTTTAAATTGACGAAATCAAGATTATTTTGATGCAGAGTCGATATAAATGAAAATTATTGAATTAAATGGTATTCCGATTCAAAATCGGTTGAGTTTTGACAGAGATAGCTAAGATCAAGGCCCGAAATGTGAGGATTCGAAAATAACGTCTAAAATCGTCTAAGACCTCTAGAAACGCCAGAAAATGCAAAAACAAAAAATAAATGAAAAAATTTTAAATTGACGAAATCAAGATTATTTTGATGCAGAGTCGATATAAATGAAAATTATTGAATTAAATGGTATTCCGATTCAAAATCGGTTGAGTTTTGACAGAGATAGCTAAGATCAAGGCCCGAAATGTGAGGATTCGAAAATAAGGTCTAAAATCCTCTAAGACCTCTAGAAACGCCAGAAAATGCAAAAACAAAAAATAAATGAAAAAATTTTAAATTGACGAAATCAAGATTATTTTGATGCAGAGTCGATATAAATGAAAATTATTGAATTAAATGGTATTCCGATTCAAAATCGGTTGAGTTTTGACAGAGATAGCTAAGATCAAGGCCCGAAATGTGAGGATTCGAAAATAACGTCTAAAATCCTCTAAGACCTCTAGAAACGCCAGAAAATGCAAAAACAAAAAATAAATGAAAAAATTTTAAATTGACGAAATCAAGATTATTTTGATGCAGAGTCGATATAAATGAAAATTATTGAATTAAACGGTATTCCGATTCAAAATCGGTTTTGACAGAGATAGCTAAGATCAAGGCCCGAAATGTGAGGATTCGAAAATAACGTCTAAAATCGTCTAAGACCTCTAGAAACGCCAGAAAATGCAAAAAACAAAAAATAAATGAAAAAATTTTAAATTGACGAAATCAAGATTATTTTGATGCAGAGTCGATATAAATGAAAATTATTGAATTAAATGGTATTCCGATTCAAAATCGGTTGAGTTTTGACAGAGATAGCTAAGATCAAGGCCCGAAATGTGAGGATTCGAAAATAACGTCCAAATTCGTCTTAGACCTCTAGAAACGCCAGAAAATGCAAAAACAAAAAATAAATGAAAAAATTTTAAATTGACGAAATCAAGATTATTTTGATGCAGAGTCGATATAAATGAAAATTATTGAATTAAATGGTATTCCGATTCAAAATCGGTTGAGTTTTGACAGAGATAGCTAAGATCAAGGCCCGAAATGTGAGGATTCGAAAATAACGTCTAAAATCGTCTAAGACCTCTAGAAACGCCAGAAAATGCAAAAACAAAAAATAAATGAAAAAATTTTGAATTTACGAAATCAAGATTATTTTGATGCAGAGTCGATATAAATGAAAATTATTGAATTAAATGGTATTCCGATCCAAAATCGGTTGAGTTTTGACAGAGATAGCTAAGATCAAGGCCCGAAATGTGAGGATTCGAAAATAAGGTCTAAAATCCTCTAAGACCTCTAGAAACGCCAGAAAATGCAAAAACAAAAAATAAATGAAATAATTTTAAATTTACGAAATCAAGATTATTTTGATGCAGAGTCGATATAAATGAAAATTATTGAATTAAATGGTATTCCGATTCAAAATCGGTTGAGTTTTGACAGAGATAGCTAAGATCAAGGCCCGAAATGTGAGGATTCGAAAATAACGTCTAAAATCGTCTAAGACCTCTAGAAACGCCAGAAAATGCAAAAACAAAAAATAAATGAATAAATTTTAAATTGACGAAATCAAGATTATTTTGATGCAGAGTCGATATAAATGAAAATTATTGAATTAAATGGTATTCCGATTCAAAATCGGTTGAGTTTTGACAGAGATAGCTAAGATCAAGGCCCGAAATGTGAGGATTCGAAAATAACGTCTAAAATCGTCTAAGACCTCTAGAAACGCCAGAAAATGCAAAAACAAAAAATAAATGAATAAATTTTAAATTGACGAAATCAAGATTATTTTGATGCAGAGTCGATATAAATGAAAATTATTGAATTAAATGGTATTCCGATTCAAAATCGGTTGAGTTTTGACAGAGATAGCCAAGATCAAGGCCCAAAATTTGAGGATTCGAAAATAACGTCTAAAATCCTCTAAGACCTCTAGAAACGCCAGAAAATGCAAAAACAAAAAATAAATGAAAAAATTGTAAATTGACGAAATCAAGATTATTTTGATGCAGAGTCGATATAAATGAAAATTATTGAATTAAATGGTATTCCGATTCAAAATCGGTTGAGTTTTGACAGAGATAGCTAAGATCAAGGCCCGAAATGTGAGGATTCGAAAATAACGTCTAAAATCCTCTAAGACCTCTAGAAACGCCAGAAAATGCAAAAACAAAAAATAAATGAAAAAATTTTAAATTGACGAAATCAAGATTATTTTGATGCAGAGTCGATATAAATGAAAATTATTGAATTAAATGGTATTCTGATTCAAAATCGGTTGAGTTTTGACAGAGATAGCTAAGATCAAGGCCCGAAATGTGAGGATTCGAAAATAACGTCTAAAATCCTCTAAGACCTCTAGAAACGCCAGAAAATGCAAAAACAAAAAATAAATGAAAAAATTTTAAATTGACGAAATCAAGATTATTTTGATGCAGAGTCGACATAAATGAAAATTATTGAATTAAATGGTATTCCGATTCAAAATCGGTTGAGTTTTGACAGAGATAGCTAAGATCAAGGCCCGAAATGTGAGGATTCGAAAATAACGTCTAAAATCCTCTAAGACCTCTAGAAACGCCAGAAAATGCAAAAACAAAAAATAAATGAAAAAATTTTAAATTGACGAAATCAAGATTATTTTGATGCAGAGTCGATATAAATGAAAATTATTGAATTAAATGGTATTCCGATTCAAAATCGGTTGAGTTTTGACAGAGATAGCTAAGATTAAGGCCCGAAATGTGAGGATTCGAAAATAACGTCTAAAATCCTCTAAGACCTCTAGAAACGCCAGAAAATGCAAAAACAAAAAATAAATGAAAAAATTTTAAATTGACGAAATCAAGATTATTTTGATGCAGAGTCGATATAAATGAAAATTATTGAATTAAATGGTATTCCGATTCAAAATCGGTTGAGTTTTGACAGACATAGCTAAGATCAAGGCCCGAAATGTGAGGATTCGAAAATAACGTCTAAAATCCTCTAAGACCTCTAGAAACGCCAGAAAATGCAAAAACAAAAAATAAATGAAAAAATTTTAAATTGACGAAATCAAGATTATTTTGATGCAGAGTCGATATAAATGAAAATTATTGAATTAAATGGTATTCCGATTCAAAATCGGTTGAGTTTTGACAGAGATAGCTAAGATCAAGGCCCGAAATGTGAGGATTCGAAAATAACGTCTAAAATCGTCTAAGACCTCTAGAAACGCCAGAAAATGCAAAAACAAAAAATAAATGAAAAAATTTTAAATTTACGAAATCAAGATTATTTTGGTGCAGAGTCGATATAAATGAAAATTATTGAATTAAATGGTATTCCGATTCAAAATCGGTTGAGTTTTGACAGAGATAGCCAAGATCAAGGCCCGAAATGTGAGGATTCGAAAATAACGTCTAAAATCCTCTAAGACCTCTAGAAACGCCAGAAAATGCAAAAACAAAAAATAAATGAATAAATTTTAAATTGACGAAATCAAGATTATTTTGATGCAGAGTCGATATAAATGAAAATTATTGAATTAAATGGTATTCCGATTCAAAATCGGTTGAGTTTTGACAGAGATAGCTAAGATCAAGGCCCGAAATTTGAGGATTCGAAAATAACGTCTAAAATCCTCTAAGACCTCTAGAAACGCCAGAAAATGCAAAAACAAAAAATAAATGAAAAAATTGTAAATTGACGAAATCAAGATTATTTTGATGCAGAGTCGATATAAATGAAAATTATTGAATTAAACGGTATTCTGATTCAAAATCGGTTGAGTTTTGACAGAGATAGCTAAGATCAAGGCCTGAAATGTGAGGATTCGAAAATAACGTCTAAAATCGTCTAAGACCTCTAGAAACGCCAGAAAATGCAAAAACAAAAAATAAATGAAAAAATTTTAAATTGACGAAATCAAGATTATTTTGATGCAGAGTCGATATAAATGAAAATTATTGAATTAAATGGTATTCCGATCCAAAATCGGTTGAGTTTTGACAGAGATAGCTAAGATCAAGGCCCGAAATGTGAGGATTCGAAAATAACGTCTAAAATCCTCTAAGACCTCTAGAAACGCCAGAAAATGCAAAAACAAAAAATAAATGAAAAAATTTTAAATTGACGAAATCAAGATTATTTTGATGCAGAGTCGATATAAATGAAAATTATTGAATTAAATGGTATTCCGATTCAAAATCGGTTGAGTTTTGACAGAGATAGCTAAGATCAAGGCCCGAAATGTGAGGATTCGAAAATAACGTCTAAAATCCTCTAAGACCTCTAGAAACGCCAGAAAATTCAAAAACAAAAAATAAATGAAAAAATTTTAAATTGACGAAATCAAGATTATTTTGATGCAGAGTCGATATAAATGAAAATTATTGAATTAAATGGTATTCCGATTCAAAATCGGTTGAGTTTCGACAGAGATAGCTAAGATCAAGGCCCGAAATGTGAGGATTCGAAAATAACGTCTAAAATCGTCTAAGACCTCTAGAAACGCCAGAAAATGCAAAAACAAAAAATAAATGAAAAAATTTTAAATTGACGAAATCAAGATTATTTTGATGCAGAGTCGATATAAATGAAAATTATTGAATTAAATGGTATTCCGATTCAAAATCGGTTGAGTTTTGACAGAGATAGCTAAGATCAAGGCCCAAAATGTGAGGATTCGAAAATAACGTCTAAAATCCTCTAAGACCTCTAGAAACGCCAGAAAATGCAAAAACAAAAAATAAATGAAAAAATTTTAAATTGACGAAATCAAGATTATTTTGATGCAGAGTCGATATAAATGAAAATTATTGAATTAAATGGTATTCCGATTCAAAATCGGTTGAGTTTTGACAGAGATAGCTAAGATCAAGGCCCGAAATGTGAGGATTCGAAAATAACGTCTAAAATCGTCTAAGACCTCTAGAAACGCCAGAAAATGCAAAAACAAAAAATAAATGAAAAAATTTTAAATTGACGAAATCAAGATTATTTTGATGCAGAGTCGATATAAATGAAAATTATTGAATTAAATGGTATTCTGATTCAAAATCGGTTGAGTTTTGACAGAGATAGCTAAGATCAAGGCCTGAAATGTGAGGATTCGAAAATAACGTCTAAAATCCTCTAAGACCTCTAGAAACGCCAGAAAATGCAAAAACAAAAAATAAATGAAAAAATTTTAAATTGACGAAATCAAGATTATTTTGATGCAGAGTCGATATAAATGAAAATTATTGAATTAAATGGTATTCCGATTCAAAATCGGTTGAGTTTTGACAGAGATAGCTAAGATCAAGGCCCGAAATGTGAGGATTCGAAAATAACGTCTAAAATCCTCTAAGACCTCTAGAAACGCCAGAAAATGCAAAAACAAAAAATAAATGAAAAAATTTTTAAATTGACGAAATCAAGATTATTTTGATGCAGAGTCGATATAAATGAAAATTATTGAATTAAATGGTATTCCGATTCAAAATCGGTTGAGTTTTGACAGAGATAGCTAAGATCAAGGCCCGAAATGTGAGGATTCGAAAATAACGTCTAAAATCCTCTAAGACCTCTAGAAACGCCAGAAAATGCAAAAACAAAAAATAAATGAAAAAATTTTAAATTGACGAAATCAAGATTATTTTGGTGCAGAGTCGATATAAATGAAAATTATTGAATTAAATGGTATTCCGATTCAAAATCGGTTGAGTTTTGACAGAGATAGCTAAGATCAAGGCCCGAAATGTGAGGATTCGAAAATAACGTCTAAAATCCTCTAAGACCTCTAGAAACGCCAGAAAATGCAAAAACAAAAAATAAATGAAAAAATTTTAAATTGACGAAATCAAGATTATTTTGATGCAGAGTCGATATAAATGAAAATTATTGAATTAAATGGTATTCCGATTCAAAATCGGTTGAGTTTTGACAGACATAGCTAAGATCAAGGCCCGAAATGTGAGGATTCGAAAATAACGTCTAAAATCCTCTAAGACCTCTAGAAACGCCAGAAAATGCAAAAACAAAAAATAAATGAAAAAATTTTAAATTGACGAAATCAAGATTATTTTGATGCAGAGTCGATTTAAATGAAAATTATTGAATTAAATTGCAAATAAGATTATTTTGATGGTCGATATAAATGAAATTTTGAATTAAACGGTATTCCGATTCAGAATCGGTTGAGTTTTGACAGAGACAGCTAAAATCAAGGCCCGAAATGTGAGGATTCGAAAATAACGTCTAAAATCGTCTAAGACCTCTAGAAACGCCAGAAAATGCAAAAACAAAAAATAAATGAAAAAATTTTAAATTGACGAAATCAAGATTATTTTGATGCAGAGTCGATATAAATGAAAATTATTGAATTAAATGGTATTCCGATTCAAAATCGGTTGAGTTTTGACAGAGATAGCTAAGATCAAGGCCCGAAATGTGAGGATTCGAAAATAACGTCTAAAATCCTCTAAGACCTCTAGAAACGCCAGAAAATGCAAAAACAAAAAATAAATGAAAAAATTTTAAATTGACGAAATCAAGATTATTTTGATGCAGAGTCGATATAAATGAAAATTATTGAATTAAATGGTATTCCGATTCAAAATCGGTTGAGTTTTGACAGAGATAGCTAAGATCAAGGCCCGAAATGTGAGGATTCGAAAATAACGTCTAAAATCCTCTAAGACCTCTAGAAACGCCAGAAAATGCAAAAACAAAAAATAAATGAAAAAATTTTAAATTGACGAAATCAAGATTATTTTGGTGCAGAGTCGATATAAATGAAAATTATTGAATTAAATGGTATTCCGATTCAAAATCGGTTGAGTTTTGACAGAGATAGCTAAGATCAAGGCCCGAAATGTGAGGATTCGAAAATAACGTCTAAAATCCTCTAAGACCTCTAGAAACGCCAGAAAATGCAAAAACAAAAAATAAATGAAAAAATTTTAAATTGACGAAATCAAGATTATTTTGATGCAGAGTCGATATAAATGAAAATTATTGAATTAAATGGTATTCCGATTCAAAATCGGTTGAGTTTTGACAGAGATAGCTAAGATCAAGGCCCGAAATTTGAGGATTCGAAAATAACGTCTAAAATCCTCTAAGACCTCTAGAAACGCCAGAAAATGCAAAAACAAAAAATAAATGAAAAAATTTTAAATTGACGAAATCAAGATTATTTTGATGCAGAGTCGATATAAATGAAAATTATTGAATTAAACGGTATTCCGATTCAAAATCGGTTGAGTTTTGACAGAGATAGCTAAGATCAAGGCCTGAAATGTGAGGATTCGAAAATATCGTCTAAAATCGTCTAAGACCTCTAGAAACGCCAGAAAATGCAAAAACAAAAAATAAATGAAAAAATTTTAAATTGACGAAATCAAGATTATTTTGATGCAGAGTCGATATAAATGAAAATTATTGAATTAAATGGTATTCCGATTCAAAATCGGTTGAGTTTTGACAGAGATAGCTAAGATCAAGGCCCGAAATGTGAGGATTCGAAAATAACGTCTAAAATCCTCTAAGACCTCTAGAAACGCCAGAAAATGCAAAAACAAAAAATAAATGAAAAAATTTTAAATTTACGAAATCAAGATTATTTTGATGCAGAGTCGATATAAATGAAAATTATTGAATTAAATGGTATTCCGATTCAAAATCGGTTGAGTTTTGACAGAGATAGCTAAGATCAAGGCCCGAAATGTGAGGATTCGAAAATAACGTCTAAAATCCTCTAAGACCTCTAGAAACGCCAGAAAATGCAAAAACAAAAAATAAATGAAAAAATTTTAAATTGACGAAATCAAGATTATTTTGATGCAGAGTCGATATAAATGAAAATTATTGAATTAAATGGTATTCCGATTCAAAATCGGTTGAGTTTTGACAGAGATAGCTAAGATCAAGGCCCGAAATGTGAGGATTCGAAAATAACGTCTAAAATCCTCTAAGACCTCTAGAAACGCCAGAAAATGCAAAAACAAAAAATAAATGAAAA
The DNA here is from genome assembly GCA_018903735.1 of Drosophila cardini. Taxonomy (NCBI): domain Eukaryota; kingdom Metazoa; phylum Arthropoda; class Insecta; order Diptera; family Drosophilidae; genus Drosophila; species Drosophila cardini. The sequence continues at coordinate 38,013 of JAEIGM010000094.1, forward strand.
AATTTTAAATTGACGAAATCAAGATTATTTTGATGCAGAGTCGATATAAATGAAAATTATTGAATTAAATGGTATTCCGATTCAAAATCGGTTGAGTTTTGACAGAGACATTAGCTAAGATCAAGGCCCGAAATGTGAGGATTCGAAAATAACGTCTAAAATCCTCTAAGACCTCTAGAAACGCCAGAAAATGCAAAAACAAAAAATAAATGAAAAAATTGTAAATTGACGAAATCAAGATTATTTTGATGCAGGAGTCGATATAAATGAAAATTATTGAATTAAATGGTATTCCGATTCAAAATCGGTTGAGTTTTGACAGAGATAGCTAAGATCAAGGCCCGAAATGTGAGGATTCGAAAATAACGTCTAAAATCCTCTAAGACCTCTAGAAACGCCAGAAAATGCAAAAACAAAAAATAAATGAAAAAATTTTAAATTGACGAAATCAAGATTATTTTGATGCAGAGTCGATATAAATGAAAATTATTGAATTAAATGGTATTCCGATTCAAAATCGGTTGAGTTTTGACAGAGATAGCTAAGATCAAGGCCCGAAATGTGAGGATTCGAAAATAACGTCTAAAATCCTCTAAGACCTCTAGAAACGCCAGAAAATGCAAAAACAAAAAATAAATGAAAAAATTTTAAATTGACGAAATCAAGATTATTTTGATGCAGAGTCGATATAAATGAAAATTATTGAATTAAATGGTATTCCGATTCAAAATCGGTTGAGTTTTGACAGAGATAGCTAAGATCAAGGCCCGAAATGTGAGGATTCGAAAATAACGTCTAAAATCCTCTAAGACCTCTAGAAACGCCAGAAAATGCAAAAACAAAAAATAAATGAAAAAATTTTAAATTGACGAAATCAAGATTATTTTGATGCAGAGTCGATATAAATGAAAATTATTGAATTAAACGGTATTCCGATTCAAAATCGGTTGAGTTTTGACAGAGATAGCTAAGATCAAGGCCCGAAATGTGAGGATTCGAAAATAACGTCTAAAATCCTCTAAGACCTCTAGAAACGCCAGAAAATGCAAAAACAAAAAATAAATGAAAAAATTTTAAATTGACGAAATCAAGATTATTTTGATGCAGAGTCGATATAAATGAAAATTATTGAATTAAATGGTATTCCGATTCAAAATCGGTTGAGTTTTGACAGAGATAGCTAAGATCAAGGCCCGAAATGTGAGGATTCGAAAATAACGTCTAAAATCCTCTAAGACCTCTAGAAACGCCAGAAAATGCAAAAACAAAAAATAAATGAAAAAATTTTAAATTGACGAAATCAAGATTATTTTGATGCAGAGTCGATATAAATGAAAATTATTGAATTAAATGGTATTCCGATTCAAAATCGGTTGAGTTTTGACAGAGATAGCTAAGATCAAGGCCCGAAATGTGAGGATTCGAAAATAACGTCTAAAATCCTCTAAGACCTCTAGAAACGCCAGAAAATGCAAAAACAAAAAATAAATGAAAAAATTTTAAATTGACGAAATCAAGATTATTTTGATGCAGAGTCGATATAAATGAAAATTATTGAATTAAATGGTATTCCGATTCAAAATCGGTTGAGTTTTGACAGAGATAGCTAAGATCAAGGCCCGAAATGTGAGGATTCGAAAATAACGTCTAAAATCCTCTAAGACCTCTAGAAACGCCAGAAAATGCAAAAACAAAAAATAAATGAAAAAATTTTAAATTGACGAAATCAAGATTATTTTGATGCAGAGTCGATATAAATGAAAATTATTGAATTAAATGGTATTCCGATTCAAAATCGGTTGAGTTTTGACAGAGATAGCTAAGATCAAGGCCCGAAATGTGAGGATTCGAAAATAACGTCTAAAATCCTCTAAGACCTCTAGAAACGCCAGAAAATGCAAAAACAAAAAATAAATGAAAAAATTTTAAATTGACGAAATCAAGATTATTTTGATGCAGAGTCGATATAAATGAAAATTATTGAATTAAATGGTATTCCGATTCAAAATCGGTTGAGTTTTGACAGAGATAGCTAAGATCAAGGCCCGAAATGTGAGGATTCGAAAATAACGTCTAAAATCCTCTAAGACCTCTAGAAACGCCAGAAAATGCAAAAACAAAAAAATAAATGAAAAAATTTTAAATTGACGAAATCAAGATTATTTTGATGCAGAGTCGATATAAATGAAAATTATTGAATTAAATGGTATTCCGATTCAAAATCGGTTGAGTTTTGACAGAGATAGCTAAGATCAAGGCCCGAAATGTGAGGATTCGAAAATAACGTCTAAAATCCTCTAAGACCTCTAGAAACGCCAGAAAATGCAAAAACAAAAAATAAATGAAAAAATTTTAAATTGACGAAATCAAGATTATTTTGATGCAGAGTCGATATAAATGAAAATTATTGAATTAAATGGTATTCCGATTCAAAATCGGTTGAGTTTTGACAGAGATAGCTAAGATCAAGGCCCGAAATGTGAGGATTCGAAAATAACGTCTAAAATCCTCTAAGACCTCTAGAAACGCCAGAAAATGCAAAAACAAAAAATAAATGAAAAAATTTTAAATTGACGAAATCAAGATTATTTTGATGCAGAGTCGATATAAATGAAAATTATTGAATTAAATGGTATTCCGATTCAAAATCGGTTGAGTTTTGACAGAGATAGCTAAGATCAAGGCCCGAAATTTGAGGATTCGAAAATAACGTCTAAAATCCTCTAAGACCTCTAGAAACGCCAGAAAATGCAAAAACAAAAAATAAATGAAAAAATTGTAAATTGACGAAATCAAGATTATTTTGATGCAGAGTCGATATAAATGAAAATTATTGAATTAAATGGTATTCTGATTCAAAATCGGTTGAGTTTTGACAGAGATAGCTAAGATCAAGGCCTGAAATGTGAGGATTCGAAAATAACGTCTAAAATCGTCTAAGACCTCTAGAAACGCCAGAAAATGCAAAAACAAAAAATAAATGAAAAAATTTTAAATTGACGAAATCAAGATTATTTTGATGCAGAGTCGATATAAATGAAAATTATTGAATTAAATGGTATTCCGATTCAAAATCGGTTGAGTTTTGACAGAGATAGCTAAGATCAAGGCCCGAAATGTGAGGATTCGAAAATAACGTCTAAAATCCTCTAAGACCTCTAGAAACGCCAGAAAATGCAAAAACAAAAAATAAATGAAAAAATTTTAAATTGACGAAATCAAGATTATTTTGATGCAGAGTCGATATAAATGAAAATTATTGAATTAAATGGTATTCCGATTCAAAATCGGTTGAGTTTTGACAGAGATAGCTAAGATCAAGGCCCGAAATGTGAGGATTCGAAAATAACGTCTAAAATCCTCTAAGACCTCTAGAAACGCCAGAAAATGCAAAAACAAAAAATAAATGAAAAAATTTTAAATTGACGAAATCAAGATTATTTTGATGCAGAGTCGATATAAATGAAAATTATTGAATTAAATGGTATTCCGATTCAAAATCGGTTGAGTTTTGACAGAGATAGCTAAGATCAAGGCCCGAAATGTGAGGATTCGAAAATAACGTCTAAAATCCTCTAAGACCTCTAGAAACGCCAGAAAATGCAAAAACAAAAAATAAATGAAAAAATTTTAAATTGACGAAATCAAGATTATTTTGATGCAGAGTCGATATAAATGAAAATTATTGAATTAAATGGTATTCCGATTCAAAATCGGTTGAGTTTTGACAGAGATAGCTAAGATCAAGGCCCGAAATGTGAGGATTCGAAAATAACGTCTAAAATCCTCTAAGACCTCTAGAAACGCCAGAAAATGCAAAAACAAAAAATAAATGAAAAAATTTTAAATTGACGAAATCAAGATTATTTTGATGCAGAGTCGATATAAATGAAAATTATTGAATTAAATGGTATTCCGATTCAAAATCGGTTGAGTTTTGACAGAGATAGCTAAGATCAAGGCCCGAAATGTGAGGATTCGAAAATAACGTCTAAAATCCTCTAAGACCTCTAGAAACGCCAGAAAATGCAAAAACAAAAAATAAATGAAAAAATTTTAAATTGACGAAATCAAGATTATTTTGATGCAGAGTCGATATAAATGAAAATTATTGAATTAAATGGTATTCCGATTCAAAATCGGTTGAGTTTTGACAGAGATAGCTAAGATCAAGGCCCGAAATGTGAGGATTCGAAAATAACGTCTAAAATCCTCTAAGACCTCTAGAAACGCCAGAAAATGCAAAAACAAAAAATAAATGAAAAAATTTTAAATTGACGAAATCAAGATTATTTTGATGCAGAGTCGATATAAATGAAAATTATTGAATTAAATGGTATTCCGATTCAAAATCGGTTGAGTTTTGACAGAGATAGCTAAGATCAAGGCCCGAAATGTGAGGATTCGAAAATAACGTCTAAAATCCTCTAAGACCTCTAGAAACGCCAGAAAATGCAAAAACAAAAAATAAATGAAAAAATTTTAAATTGACGAAATCAAGATTATTTTGATGCAGAGTCGATATAAATGAAAATTATTGAATTAAATGGTATTCCGATTCAAAATCGGTTGAGTTTTGACAGAGATAGCTAAGATCAAGGCCCGAAATGTGAGGATTCGAAAATAACGTCTAAAATCCTCTAAGACCTCTAGAAACGCCAGAAAATGCAAAAACAAAAAATAAATGAAAAAATTTTAAATTGACGAAATCAAGATTATTTTGATGCAGAGTCGATATAAATGAAAATTATTGAATTAAATGGTATTCCGATTCAAAATCGGTTGAGTTTTGACAGAGATAGCTAAGATCAAGGCCCGAAATGTGAGGATTCGAAAATAACGTCTAAAATCCTCTAAGACCTCTAGAAACGCCAGAAAATGCAAAAACAAAAAATAAATGAAAAAATTTTAAATTGACGAAATCAAGATTATTTTGATGCAGAGTCGATATAAATGAAAATTATTGAATTAAATGGTATTCCGATTCAAAATCGGTTGAGTTTTGACAGAGATAGCTAAGATCAAGGCCCGAAATGTGAGGATTCGAAAATAACGTCTAAAATCCTCTAAGACCTCTAGAAACGCCAGAAAATGCAAAAACAAAAAATAAATGAAAAAATTTTAAATTGACGAAATCAAGATTATTTTGATGCAGAGTCGATATAAATGAAAATTATTGAATTAAATGGTATTCCGATTCAAAATCGGTTGAGTTTTGACAGAGATAGCTAAGATCAAGGCCCGAAATGTGAGGATTCGAAAATAACGTCTAAAATCCTCTAAGACCTCTAGAAACGCCAGAAAATGCAAAAACAAAAAATAAATGAAAAAATTTTAAATTGACGAAATCAAGATTATTTTGATGCAGAGTCGATATAAATGAAAATTATTGAATTAAATGGTATTCCGATTCAAAATCGGTTGAGTTTTGACAGAGATAGCTAAGATCAAGGCCCGAAATGTGAGGATTCGAAAATAACGTCTAAAATCCTCTAAGACCTCTAGAAACGCCAGAAAATGCAAAAACAAAAAATAAATGAAAAAATTTTAAATTGACGAAATCAAGATTATTTTGATGCAGAGTCGATATAAATGAAAATTATTGAATTAAATGGTATTCCGATTCAAAATCGGTTGAGTTTTGACAGAGATAGCTAAGATCAAGGCCCGAAATGTGAGGATTCGAAAATAACGTCTAAAATCCTCTAAGACCTCTAGAAACGCCAGAAAATGCAAAAACAAAAAATAAATGAAAAAATTTTAAATTTACGAAATCAAGATTATTTTGATGCAGAGTCGATATAAATGAAAATTATTGAATTAAATGGTATTCCGATTCAAAATCGGTTGAGTTTTGACAGAGATAGCTAAGATCAAGGCCCGAAATGTGAGGATTCGAAAATAACGTCTAAAATCCTCTAAGACCTCTAGAAACGCCAGAAAATGCAAAAACAAAAAATAAATGAAAAAATTTTAAATTGACGAAATCAAGATTATTTTGATGCAGAGTCGATATAAATGAAAATTATTGAATTAAATGGTATTCCGATTCAAAATCGGTTGAGTTTTGACAGAGATAGCTAAGATCAAGGCCCGAAATGTGAGGATTCGAAAATAACGTCTAAAATCGTCTAAGACCTCTAGAAACGCCAGAAAATGCAAAAACAAAAAATAAATGAAAAAATTTTAAATTGACGAAATCAAGATTATTTTGATGCAGAGTCGATATAAATGAAAATTATTGAATTAAATGGTATTCCGATTCAAAATCGGTTGAGTTTTGACAGAGATAGCTAAGATCAAGGCCCGAAATGTGAGGATTCGAAAATATGGTCTAAAATCCTCTAAGACCTCTAGAAACGCCAGAAAATGCAAAAACAAAAAATAAATGAAAAAATTTTAAATTGACGAAATCAAGATTATTTTGATGCAGAGTCGATATAAATGAAAATTATTGAATTAAATGGTATTCCGATTCAAAATCGGTTGAGTTTTGACAGAGATAGCTAAGATCAAGGCCCGAAATGTGAGGATTCGAAAATAACGTCTAAAATCCTCTAAGACCTCTAGAAACGCCAGAAAATGCAAAAACAAAAAATAAATGAAAAAATTTTAAATTGACGAAATCAAGATTATTTTGATGCAGAGTCGATATAAATGAAAATTATTGAATTAAATGGTATTCCGATTCAAAATCGGTTGAGTTTTGACAGAGATAGCTAAGATCAAGGCCCGAAATGTGAGGATTCGAAAATAACGTCTAAAATCCTCTAAGACCTCTAGAAACGCCAGAAAATGCAAAAACAAAAAATAAATGAAAAAATTTTAAATTGACGAAATCAAGATTATTTTGATGCAGAGTCGATATAAATGAAAATTATTGAATTAAATGGTATTCCGATTCAAAATCGGTTGAGTTTTGACAGAGATAGCTAAGATCAAGGCCCGAAATGTGAGGATTCGAAAATAACGTCTAAAATCCTCTAAGACCTCTAGAAACGCCAGAAAATGCAAAAACAAAAAATAAATGAAAAAATTTTAAATTGACGAAATCAAGATTATTTTGATGCAGAGTCGATATAAATGAAAATTATTGAATTAAATGGTATTCCGATTCAAAATCGGTTGAGTTTTGACAGAGATAGCTAAGATCAAGGCCCGAAATGTGAGGATTCGAAAATAACGTCTAAAATCCTCTAAGACCTCTAGAAACGCCAGAAAATGCAAAAACAAAAAATAAATGAAAAAATTTTAAATTGACGAAATCAAGATTATTTTGATGCAGAGTCGATATAAATGAAAATTATTGAATTAAATGGTATTCCGATTCAAAATCGGTTGAGTTTTGACAGAGATAGCTAAGATCAAGGCCCGAAATGTGAGGATTCGAAAATAACGTCTAAAATCCTCTAAGACCTCTAGAAACGCCAGAAAATGCAAAAACAAAAAATAAATGAAAAAATTTTAAATTGACGAAATCAAGATTATTTTGATGCAGAGTCGATATAAATGAAAATTATTGAATTAAATGGTATTCCGATTCAAAATCGGTTGAGTTTTGACAGAGATAGCTAAGATCAAGGCCCGAAATGTGAGGATTCGAAAATAACGTCTAAAATCCTCTAAGACCTCTAGAAACGCCAGAAAATGCAAAAACAAAAAATAAATGAAAAAATTTTAAATTGACGAAATCAAGATTATTTTGATGCAGAGTCGATATAAATGAAAATTATTGAATTAAATGGTATTCCGATTCAAAATCGGTTGAGTTTTGACAGAGATAGCTAAGATCAAGGCCCGAAATGTGAGGATTCGAAAATAACGTCTAAAATCCTCTAAGACCTCTAGAAACGCCAGAAAATGCAAAAACAAAAAATAAATGAAAAAATTTTAAATTGACGAAATCAAGATTATTTTGATGCAGAGTCGATATAAATGAAAATTATTGAATTAAATGGTATTCCGATTCAAAATCGGTTGAGTTTTGACAGAGATAGCTAAGATCAAGGCCCGAAATGTGAGGATTCGAAAATAACGTCTAAAATCCTCTAAGACCTCTAGAAACGCCAGAAAATGCAAAAACAAAAAATAAATGAAAAAATTTTAAATTGACGAAATCAAGATTATTTTGATGCAGAGTCGATATAAATGAAAATTATTGAATTAAATGGTATTCCGATTCAAAATCGGTTGAGTTTTGACAGAGATAGCTAAGATCAAGGCCCGAAATGTGAGGATTCGAAAATAACGTCTAAAATCCTCTAAGACCTCTAGAAACGCCAGAAAATGCAAAAACAAAAAATAAATGAAAAAATTTTAAATTGACGAAATCAAGATTATTTTGATGCAGAGTCGATATAAATGAAAATTATTGAATTAAATGGTATTCCGATTCAAAATCGGTTGAGTTTTGACAGAGATAGCTAAGATCAAGGCCCGAAATGTGAGGATTCGAAAATAACGTCTAAAATCCTCTAAGACCTCTAGAAACGCCAGAAAATGCAAAAACAAAAAATAAATGAAAAAATTTTAAATTGACGAAATCAAGATTATTTTGATGCAGAGTCGATATAAATGAAAATTATTGAATTAAATGGTATTCTGATTCAAAATCGGTTGAGTTTTGACAGAGATAGCTAAGATCAAGGCCCGAAATGTGAGGATTCGAAAATAACGTCTAAAATCCTCTAAGACCTCTAGAAACGCCAGAAAATGCAAAAACAAAAAATAAATAAAAAAATTTTAAATTGACGAAATCAAGATTATTTTGATGCAGAGTCGATATAAATGAAAATTATTGAATTAAATGGTATTCCGATTCAAAATCGGTTGAGTTTTGACAGAGATAGCTAAGATCAAGGCCCGAAATGTGAGGATTCGAAAATAACGTCTAAAATCCTCTAAGACCTCTAGAAACGCCAGAAAATGCAAAAACAAAAAATAAATGAAAAAATTTTAAATTGACGAAATCAAGATTATTTTGATGCAGAGTCGATATAAATGAAAATTATTGAATTAAATGGTATTCCGATTCAAAATCGGTTGAGTTTTGACAGAGATAGCTAAGATCAAGGCCCGAAATGTGAGGATTCGAAAATAACGTCTAAAATCCTCTAAGACCTCTAGAAACGCCAGAAAATGCAAAAACAAAAAATAAATGAAAAAATTTTAAATTGACGAAATCAAGATTATTTTGATGCAGAGTCGATATAAATGAAAATTATTGAATTAAATGGTATTCCGATTCAAAATCGGTTGAGTTTTGACAGAGATAGCTAAGATCAAGGCCCGAAATGTGAGGATTCGAAAATAACGTCTAAAATCCTCTAAGACCTCTAGAAACGCCAGAAAATGCAAAAACAAAAAATAAATGAAAAAATTTTAAATTGACGAAATCAAGATTATTTTGATGCAGAGTCGATATAAATGAAAATTATTGAATTAAATGGTATTCCGATTCAAAATCGGTTGAGTTTTGACAGAGATAGCTAAGATCAAGGCCCGAAATGTGAGGATTCGAAAATAACGTCTAAAATCCTCTAAGACCTCTAGAAACGCCAGAAAATGCAAAAACAAAAAATAAATGAAAAAATTTTAAATTGACGAAATCAAGATTATTTTGATGCAGAGTCGATATAAATGAAAATTATTGAATTAAATGGTATTCCGATTCAAAATCGGTTGAGTTTTGACAGAGATAGCTAAGATCAAGGCCCGAAATGTGAGGATTCGAAAATAACGTCTAAAATCCTCTAAGACCTCTAGAAACGCCAGAAAATGCAAAAACAAAAAATAAATGAAAAAATTTTAAATTTACAAAAAACAAGATTATTTTGATGCAGAGTCGATATAAATGAAAATTATTGAATTAAATGGTATTCCGATTCAAAATCGGTTGAGTTTTGACAGAGATAGCTAAGATCAAGGCCCGAAATGTGAGGATTCGAAAATAACGTCTAAAATCCTCTAAGACCTCTAGAAACGCCAGAAAATGCAAAAACAAAAAATAAATAAAAAAATTTTAAATTGACGAAATCAAGATTATTTTGATGCAGAGTCGATATAAATGAAAATTATTGAATTAAATGGTATTCCGATTCAAAATCGGTTGAGTTTTGACAGAGATAGCTAAGATCAAGGCCCGAAATGTGAGGATTCGAAAATAACGTCTAAAATCCTCTAAGACCTCTAGAAACGCCAGAAAATGCAAAAACAAAAAATAAATGAAAAAATTTTAAATTGACGAAATCAAGATTATTTTGATGCAGAGTCGATATAAATGAAAATTATTGAATTAAATGGTATTCTGATTCAAAATCGGTTGAGTTTTGACAGAGATAGCTAAGATCAAGGCCCGAAATGTGAGGATTCGAAAATAACGTCTAAAATCCTCTAAGACCTCTAGAAACGCCAGAAAATGCAAAAACAAAAAATAAATGAAAAAATTTTAAATTGACGAAATCAAGATTATTTTGATGCAGAGTCGATATAAATGAAAATTATTGAATTAAATGGTATTCCGATTCAAAATCGGTTGAGTTTTCGACAGAGATAGCTAAGATCAAGGCCCGAAATGTGAGGATTCGAAAATAACGTCTAAAATCCTCTAAGACCTCTAGAAACGCCAGAAAATGCAAAAACAAAAAATAAATGAAAAAATTTTAAATTGACGAAATCAAGATTATTTTGATGCAGAGTCGATATAAATGAAAATTATTGAATTAAATGGTATTCCGATTCAAAATCGGTTGAGTTTTGACAGAGATAGCCAAGATCAAGGCCCGAAATGTGAGGATTCGAAAATAACGTCTAAAATCCTCTAAGACCTCTAGAAACGCCAGAAAATGCAAAAACAAAAAATAAATGAAAAAATTTTAAATTGACGAAATCAAGATTATTTTGATGCAGAGTCGATATAAATGAAAATTATTGAATTAAATGGTATTCCGATTCAAAATCGGTTGAGTTTTGACAGAGATAGCTAAGATCAAGGCCCGAAATGTGAGGATTCGAAAATAACGTCTAAAATCCTCTAAGACCTCTAGAAACGCCAGAAAATGCAAAAACAAAAAATAAATGAAAAAATTTTAAATTGACGAAATCAAGATTATTTTGATGCAGAGTCGATATAAATGAAAATTATTGAATTAAACGGTATTCTGATTCAAAATCGGTTGAGTTTTGACAGAGATAGCTAAGATCAAGGCCCGAAATGTGAGGATTCGAAAATAACGTCTAAAATCGTCTAAGACCTCTAGAAACGCCAGAAAATGCAAAAACAAAAAATAAATGAAAAAATTTTAAATTGACGAAATCAAGATTATTTTGATGCAGAGTCGATATAAATGAAAATTATTGAATTAAATGGTATTCCGATTCAAAATCGGTTGAGTTTTGACAGAGATAGCTAAGATCAAGGCCCGAAATGTGAGGATTCGAAAATAACGTCTAAAATCCTCTAAGACCTCTAGAAACGCCAGAAAATGCAAAAACAAAAAATAAATGAAAAAATTTTAAATTGACGAAATCAAGATTATTTTGATGCAGAGTCGATATAAATGAAAATTATTGAATTAAATGGTATTCCGATTCAAAATCGGTTGAGTTTTGACAGAGATAGCTAAGATCAAGGCCCGAAATGTGAGGATTCGAAAATAACGTCTAAAATCCTCTAAGACCTCTAGAAACGCCAGAAAATGCAAAAACAAAAAATAAATTAAAAAATTTTAAATTGACGAAATCAAGATTATTTTGATGCAGAGTCGATATAAATGAAAATTATTGAATTAAATGGTATTCCGATTCAAAATCGGTTGAGTTTTGACAGAGATAGCTAAGATCAAGGCCCGAAATGTGAGGATTCGAAAATAACGTCTAAAATCCTCTAAGACCTCTAGAAACGCCAGAAAATGCAAAAACAAAAAATAAATGAAAAAATTTTAAATTGACGAAATCAAGATTATTTTGATGCAGAGTCGATATAAATGAAAATTATTGAATTAAATGGTATTCCGATTCAAAATCGGTTGAGTTTTGACAGAGATAGCTAAGATCAAGGCCCGAAATGTGAGGATTCGAAAATAACGTCTAAAATCCTCTAAGACCTCTAGAAACGCCAGAAAATGCAAAAACAAAAAATAAATGAAAAAATTTTAAATTGACGAAATCAAGATTATTTTGATGCAGAGTCGATATAAATGAAAATTATTGAATTAAATGGTATTCTGATTCAAAATCGGTTGAGTTTTGACAGAGATAGCTAAGATCAAGGCCCGAAATGTGAGGATTCGAAAATAACGTCTAAAATCCTCTAAGACCTCTAGAAACGCCAGAAAATGCAAAAACAAAAAATAAATGAAAAAATTTTAAATTGACGAAATCAAGATTATTTTGATGCAGAGTCGATATAAATGAAAATTATTGAATTAAATGGTATTCCGATTCAAAATCGGTTGAGTTTTGACAGAGATAGCTAAGATCAAGGCCCGAAATGTGAGGATTCGAAAATAACGTCTAAAATCCTCTAAGACCTCTAGAAACGCCAGAAAATGCAAAAACAAAAAATAAATGAAAAAATTTTAAATTGACGAAATCAAGATTATTTTGATGCAGAGTCGATATAAATGAAAATTATTGAATTAAATGGTATTCCGATTCAAAATCGGTTGAGTTTTGACAGAGATAGCTAAGATCAAGGCCCGAAATGTGAGGATTCGAAAATAACGTCTAAAATCCTCTAAGACCTCTAGAAACGCCAGAAAATGCAAAAACAAAAAATAAATGAAAAAATTTTAAATTGACGAAATCAAGATTATTTTGATGCAGAGTCGATATAAATGAAAATTATTGAATTAAATGGTATTCTGATTCAAAATCGGTTGAGTTTTGACAGAGATAGCTAAGATCAAGGCCCCGAAATGTGAGGATTCGAAAATAACGTCTAAAATCCTCTAAGACCTCTAGAAACGCCAGAAAATGCAAAAACAAAAAATAAATGAAAAAATTTTAAATTGACGAAATCAAGATTATTTTGATGCAGAGTCGATATAAATGAAAATTATTGAATTAAATGGTATTCCGATTCAAAATCGGTTGAGTTTTGACAGAGATAGCTAAGATCAAGGCCCGAAATGTGAGGATTCGAAAATAACGTCTAAAATCGTCTAAGACCTCTAGAAACGCCAGAAAATGCAAAAACAAAAAATAAATGAAAAAATTTTAAATTGACGAAATCAAGATTATTTTGATGCAGAGTCGATATAAATGAAAATTATTGAATTAAATGGTATTCCGATTCAAAATCGGTTGAGTTTTGACAGAGATAGCTAAGATCAAGGCCCGAAATGTGAGGATTCGAAAATAACGTCTAAAATCGTCTAAGACCTCTAGAAACGCCAGAAAATGCAAAAACAAAAAATAAATGAAAAAATTTTAAATTGACGAAATCAAGATTATTTTGATGCAGAGTCGATATAAATGAAAATTATTGAATTAAATGGTATTCCGATTCAAAATCGGTTGAGTTTTGACAGAGATAGCTAAGATCAAGGCCCGAAATGTGAGGATTCGAAAATAACGTCTAAAATCCTCTAAGACCTCTAGAAACGCCAGAAAATGCAAAAACAAAAAATAAATGAAAAAATTTTAAATTGACGAAATCAAGATTATTTTGATGCAGAGTCGATATAAATGAAAATTATTGAATTAAATGGTATTCCGATTCAAAATCGGTTGAGTTTTGACAGAGATAGCTAAGATCAAGGCCCGAAATGTGAGGATTCGAAAATAACGTCTAAAATCCTCTAAGACCTCTAGAAACGCCAGAAAATGCAAAAACAAAAAATAAATGAAAAAATTTTAAATTGACGAAATCAAGATTATTTTGATGCAGAGTCGATATAAATGAAAATTATTGAATTAAATGGTATTCCGATTCAAAATCGGTTGAGTTTTGACAGAGATAGCTAAGATCAAGGCCCGAAATGTGAGGATTCGAAAATAACGTCTAAAATCCTCTAAGACCTCTAGAAACGCCAGAAAATGCAAAAACAAAAAATAAATGAAAAAATTTTAAATTGACGAAATCAAGATTATTTTGATGCAGAGTCGATATAAATGAAAATTATTGAATTAAATGGTATTCCGATTCAAAATCGGTTGAGTTTTGACAGAGATAGCTAAGATCAAGGCCCGAAATGTGAGGATTCGAAAATAACGTCTAAAATCCTCTAAGACCTCTAGAAACGCCAGAAAATGCAAAAACAAAAAATAAATGAAAAAATTTTAAATTGACGAAATCAAGATTATTTTGATGCAGAGTCGATATAAATGAAAATTATTGAATTAAATGGTATTCCGATTCAAAATCGGTTGAGTTTTGACAGAGATAGCTAAGATCAAGGCCCGAAATGTGAGGATTCGAAAATAACGTCTAAAATCCTCTAAGACCTCTAGAAACGCCAGAAAATGCAAAAACAAAAAATAAATGAAAAAATTTTAAATTGACGAAATCAAGATTATTTTGATGCAGAGTCGATATAAATGAAAATTATTGAATTAAATGGTATTCCGATTCAAAATCGGTTGAGTTTTGACAGAGATAGCTAAGATCAAGGCCCGAAATGTGAGGATTCGAAAATAACGTCTAAAATCCTCTAAGACCTCTAGAAACGCCAGAAAATGCAAAAACAAAAAATAAATGAAAAAATTTTAAATTGACGAAATCAAGATTATTTTGATGCAGAGTCGATATAAATGAAAATTATTGAATTAAATGGTATTCCGATTCAAAATCGGTTGAGTTTTGACAGAGATAGCTAAGATCAAGGCCCGAAATGTGAGGATTCGAAAATAACGTCTAAAATCCTCTAAGACCTCTAGAAACGCCAGAAAATGCAAAAACAAAAAATAAATGAAAAAATTTTAAATTGACGAAATCAAGATTATTTTGATGCAGAGTCGATATAAATGAAAATTATTGAATTAAATGGTATTCCGATTCAAAATCGGTTGAGTTTTGACAGAGATAGCTAAGATCAAGGCCCGAAATGTGAGGATTCGAAAATAACGTCTAAAATCCTCTAAGACCTCTAGAAACGCCAGAAAATGCAAAAACAAAAAATAAATGAAAAAATTTTAAATTGACGAAATCAAGATTATTTTGATGCAGAGTCGATATAAATGAAAATTATTGAATTAAATGGTATTCCGATTCAAAATCGGTTGAGTTTTGACAGAGATAGCTAAGATCAAGGCCCGAAATGTGAGGATTCGAAAATAACGTCTAAAATCCTCTAAGACCTCTAGAAACGCCAGAAAATGCAAAAACAAAAAATAAATGAAAAAATTTTAAATTGACGAAATCAAGATTATTTTGATGCAGAGTCGATATAAATGAAAATTATTGAATTAAATGGTATTCCGATTCAAAATCGGTTGAGTTTTGACAGAGATAGCTAAGATCAAGGCCCGAAATGTGAGGATTCGAAAATAACGTCTAAAATCCTCTAAGACCTCTAGAAACGCCAGAAAATGCAAAAACAAAAAATAAATGAAAAAATTTTAAATTGACGAAATCAAGATTATTTTGATGCAGAGTCGATATAAATGAAAATTATTGAATTAAATGGTATTCCGATTCAAAATCGGTTGAGTTTTGACAGAGATAGCTAAGATCAAGGCCCGAAATGTGAGGATTCGAAAATAACGTCTAAAATCCTCTAAGACCTCTAGAAACGCCAGAAAATGCAAAAACAAAAAATAAATGAAAAAATTTTAAATTGACGAAATCAAGATTATTTTGATGCAGAGTCGATATAAATGAAAATTATTGAATTAAATGGTATTCCGATTCAAAATCGGTTGAGTTTTGACAGAGATAGCTAAGATCAAGGCCCGAAATGTGAGGATTCGAAAATAACGTCTAAAATCCTCTAAGACCTCTAGAAACGCCAGAAAATGCAAAAACAAAAAATAAATGAAAAAATTTTAAATTGACGAAATCAAGATTATTTTGATGCAGAGTCGATATAAATGAAAATTATTGAATTAAATGGTATTCCGATTCAAAATCGGTTGAGTTTTGACAGAGATAGCTAAGATCAAGGCCCGAAATGTGAGGATTCGAAAATAACGTCTAAAATCCTCTAAGACCTCTAGAAACGCCAGAAAATGCAAAAACAAAAAATAAATGAAAAAATTTTAAATTGACGAAATCAAGATTATTTTGATGCAGAGTCGATATAAATGAAAATTATTGAATTAAATGGTATTCCGATTCAAAATCGGTTGAGTTTTGACAGAGATAGCTAAGATCAAGGCCCGAAATGTGAGGATTCGAAAATAACGTCTAAAATCCTCTAAGACCTCTAGAAACGCCAGAAAATGCAAAAACAAAAAATAAATGAAAAAATTTTAAATTGACGAAATCAAGATTATTTTGATGCAGAGTCGATATAAATGAAAATTATTGAATTAAATGGTATTCCGATTCAAAATCGGTTGAGTTTTGACAGAGATAGCTAAGATCAAGGCCCGAAATGTGAGGATTCAAAAATAACGTCTAAAATCCTCTAAGACCTCTAGAAACGCCAGAAAATGCAAAAACAAAAAATAAATGAAAAAATTTTAAATTGACGAAATCAAGATTATTTTGATGCAGAGTCGATATAAATGAAAATTATTGAATTAAATGGTATTCCGATTCAAAATCGGTTGAGTTTTGACAGAGATAGCTAAGATCAAGGCCCGAAATGTGAGGATTCGAAAATAACGTCTAAAATCCTCTAAGACCTCTAGAAACGCCAGAAAATGCAAAAACAAAAAATAAATGAAAAAATTTTAAATTGACGAAATCAAGATTATTTTGATGCAGAGTCGATATAAATGAAAATTATTGAATTAAATGGTATTCTGATTCAAAATCGGTTGAGTTTTGACAGAGATAGCTAAGATCAAGGCCCGAAATGTGAGGATTCGAAAATAACGTCTAAAATCCTCTAAGACCTCTAGAAACGCCAGAAAATGCAAAAACAAAAAATAAATGAAAAAATTTTAAATTGACGAAATCAAGATTATTTTGATGCAGAGTCGATATAAATGAAAATTATTGAATTAAATGGTATTCCGATTCAAAATCGGTTGAGTTTTGACAGAGATAGCTAAGATCAAGGCCCGAAATGTGAGGATTCGAAAATAACGTCTAAAATCCTCTAAGACCTCTAGAAACGCCAGAAAATGCAAAAACAAAAAATAAATGAAAAAATTTTAAATTGACGAAATCAAGATTATTTTGATGCAGAGTCGATATAAATGAAAATTATTGAATTAAATGGTATTCCGATTCAAAATCGGTTGAGTTTTGACAGAGATAGCTAAGATCAAGGCCCGAAATGTGAGGATTCGAAAATAACGTCTAAAATCCTCTAAGACCTCTAGAAACGCCAGAAAATGCAAAAACAAAAAATAAATGAAAAAATTTTAAATTGACGAAATCAAGATTATTTTGATGCAGAGTCGATATAAATGAAAATTATTGAATTAAATGGTATTCCGATTCAAAATCGGTTGAGTTTTGACAGAGATAGCTAAGATCAAGGCCCGAAATGTGAGGATTCGAAAATAACGTCTAAAATCCTCTAAGACCTCTAGAAACGCCAGAAAATGCAAAAACAAAAAATAAATGAAAAAATTTTAAATTGACGAAATCAAGATTATTTTGATGCAGAGTCGATATAAATGAAAATTATTGAATTAAATGGTATTCCGATTCAAAATCGGTTGAGTTTTGACAGAGATAGCTAAGATCAAGGCCCGAAATGTGAGGATTCGAAAATAACGTCTAAAATCCTCTAAGACCTCTAGAAACGCCAGAAAATGCAAAAACAAAAAATAAATGAAAAAATTTTAAATTGACGAAATCAAGATTATTTTGATGCAGAGTCGATATAAATGAAAATTATTGAATTAAATGGTATTCTGATTCAAAATCGGTTGAGTTTTGACAGAGATAGCTAAGATCAAGGCCCGAAATGTGAGGATTCGAAAATAACGTCTAAAATCCTCTAAGACCTCTAGAAACGCCAGAAAATGCAAAAACAAAAAATAAATGAAAAAATTTTAAATTGACGAAATCAAGATTATTTTGATGCAGAGTCGATATAAATGAAAATTATTGAATTAAATGGTATTCCGATTCAAAATCGGTTGAGTTTTGACAGAGATAGCTAAGATCAAGGCCCGAAATGTGAGGATTCGAAAATAACGTCTAAAATCCTCTAAGACCTCTAGAAACGCCAGAAAATGCAAAAACAAAAAATAAATGAAAAAATTTTAAATTTACGAAATCAAGATTATTTTGATGCAGAGTCGATATAAATGAAAATTATTGAATTAAATGGTATTCCGATTCAAAATCGGTTGAGTTTTGACAGAGATAGCTAAGATCAAGGCCCGAAATGTGAGGATTCGAAAATAACGTCTAAAATCGTCTAAGACCTCTAGAAACGCCAGAAAATGCAAAAACAAAAAATAAATGAAAAAATTTTAAATTGACGAAATCAAGATTATTTTGATGCAGAGTCGATATAAATGAAAATTATTGAATTAAATGGTATTCCGATTCAAAATCGGTTGAGTTTTGACAGAGATAGCTAAGATCAAGGCCCGAAATGTGAGGATTCGAAAATAACGTCTAAAATCCTCTAAGACCTCTAGAAACGCCAGAAAATGCAAAAACCAAAAATTAAATGAAAAAATTTTAAATTGACGAAATCAAGATTATTTTGATGCAGAGTCGATATAAATGAAAATTATTGAATTAAATGGTATTCTGATTCAAAATCGGTTGAGTTTTGACAGAGATAGCTAAGATCAAGGCCCGAAATGTGAGGATTCGAAAATAACGTCTAAAATCGTCTAAGACCTCTAGAAACGCCAGAAAATGCAAAAACAAAAAATAAATGAAAAAATTTTAAATTGACGAAATCAAGATTATTTTGATGCAGAGTCGATATAAATGAAAATTATTGAATTAAATGGTATTCCGATTCAAAATCGGTTGAGTTTTGACAGAGATAGCTAAGATCAAGGCCCGAAATGTGAGGATTCGAAAATAACGTCTAAAATCCTCTAAGACCTCTAGAAACGCCAGAAAATGCAAAAACAAAAAATAAATGAAAAAATTTTAAATTGACGAAATCAAGATTATTTTGATGCAGAGTCGATATAAATGAAAATTATTGAATTAAATGGTATTCCGATTCAAAATCGGTTGAGTTTTGACAGAGATAGCTAAGATCAAGGCCCGAAATGTGAGGATTCGAAAATAACGTCTAAAATCCTCTAAGACCTCTAGAAACGCCAGAAAATGCAAAAACAAAAAATAAATGAAAAAATTTTAAATTGACGAAATCAAGATTATTTTGATGCAGAGTCGATATAAATGAAAATTATTGAATTAAATGGTATTCCGATTCAAAATCGGTTGAGTTTTGACAGAGATAGCTAAGATCAAGGCCTGAAATGTGAGGATTCGAAAATAACGTCTAAAATCCTCTAAGACCTCTAGAAACGCCAGAAAATGCAAAAACAAAAAATAAATGAAAAAATTTTAAATTGACGAAATCAAGATTATTTTGATGCAGAGTCGATATAAATGAAAATTATTGAATTAAATGGTATTCCGATTCAAAATCGGTTGAGTTTTGACAGAGATAGCTAAGATCAAGGCCCGAAATGTGAGGATTCGAAAATAACGTCTAAAATCCTCTAAGACCTCTAGAAACGCCAGAAAATGCAAAAACAAAAAATTAAATGAAAAAATTTTAAATTGACGAAATCAAGATTATTTTGATGCAGAGTCGATATAAATGAAAATTATTGAATTAAATGGTATTCCGATTCAAAATCGGTTGAGTTTGGACAGAGATAGCTAAGATCAAGGCCCGAAATGTGAGGATTCGAAAATAACGTCTAAAATCCTCTAAGACCTCTACAAACGCCAGAAAATGCAAAAACAAAAAATAAACGAAAAAATTTTAAATTGACGAAATCAAGATTATTTTGATGCAGAGTCGATATAAATGAAAATTATTGAATTAAATGGTATTCCGATTCAAAATCGGTTGAGTTTTGACAGAGATAGCTAAGATCAAGGCCCGAAATGTGAGGATTCGAAAATAACGTCTAAAATCCTCTAAGACCTCTAGAAACGCCAGAAAATGCAAAAACAAAAAATAAATGAAAAAATTTTAAATTGACGAAATCAAGATTATTTTGATGCAGAGTCGATATAAATGAAAATTATTGAATTAAATGGTATTCCGATTCAAAATCGGTTGAGTTTTGACAGAGATAGCTAAGATCAAGGCCCGAAATGTGAGGATTCGAAAATAACGTCTAAAATCCTCTAAGACCTCTAGAAACGCCAGAAAATGCAAAAACAAAAAATAAATGAAAAAATTTTAAATTGACGAAATCAAGATTATTTTGATGCAGAGTCGATATAAATGAAAATTATTGAATTAAATGGTATTCCGATTCAAAATCGGTTGAGTTTCGACAGAGATAGCTAAGATCAAGGCCCGAAATGTGAGGATTCGAAAATAACGTCTAAAATCCTCTAAGACCTCTAGAAACGCCAGAAAATGCAAAAACAAAAAATAAATGAAAAAATTTTAAATTTACGAAATCAAGATTATTTTGATGCAGAGTCGATATAAATGAAAATTATTGAATTAAATGGTATTCCGATTCAAAATCGGTTGAGTTTTGACAGAGATAGCTAAGATCAAGGCCCGAAATGTGAGGATTCGAAAATAACGTCTAAAATCCTCTAAGACCTCTAGAAACGCCAGAAAATGCAAAAACAAAAAATAAATGAAAAAATTTTAAATTGACGAAATCAAGATTATTTTGATGCAGAGTCGATATAAATGAAAATTATTGAATTAAATGGTATTCCGATTCAAAATCGGTTGAGTTTTGACAGAGATAGCTAAGATCAAGGCCCGAAATGTGAGGATTCGAAAATAACGTCTAAAATCCTCTAAGACCTCTAGAAACGCCAGAAAATGCAAAAACAAAAAATAAATGAAAAAATTTTAAATTGACGAAATCAAGATTATTTTGATGCAGAGTCGATATAAATGAAAATTATTGAATTAAATGGTATTCCGATTCAAAATCGGTTGAGTTTTGACAGAGATAGCTAAGATCAAGGCCCGAAATGTGAGGATTCGAAAATAACGTCTAAAATCCTCTAAGACCTCTAGAAACGCCAGAAAATGCAAAAACAAAAAATAAATGAAAAAATTTTAAATTGACGAAATCAAGATTATTTTGATGCAGAGTCGATATAAATGAAAATTATTGAATTAAATGGTATTCCGATTCAAAATCGGTTGAGTTTTGACAGAGATAGCTAAGATCAAGGCCCGAAATGTGAGGATTCGAAAATAACGTCTAAAATCCTCTAAGACCTCTAGAAACGCCAGAAAATGCAAAAACCAAAAAATAAATGAAAAAATTTTAAATTGACGAAATCAAGATTATTTTGATGCAGAGTCGATATAAATAAAATGTATTGAATTAAATGGTATTCCGATTCAAAATCGGTTGAGTTTTGACAGAGATAGCTAAGATCAAGGCCCGAAATGTGAGGATTCGAAAATAACGTCTAAAATCCTCTAAGACCCTTAGAAACGCCAGAAAATGCAAAAACAAAAAATAAATGAAAAAATTTTAAATTGACGAAATCAAGATTATTTTGATGCAGAGTCGATATAAATGAAAATTATTGAATTAAATGGTATTCCGATTCAAAATCGGTTGAGTTTTGACAGAGATAGCTAAGATCAAGGCCCGAAATGTGAGGATTCGAAAATAACGTCTAAAATCCTCTAAGACCTCTAGAAACGCCAGAAAATGCAAAAACAAAAAATTAAATGAAAAAATTTTAAATTGACGAAATCAAGATTATTTTGATGCAGAGTCGATATAAATGAAAATTATTGAATTAAATGGTATTCCGATTCAAAATCGGTTGAGTTTTGACAGAGATAGCTAAGATCAAGGCCCGAAATGTGAGGATTCGAAAATAACGTCTAAAATCCTCTAAGACCTCTAGAAACGCCAGAAAATGCAAAAACAAAAAATAAATGAAAAAATTTTAAATTGACGAAATCAAGATTATTTTGATGCAGAGTCGATATAAATGAAAATTATTGAATTAAATGGTATTCCGATTCAAAATCGGTTGAGTTTTGACAGAGATAGCTAAGATCAAGGCCCGAAATGTGAGGATTCGAAAATAACGTCTAAAATCCTCTAAGACCTCTAGAAACGCCAGAAAATGCAAAAACAAAAAATAAATGAAAAAATTTTAAATTGACGAAATCAAGATTATTTTGATGCAGAGTCGATATAAATGAAAATTATTGAATTAAATGGTATTCCGATTCAAAATCGGTTGAGTTTTGACAGAGATAGCTAAGATCAAGGCCCGAAATGTGAGGATTCGAAAATAACGTCTAAAATCCTCTAAGACCTCTAGAAACGCCAGAAAATGCAAAAACAAAAAATAAATGAAAAAATTTTAAATTGACGAAATCAAGATTATTTTGATGCAGAGTCGATATAAATGAAAATTATTGAATTAAATGGTATTCCGATTCAAAATCGGTTGAGTTTTGACAGAGATAGCTAAGATCAAGGCCCGAAATGTGAGGATTCGAAAATAACGTCTAAAATCCTCTAAGACCTCTAGAAACGCCAGAAAATGCAAAAACAAAAAATAAATGAAAAAATTTTAAATTGACGAAATCAAGATTATTTTGATGCAGAGTCGATATAAATGAAAATTATTGAATTAAATGGTATTCCGATTCAAAATCGGTTGAGTTTTGACAGAGATAGCTAAGATCAAGGCCCGAAATGTGAGGATTCGAAAATAACGTCTAAAATCCTCTAAGACCTCTAGAAACGCCAGAAAATGCAAAAACAAAAAATAAATGAAAAAATTTTAAATTGACGAAATCAAGATTATTTTGATGCAGAGTCGATATAAATGAAAATTATTGAATTAAATGGTATTCCGATTCAAAATCGGTTGAGTTTTGACAGAGATAGCTAAGATCAAGGCCCGAAATGTGAGGATTCGAAAATAACGTCTAAAATCCTCTAAGACCTCTAGAAACGCCAGAAAATGCAAAAACAAAAAATAAATGAAAAAAATTTTAAATTGACGAAATCAAGATTATTTTGATGCAGAGTCGATATAAATGAAAATTATTGAATTAAATGGTATTCCGATTCAAAATCGGTTGAGTTTTGACAGAGATAGCTAAGATCAAGGCCCGAAATGTGAGGATTCGAAAATAACGTCTAAAATCGTCTAAGACCTCTAGAAACGCCAGAAAATGCAAAAACAAAAAATAAATGAAAAAATTTTAAATTGACGAAATCAAGATTATTTTGATGCAGAGTCGATATAAATGAAAATTATTGAATTAAATGGTATTCCGATTCAAAATCGGTTGAGTTTTGACAGAGATAGCTAAGATCAAGGCCCGAAATGTGAGGATTCGAAAATAACGTCTAAAATCCTCTAAGACCTCTAGAAACGCCAGAAAATGCAAAAACAAAAAATAAATGAAAAAATTGTAAATTGACGA
This sequence comes from Drosophila cardini, assembly GCA_018903735.1. Classification (NCBI taxonomy): domain Eukaryota; kingdom Metazoa; phylum Arthropoda; class Insecta; order Diptera; family Drosophilidae; genus Drosophila; species Drosophila cardini. The sequence continues at coordinate 61,685 of JAEIGM010000094.1, forward strand.
AATCAAGATTATTTTGATGCAGAGTCGATATAAATGAAAATTATTGAATTAAATGGTATTCCGATTCAAAATCGGTTGAGTTTTGACAGAGATAGCTAAGATCAAGGCCTGAAATGTGAGGATTCGAAAATAACGTCTAAAATCCTCTAAGACCTCTAAACGCCAGAAAATGCAAAAACAAAAAATAAATGAAAAAATTTTAAATTGACGAAATCAAGATTATTTTGATGCAGAGTCGATATAAATGAAAATTATTGAATTAAATGGTATTCCGATTCAAAATCGGTTGAGTTTTGACAGAGATAGCCAAGATCAAGGCCCGAAATGTGAGGATTCGAAAATAACGTCTAAAATCCTCTAAGACCTCTAGAAACGCCAGAAAATGCAAAAACAAAAAATAAATGAAAACATTTTAAATTGACGAAATCAAGAATATTTTGATGCAGAGTCGATATAAATGAAAATTATTGAATTAAATGGTATTCCGATTCAAAATCGGTTGAGTTTTGACAGAGATAGCTAAGATCAAGGCCCGAAATGTGAGGATTCGAAAATAACGTCTAAAATCCTCTAAGACCTCTAGAAACGCCAGAAAATGCAAAAACAAAAAATAAATGAAAAAATTTTAAATTGACGAAATCAAGATTATTTTGATGCAGAGTCGATATAAATGAAAATTATTGAATTAAATGGTATTCCGATTCAAAATCGGTTGAGTTTTGACAGAGATAGCTAAGATCAAGGCCTGAAATGTGAGGATTCGAAAATAACGTCTAAAATCCTCTAAGACCTCTAGAAACGCCAGAAAATGCAAAAACAAAAAATAAATGAAAAAATTTTAAATTGACGAAATCAAGATTATTTTGATGCAGAGTCGATATAAATGAAAATTATTGAATTAAATGGTATTCCGATTCAAAATCGGTTGAGTTTTGACAGAGATAGCTAAGATCAAGGCCCGAAATGTGAGGATTCGAAAATAAGGTCTAAAATCCTCTAAGACCTCTAGAAACGCCAGAAAATGCAAAAACAAAAAATAAATGAAAAAATTTTAAATTGACGAAATCAAGATTATTTTGATGCAGAGTCGATATAAATGAAAATTATTGAATTAAATGGTATTCCGATTCAAAATCGGTTGAGTTTTGACAGAGATAGCTAAGATCAAGGCCCGAAATGTGAGGATTCGAAAATAACGTCTAAAATCCTCTAAGACCTCTAGAAACGCCAGAAAATGCAAAAACAAAAAATAAATGAAAAAATTTTAAATTGACGAAATCAAGATTATTTTGATGCAGAGTCGATATAAATGAAAATTATTGAATTAAATGGTATTCCGATTCAAAATCGGTTGAGTTTTGACAGAGATAGCTAAGATCAAGGCCCGAAATGTGAGGATTCGAAAATAACGTCTAAAATCCTCTAAGACCTCTAGAAACGCCAGAAAATGCAAAAACAAAAAATAAATGAAAAAATTTTAAATTGACGAAATCAAGATTATTTTGATGCAGAGTCGATATAAATGAAAATTATTGAATTAAATGGTATTCCGATTCAAAATCGGTTGAGTTTTTGACAGAGATAGCTAAGATCAAGGCCCGAAATGTGAGGATTCGAAAATAACGTCTAAAATCCTCTAAGACCTCTAGAAACGCCAGAAAATGCAAAAACAAAAAATAAATGAAAAAATTTTAAATTGACGAAATCAAGATTATTTTGATGCAGAGTCGATATAAATGAAAATTATTGAATTAAATGGTATTCCGATTCAAAATCGGTTGAGTTTTGACAGAGATAGCTAAGATCAAGGCCCGAAATGTGAGGATTCGAAAATAACGTCTAAAATCCTCTAAGACCTCTAGAAACGCCAGAAAATGCAAAAACAAAAAATTAAATGAAAAAATTGTAAATTGACGAAATCAAGATTATTTTGATGCAGAGTCGATATAAATGAAAATTATTGAATTAAATGGTATTCCGATTCAAAATCGGTTGAGTTTTGACAGAGATAGCTAAGATCAAGGCCCGAAATGTGAGGATTCGAAAATAACGTCTAAAATCCTCTAAGACCTCTAGAAACGCCAGAAAATGCAAAAAAAAAAAATAAATGAAAAAATTTTAAATTGACGAAATCAAGATTATTTTGATGCAGAGTCGATATAAATGAAAATTATTGAATTAAATGGTATTCCGATTCAAAATCGGTTGAGTTTTGACAGAGATAGCTAAGATCAAGGCCCGAAATGTGAGGATTCGAAAATAACGTCTAAAATCCTCTAAGACCTCTAGAAACGCCAGAAAATGCAAAAACAAAAAATAAATGAAAAAATTTTAAATTGACGAAATCAAGAATATTTTGATGCAGAGTCGATATAAATGAAAATTATTGAATTAAATGGTATTCCGATTCAAAATCGGTTGAGTTTTGACAGAGATAGCTAAGATCAAGGCCCGAAATGTGAGGATTCGAAAATAACGTCTAAAATCCTCTAAGACCTCTAGAAACGCCAGAAAATGCAAAAACAAAAAATAAATGAAAAAATTTTAAATTGACGAAATCAAGATTATTTTGATGCAGAGTCGATATAAATGAAAATTATTGAATTAAATGGTATTCCGATTCAAAATCGGTTGAGTTTTGACAGAGATAGCTAAGATCAAGGCCCGAAATGTGAGGATTCGAAAATAACGTCTAAAATCCTCTAAGACCTCTAGAAACGCCAGAAAATGCAAAAACAAAAAATAAATGAAAAAATTTTAAATTGACGAAATCAAGATTATTTTGATGCAGAGTCGATATAAATGAAAATTATTGAATTAAATGGTATTCCGATTCAAAATCGGTTGAGTTTTGACAGAGATAGCTAAGATCAAGGCCCGAAATGTGAGGATTCGAAAATAACGTCTAAAATCCTCTAAGACCTCTAGAAACGCCAGAAAATGCAAAAACAAAAAATAAATGAAAAAATTTTAAATTGACGAAATCAAGATTATTTTGATGCAGAGTCGATATAAATGAAAATTATTGAATTAAATGGTATTCCGATTCAAAATCGGTTGAGTTTTGACAGAGATAGCTAAGATCAAGGCCCGAAATGTGAGGATTCGAAAATAACGTCTAAAATCCTCTAAGACCTCTAGAAACGCCAGAAAATGCAAAAACAAAAAATAAATGAAAAAATTTTAAATTGACGAAATCAAGATTATTTTGATGCAGAGTCGATATAAATGAAAATTATTGAATTAAATGGTATTCCGATTCAAAATCGGTTGAGTTTTGACAGAGATAGCTAAGATCAAGGCCCGAAATGTGAGGATTCGAAAATAACGTCTAAAATCCTCTAAGACCTCTAGAAACGCCAGAAAATGCAAAAACAAAAAATTAAATGAAAAAATTGTAAATTGACGAAATCAAGATTATTTTGATGCAGAGTCGATATAAATGAAAATTATTGAATTAAATGGTATTCTGATTCAAAATCGGTTGAGTTTTTGACAGAGATAGCTAAGATCAAGGCCCGAAATGTGAGGATTCGAAAATAACGTCTAAAATCCTCTAAGACCTCTAGAAACGCCAGAAAATGCAAAAACAAAAAATAAATGAAAAAATTTTAAATTGACGAAATCAAGATTATTTTGATGCAGAGTCGATATAAATGAAAATTATTGAATTAAATGGTATTCCGATTCAAAATCGGTTGAGTTTTGACAGAGATAGCTAAGATCAAGGCCCGAAATGTGAGGATTCGAAAATAACGTCTAAAATCCTCTAAGACCTCTAGAAACGCCAGAAAATGCAAAAACAAAAATTAAATGAAAAAATTGTAAATTGACGAAATCAAGATTATTTTGATGCAGAGTCGATATAAATGAAAATTATTGAATTAAATGGTATTCCGATTCAAAATCGGTTGAGTTTTGACAGAGATAGCTAAGATCAAGGCCTGAAATGTGAGGATTCGAAAATAACGTCTAAAATCCTCTAAGACCTCTAGAAACGCCAGAAAATGCAAAAACAAAAAATAAATGAAAAAATTTTAAATTGACGAAATCAAGATTATTTTGATGCAGAGTCGATATAAATGAAAATTATTGAATTAAATGGTATTCCGATTCAAAATCGGTTGAGTTTTGACAGAGATAGCTAAGATCAAGGCCCGAAATGTGAGGATTCGAAAATAACGTCTAAAATCCTCTAAGACCAAAATCTAGAAACGCCAGAAAATGCAAAAACAAAAAATAAATGAAAAAATTTTAAATTGACGAAATCAAGATTATTTTGATGCAGAGTCGATATAAATGAAAATTATTGAATTAAATGGTATTCCGATTCAAAATCGGTTGAGTTTTGACAGAGATAGCTAAGATCAAGGCCCGAAATGTGAGGATTCGAAAATAACGTCTAAAATCGTCTAAGACCTCTAGAAACGCCAGAAAATGCAAAAACAAAAAATAAATGAAAAAATTTTAAATTGACGAAATCAAGATTATTTTGATGCAGAGTCGATATAAATGAAAATTATTGAATTAAATGGTATTCCGATTCAAAATCGGTTGAGTTTTGACAGAGATAGCTAAGATCAAGGCCCGAAATGTGAGGATTCGAAAATAACGTCTAAAATCCTCTAAGACCTCTAGAAACGCCAGAAAATGCAAAAACAAAAAATAAATGAAAAAATTTTAAATTGACGAAATCAAGATTATTTTGATGCAGAGTCGATATAAATGAAAATTATTGAATTAAATGGTATTCCGATTCAAAATCGGTTGAGTTTTGACAGAGATAGCTAAGATCAAGGCCCGAAATGTGAGGATTCGAAAATAACGTCTAAAATCCTCTAAGACCTCTAGAAACGCCAGAAAATGCAAAAACAAAAAATAAATGAAAAAATTTTAAATTGACGAAATCAAGATTATTTTGATGCAGAGTCGATATAAATGAAAATTATTGAATTAAATGGTATTCCGATTCAAAATCGGTTGAGTTTTGACAGAGATAGCTAAGATCAAGGCCCGAAATGTGAGGATTCGAAAATAACGTCTAAAATCCTCTAAGACCTCTAGAAACGCCAGAAAATGCAAAAACAAAAAATAAATGAAAAAATTTTAAATTGACGAAATCAAGATTATTTTGATGCAGAGTCGATATAAATGAAAATTATTGAATTAAATGGTATTCCGATTCAAAATCGGTTGAGTTTTGACAGAGATAGCTAAGATCAAGGCCCGAAATGTGAGGATTCGAAAATAACGTCTAAAATCCTCTAAGACCTCTAGAAACGCCAGAAAATGCAAAAACAAAAAATAAATGAAAAAATTTTAAATTGACGAAATCAAGATTATTTTGATGCAGAGTCGATATAAATGAAAATTATTGAATTAAATGGTATTCCGATTCAAAATCGGTTGAGTTTTGACAGAGATAGCTAAGATCAAGGCCCGAAATGTGAGGATTCGAAAATAACGTCTAAAATCCTCTAAGACCTCTAGAAACGCCAGAAAATGCAAAAACAAAAAATAAATGAAAAAATTTTAAATTGACGAAATCAAGATTATTTTGATGCAGAGTCGATATAAATGAAAATTATTGAATTAAATGGTATTCCGATTCAAAATCGGTTGAGTTTTGACAGAGATAGCTAAGATCAAGGCCCGAAATGTGAGGATTCGAAAATAACGTCTAAAATCGTCTAAGACCTCTAGAAACGCCAGAAAATGCAAAAACAAAAAATAAATGAAAAAATTTTAAATTGACGAAATCAAGATTATTTTGATGCAGAGTCGATATAAATGAAAATTATTGAATTAAATGGTATTCCGATTCAAAATCGGTTGAGTTTTGACAGAGATAGCTAAGATCAAGGCCCGAAATGTGAGGATTCGAAAATAACGTCTAAAATCCTCTAAGACCTCTAGAAACGCCAGAAAATGCAAAAAACAAAAAAATAAATGAAAAAATTTTAAATTGACGAAATCAAGATTATTTTGATGCAGAGTCGATATAAATGAAAATTATTGAATTAAATGGTATTCCGATTCAAAATCGGTTGAGTTTTGACAGAGATAGCTAAGATCAAGGCCCGAAATGTGAGGATTCGAAAATAACGTCTAAAATCCTCTAAGACCTCTAGAAACGCCAGAAAATGCAAAAACAAAAAATAAATGAAAAAATTTTAAATTGACGAAATCAAGATTATTTTGATGCAGAGTCGATATAAATGAAAATTATTGAATTAAATGGTATTCCGATTCAAAATCGGTTGAGTTTTGACAGAGATAGCTAAGATCAAGGCCCGAAATGTGAGGATTCGAAAATAACGTCTAAAATCCTCTAAGACCTCTAGAAACGCCAGAAAATGCAAAAACAAAAAAATAAATGAAAAAATTTTAAATTGACGAAATCAAGATTATTTTGATGCAGAGTCGATATAAATGAAAATTATTGAATTAAATGGTATTCCGATTCAAAATCGGTTGAGTTTTGACAGAGATAGCTAAGATCAAGGCCCGAAATGTGAGGATTCGAAAATAACGTCTAAAATCCTCTAAGACCTCTAGAAACGCCAGAAAATGCAAAAACAAAAAATAAATGAAAAAAATTTTAAATTGACGAAATCAAGATTATTTTGATGCAGAGTCGATATAAATGAAAATTATTGAATTAAATGGTATTCCGATTCAAAATCGGTTGAGTTTTGACAGAGATAGCTAAGATCAAGGCCCGAAATGTGAGGATTCGAAAATAACGTCTAAAATCCTCTAAGACCTCTAGAAACGCCAGAAAATGCAAAAACAAAAAATAAATGAAAAAAATTTTAAATTGACGAAATCAAGATTATTTTGATGCAGAGTCGATATAAATGAAAATTATTGAATTAAATGGTATTCCGATTCAAAATCGGTTGAGTTTTGACAGAGATAGCTAAGATCAAGGCCCGAAATGTGAGGATTCGAAAATAACGTCTAAAATCCTCTAAGACCTCTAGAAACGCCAGAAAATGCAAAAACAAAAAATAAATGAAAAAATTTTAAATTGACGAAATCAAGATTATTTTGATGCAGAGTCGATATAAATGAAAATTATTGAATTAAATGGTATTCCGATTCAAAATCGGTTGAGTTTTGACAGAGATAGCTAAGATCAAGGCCCGAAATGTGAGGATTCGAAAATAACGTCTAAAATCGTCTAAGACCTCTAGAAACGCCAGAAAATGCAAAAACAAAAAATAAATGAAAAAATTTTAAATTGACGAAATCAAGATTATTTTGATGCAGAGTCGATATAAATGAAAATTATTGAATTAAATGGTATTCCGATTCAAAATCGGTTGAGTTTTGACAGAGATAGCTAAGATCAAGGCCCGAAATGTGAGGATTCGAAAATAACGTCTAAAATCGTCTAAGACCTCTAGAAACGCCAGAAAATGCAAAAACAAAAAATAAATGAAAAAATTTTAAATTGACGAAATCAAGATTATTTTGATGCAGAGTCGATATAAATGAAAATTATTGAATTAAATGGTATTCCGATTCAAAATCGGTTGAGTTTTGACAGAGATAGCTAAGATCAAGGCCCGAAATGTGAGGATTCGAAAATAACGTCTAAAATCGTCTAAGACCTCTAGAAACGCCAGAAAATGCAAAAACAAAAAATAAATGAAAAAATTTTAAATTGACGAAATCAAGATTATTTTGATGCAGAGTCGATATAAATGAAAATTATTGAATTAAATGGTATTCCGATTCAAAATCGGTTGAGTTTTGACAGAGATAGCTAAGATCAAGGCCCGAAATGTGAGGATTCGAAAATAACGTCTAAAATCGTCTAAGACCTCTAGAAACGCCAGAAAATGCAAAAACAAAAAATAAATGAAAAAATTTTAAATTGACGAAATCAAGATTATTTTGATGCAGAGTCGATATAAATGAAAATTATTGAATTAAATGGTATTCCGATTCAAAATCGGTTGAGTTTTGACAGAGATAGCTAAGATCAAGGCCCGAAATGTGAGGATTCGAAAATAACGTCTAAAATCCTCTAAGACCTCTAGAAACGCCAGAAAATGCAAAAACAAAAAATAAATGAAAAAATTTTAAATTGACGAAATCAAGATTATTTTGATGCAGAGTCGATATAAATGAAAATTATTGAATTAAATGGTATTCCGATTCAAAATCGGTTGAGTTTTGACAGAGATAGCTAAGATCAAGGCCCGAAATGTGAGGATTCGAAAATAACGTCTAAAATCCTCTAAGACCTCTAGAAACGCCAGAAAATGCAAAAACAAAAAATAAATGAAAAAATTTTAAATTGACGAAATCAAGATTATTTTGATGCAGAGTCGATATAAATGAAAATTATTGAATTAAATGGTATTCCGATTCAAAATCGGTTGAGTTTTGACAGAGATAGCTAAGATCAAGGCCCGAAATGTGAGGATTCGAAAATAACGTCTAAAATCCTCTAAGACCTCTAGAAACGCCAGAAAATGCAAAAACAAAAAATAAATGAAAAAATTTTAAATTGACGAAATCAAGATTATTTTGATGCAGAGTCGATATAAATGAAAATTATTGAATTAAATGGTATTCCGATTCAAAATCGGTTGAGTTTTGACAGAGATAGCTAAGATCAAGGCCCGAAATGTGAGGATTCGAAAATAACGTCTAAAATCCTCTAAGACCTCTAGAAACGCCAGAAAATGCAAAAACAAAAAATAAATGAAAAAATTTTAAATTGACGAAATCAAGATTATTTTGATGCAGAGTCGATATAAATGAAAATTATTGAATTAAATGGTATTCCGATTCAAAATCGGTTGAGTTTTGACAGAGATAGCTAAGATCAAGGCCCGAAATGTGAGGATTCGAAAATAACGTCTAAAATCCTCTAAGACCTCTAGAAACGCCAGAAAATGCAAAAACAAAAAATTAAATGAAAAAATTTTAAATTGACGAAATCAAGATTATTTTGATGCAGAGTCGATATAAATGAAAATTATTGAATTAAATGGTATTCCGATTCAAAATCGGTTGAGTTTTGACAGAGATAGATAAAATCAAGGCCCGAAATGTGAGGATTCGAAAATAACGTCTAAAATCGTCTAAGACCTCTAGAAACGCCAGAAAATGCAAAAACAAAAAATAAATGAAAAAATTTTAAATTGACGAAATCAAGATTATTTTGATGCAGAGTCGATATAAATGAAAATTATTGAATTAAATGGTATTCCGATTCAAAATCGGTTGAGTTTTGACAGAGATAGCTAAGATCAAGGCCCGAAATGTGAGGATTCGAAAATAACGTCTAAAATCCTCTAAGACCTCTAGAAACGCCAGAAAATGCAAAAACAAAAAATAAATGAAAAAATTTTAAATTGACGAAATCAAGATTATTTTGATGCAGAGTCGATATAAATGAAAATTATTGAATTAAATGGTATTCCGATTCAAAATCGGTTGAGTTTTGACAGAGATAGCTAAGATCAAGGCCCGAAATGTGAGGATTCGAAAATAACGTCTAAAATCGTCTAAGACGTCTAAGAAAATGCAAAAACAAAAAATTAAATGAAACAAGTAAGAAAGGCTACAGTCGAGCTAGCCGACTGTAAAAGACCCCGTACTCATAGTATTTGCAATAAAACACTTTGAAACAAAACCATCAATTTGTAATAGGGATGCAAATCGCCAAAAAAATGCCGATATCGATATTAATTAAAATATCACATCAAATCAAATATCGATATTATGAACAACTGAATTTAAATACGATATATCGCTATAGATATAGACAATGTCTCATCAAATTCCCTTGGATCCACCTGAAATGCTAATTAAAGTTTTGCAATATATACATTTGCATGTTTACGGTCTTCTGAAACAATAAAGTTCTAACCATCAGATCGCTTCCTTTTTAAAGAAATCATTTTTAATAAAATTGAATTGTAACAACAACTGCAAAATATATTTTAATCGAACGAACGAACGAACTAGAATGGGACCATAACGAACGAACTAAACGAAAGAACTAAACGAACGAACGAACGAACTAAACGAACGAACTAAACGACTGAACTACAATCTGGGATATAGCTCGTTCGTTCACTTAGGTGAATAGTTCAATCGAACTTATTCTGAACGATACGATACAACTCTAATGTCTATTAGACATAATGACCAAATATCGCATTCAATATCAAATCGCAATTACAATTACTATGGTATTGAATATCGATATATGATAAATCGTATCGTATGCATACATGTGCGTGCATCGTCCGCAAGCAGTGCAGTCGCTACACAAGCAGTGCAGTCGCTACACAAGCAGCGAAAACGTTCGCTCACATGTTTATATGCTTCTGTCTCGCTTGCACACATGCATTGACGTTGCGTGCAATTGTAAACTTTGTTACGTGTCTAGCTCTTTTGTTTATTGTCCGATTTGTATGCAACTTTCAGGATAGTTTGTGATACTTTGTCTCCAAATGAATTTGAAATAACAATACCGTACGATAAGTGCAAATGCCTTAAAAATGGCATTGAAGTTTGAAAATTATTTCATTCTTGTGGGAAAACGGGGCGTAGCAGTCCAAAAATTTTAATGACAATGCATTTATGCTGTCTCTAGCAACTTACATACCAAAAATGGTATTCTTAAGTGCTATAGTTACTGAGATATTTGCTTAAAACATCAATTTTTTCCGAGGTGACTATAGTTTTTTAAAAGTTGCGGGGGCGGTAAGGGGCGTTGCAAAGATTTGAAATAAACTTGATCTGCTCGCGAAGCAAACGGACTTTTATTCCAAATTTGGTGGCTCTAGCTTTTGTAGTTTAAAAGATCCAGGTGTTCATACGGACGGACGTACAGACGGACAGACGGACAGACGGACATCGCTATATCGTCTCGGCTGTTGATGCTGATCAAGAATATATATACTTTATGGGGTCGGAAAAGCCTCCTTCTACCTGTTACGCACATTTCGCTTCAGACAAACCTAATAGACCCCTCTACTCTTTTTTAGAGTACGGGGTCTAAAAATTGTAAATTGACGAAATCAAGATTATTTTGATGCAGAGTCGATATAAATGAAAATTATTGAATTAAACGGTATTCTGATTCAAAATCGGTTGAGTTTTGACAGAGATAGCTAAAATCAAGGCCTGAAATGTGAGGATTCGAAAATAACGTCTAAAATCGTCTAAGACCTCTAGAAACGCCAGAAAATGCAAAAACAAAAAATAAATGAAAAAATTTTAAATTGACGAAATCAAGATTATTTTGATGCAGAGTCGATATAAATGAAAATTATTGAATTAAATGGTATTCCGATTCAAAATCGGTTGAGTTTTGACAGAGATAGCTAAGATCAAGGCCCGAAATGTGAGGATTCGAAAATAACGTCTAAAATCCTCTAAGACCTCTAGAAACGCCAGAAAATGCAAAAACAAAAAATAAATAAAAAAAATTTTAAATTGACGAAATCAAGATTATTTTGATGCAGAGTCGATATAAATGAAAATTATTGAATTAAATGGTATTCCGATTCAAAATCGGTTGAGTTTTGACAGAGATAGCTAAGATCAAGGCCCGAAATGTGAGGATTCGAAAATAACGTCTAAAATCCTCTAAGACCTCTAGAAACGCCAGAAAATGCAAAAACCAAAAAATAAATGAAAAAATTTTAAATTGACGAAATCAAGATTATTTTGATGCAGAGACGATATAAATGAAAATTATTGAATTAAATGGTATTCCGATTCAAAATCGGTTGAGTTTTGACAGAGATAGCTAAGATCAAGGCCCGAAATGTGAGGATTCGAAAATAACGTCTAAAATCCTCTAAGACCTCTAGAAACGCCAGAAAATGCAAAAACAAAAAATAAATGAAAAAATTTTAAATTGACGAAATCAAGATTATTTTGATGCAGAGTCGATATAAATGAAAATTATTGAATTAAATGGTATTCCGATTCAAAATCGGTTGAGTTTTGACAGAGATAGCTAAGATCAAGGCCCGAAATGTGAGGATTCGAAAATAACGTCTTAAATCCTCTAAGACCTCTAGAAACGCCAGAAAATGCAAAAACAAAAAATTAATGAAAAAATTTTAAATTGACGAAATCAAGATTATTTTGATGCAGAGTCGATATAAATGAAAATTATTGAATTAAATGGTATTCCGATTCAAAATCGGTTGAGTTTTGACAGAGATAGCTAAGATCAAGGCCCGAAATGTGAGGATTCGAAAATAACGTCTAAAATCCTCTAAGACCTCTAGAAACGCCAGAAAATGCAACAACAAAAAATAAATGAAAAAATTTTAAATTGACGAAATCAAGATTATTTTGATGCAGAGTCGATATAAATGAAAATTATTGAATTAAATGGTATTCCGATTCAAAATCGGTTGAGTTTTGACAGAGATAGCTAAGATCAAGGCCTGAAATGTGAGGATTCGAAAATAACGTCTAAAATCCTCTAAGACCTCTAGAAACGCCAGAAAATGCAAAAACAAAAAATAAATGAAAAAATTTTAAATTTACGAAATCAAGATTATTTTGATGCAGAGTCGATATAAATGAAAATTATTGAATTAAATGGTATTCCGATTCAAAATCGGTTGAGTTTTGACAGAGATAGCTAAGATCAAGGCCCGAAATGTGAGGATTCGAAAATAACGTCTAAAATCCTCTAAGACCGCTAGAAACGCCAGAAAATGCAAAAACAAAAAATAAATGAAAAAATTTTAAATTGACGAAATCAAGATTATTTTGATGCAGAGTCGATATAAATGAAAATTATTGAATTAAATGGTATTCCGATTCAAAATCGGTTGAGTTTTGACAGAGATAGCTAAGATCAAGGCCCGAAATGTGAGGATTCGAAAATAACGTCTAAAATCCTCTAAGACCTCTAGAAACGCCAGAAAATGCAAAAACAAAAAATAAATGAAAAAATTTTAAATTGACGAAATCAAGATTATTTTGATGCAGAGTCGATATAAATGAAAATTATTGAATTAAATGGTATTCCGATTCAAAATCGGTTGAGTTTTGACAGAGATAGATAAAATCAATGCCCGAAATGTGAGGATTCGAAAATAACGTCTAAAATCGTCTAAGACCTCTAGAAACGCCAGAAAATGCAAAAACAGAAAATAAATGAAAAAATTTTAAATTGACGAAATCAAGATTATTTTGATGCAGAGTCGATATAAATGAAGATTATTGAATTAAATGGTATTCCGATTCAAAATCGGTTGAGTTTTGACAGAGATAGCTAAGATCAAGGCCCGAAATGTGAGGATTCGAAAATAACGTCTAAAATCCTCTAAGACCTCTAGAAACGCCAGAAAATGCAAAAACAAAAAATAAATGAAAAAAATTTTAAATCGACGAAATCAAGATTATTTTGATGCAGAGTCGATATAAATGAAAATTATTGAATTAAATGGTATTCCGATTCAAAATCGGTTGAGTTTTGACAGAGATAGCTAAGATCAACCCGAAATGTGAGGATTCGAAAATAACGTCTAAAATCCTCTAAGACCTCTAGAAACGCCAGAAAATGCATAAACAAAAAATAAATGAAAAAATTTTAAATTGACGAAATCAAGATTATTTTGATGCAGAGACGATATAAATGAAAATTATTGAATTAAATGGTATTCCGATTCAAAATCGGTTGAGTTTTGACAGAGATAGCTAAGATCAAGGCCCGAAATGTGAGGATTCGAAAATAACGTCTAAAATCGTCTAAGACCTCTAGAAACGCCAGAAAATGCAAAAACAAAAAATAAATGAAAAAATTTTAAATTGACGAAATCAAGATTATTTTGATGCAGAGTCGATATAAATGAAAATTATTGAATTAAATGGTATTCCGATTCAAAATCGGTTGAGTTTTGACAGAGATAGATAAAATCAATGCCCGAAATGTGAGGATTCGAAAATAACGTCTAAAATCCTCTAAGACCTCTAGAAACGCCAGAAAATGCAAAAACAAAAAATAAATGAAAAAATTTTAAATTGACGAAATCAAGATTATTTTGATGCAGAGTCGATATAAATGAAGATTATTGAATTAAATGGTATTCCGATTCAAAATCGGTTGAGTTTTGACAGAGATAGCTAAGATCAAGGCCCGAAATGTGAGGATTCGAAAATAACGTCTAAAATCCTCTAAGACCTCTAGAAACGCCAGAAAATGCAAAAACAAAAAATAAATGAAAAAAATTTTAAATCGACGAAATCAAGATTATTTTGATGCAGAGTCGATATAAATGAAAATTATTGAATTAAATGGTATTCCGATTCAAAATCGGTTGAGTTTTGACAGAGATAGATAAAATCAAGGCTCGAAATGTGAGGATTCGAAAATAACGTCTAAAATCCTCTAAGACCTCTAGAAACGCCAGAAAATGCAAAAACAAAAAATAAATGAAAAAATTTTAAATTGACGAAATCAAGATTATTTTGATGCAGAGTCGATATAAATGAAAATTATTGAATTAAATGGTATTCCGATTCAAAATCGGTTGAGTTTCGACAGAGATAGCTAAGATCAAGGCCTGAAATGTGAGGATTCGAAAATAACGTCTAAAATCGTCTAAGACCTCTAGAAACGCCAGAAAATGCAAAAACAAAAAATAAATGAAAAAATTTTAAATTGACGAAATCAAGATTATTTTGATGCAGAGTCGATATAAATGAAAATTATTGAATTAAATGGTATTCCGATTCAAAATCGGTTGAGTTTTGACAGAGATAGCTAAGTTCAAGGCCCGAAATGTGAGGATTCGAAAATAACGTCTAAAATCGTCTAAGACGTCTAAGAAAATGCAAAAACAAAAAATTAAATGAAAAAATTGTAAATTGACGAAATCAAGATTATTTTGATGCAGAGTCGATATAAATGAAAATTATTGAATTAAATGGTATTCCGATTCAAAATCGGTTGAGTTTTGACAGAGATAGATAAAATCAAGGCCCGAAATGTGAGGATTCGAAAATAACGTCTAAAATCGTCTAAGACCTCTAGAAACGCCAGAAAATGCAAAAACAAAAAATAAATGAAAAAATTTTAAATTGACGAAATCAAGATTATTTTGATGCAGAGTCGATATAAATGAAAATTATTGAATTAAATGGTATTCCGATTCAAAATCGGTTGAGTTTTGACAGAGATAGCTAAGTTCAAGGCCCGAAATGTGAGGATTCGAAAATAACGTCAAAAATCCTCTAAGACCTCTAGAAACGCCAGAAAATGCAAAAACAAAAAATAAATGAAAAAATTTTAAATTGACGAAATCAAGATTATTTTGATGCAGAGACGATATAAATGAAAATTATTGAATTAAATGGTATTCCGATTCAAAATCGGTTGAGTTTTGACAGAGATAGCTAAGATCAAGGCCTGAAATGTGAGGATTCGAAAATAACGTCTAAAATCCTCTAAGACCTCTAGAAACGCCAGAAAATGCAAAAACAAAAAATAAATGAAAAAATTTTAAATTGACGAAATCAAGATTATTTTGATGCAGAGACGATATAAATGAAAATTATTGAATTAAATGGTATTCCGATTCAAAATCGGTTGAGTTTTGACAGAGATAGCTAAGATCAAGGCCCGAAATGTGAGGATTCGAAAATAACGTCTAAAATCCTCTAAGACCTCTAGAAACGCCAGAAAATGCAAAAACAAAAAATAAATGAAAAAATTTTAAATTGACGAAATCAAGATTATTTTGATGCAGAGTCGATATAAATGAAAATTATTGAATTAAATGGTATTCCGATTCAAAATCGGTTGAGTTTTGACAGAGATAGCTAAGATCAAGGCCCGAAATGTGAGGATTCGAAAATAAGGTCTAAAATCGTCTAAGACCTCTAGAAACGCCAGAAAATGCAAAAACAAAATATAAATTAAAAAATTTTAAATTGACGAAATCAAGATTATTTTGATGCAGAGTCGATATAAATGAAAATTATTGAATTAAATGGTATTCCGATTCAAAATCGGTTGAGTTTTGACAGAGATAGATAAAATCAAGGCCCGAAATGTGAGGATTCGAAAATAACGTCTAAAATCGTCTAAGACCTCTAGAAACGCCAGAAAATGCAAAAACAAAAAATAAATGAAAAAAATTTTAAATTGACGAAATCAAGATTATTTTGATGCAGAGTCGATATAAATGAAAATTATTGAATTAAATGGTATTCCGATTCAAAATCGGTTGAGTTTTGACAGAGATAGCTAAGTTCAAGCCCCGAAATGTGAGGATTCGAAAATAACGTCTAAAATCGTCTAAGACCTCTAGAAACGCCAGAAAATGCAAAAACAAAAAATAAATGAAAAAGTTTTAAATTGACGAAATCAAGATTATTTTGATGCAGAGTCGATATAAATGAAAATTATTGAATTAAATGGTATTCCGATTCAAAATCGGTTGAGTTTTGACAGAGATAGCTAAGATCAAGGCCCGAAATGTGAGGATTCGAAAATAACGTCTAAAATCGTCTAAGACCTCTAGAAACGCCAGAAAATGCAAAAACAAAAAATAAATGAAAAAAATTTTAAATCGACGAAATCAAGATTATTTTGATGCAGAGTCGATATAAATGAAAATTATTGAATTAAATGGTATTCCGATTCAAAATCGGTTGAGTTTTGACAGAGATAGCTAAGATCAAGGCCTGAAATGTGAGGATTCGAAAATAACGTCTAAAATCCTCTAAGACCTCTAGAAACGCCAGAAAATGCAAAAACAAAAAATAAATGAAAAAATTTTAAATTGACGAAATCAAGATTATTTTGATGCAGAGTCGATATAAATGAAAATTATTGAATTAAACGGTATTCCGATTCAAAATCGGTTGAGTTTTGACAGAGATAGCTAAGATCAAGCCCGAAATGTGAGGATTCGAAAATAACGTCTAAAATCCTCTAAGACCTCTAGAAACGCCAGAAAATGCAAAAACAAAAAATAAATGAAAAAATTTTAAATAAAAAAAAAAAAAAATTTTTTAACGATAGAAATGAAAATTATTGAATTAAATGGTATTCCGATTCAAAATCGGTTGAGTTTTGACAGAGATAGCTAAGATCAAGGCCCGAAATGTGAGGATTCGAAAATAACGTCTAAAATCCTCTAAGACCTCTAGAAACGCCAGAAAATGCAAAAACAAAAAATAAATGAAAAAATTTTAAATTGACGAAATCAAGATTATTTTGATGCAGAGTCGATATAAATGAAAATTATTGAATTAAATGGTATTCCGATTCAAAATCGGTTGAGTTTCGACAGAGATAGCTAAGATCAAGGCCCGAAATGTGAGGATTCGAAAATAACGTCTAAAATCCTCTAAGACCTCTAGAAACGCCAGAAAATGCAAAAACAAAAAATAAATGAAAAAATTTTAAATTGACGAAATCAAGATTATTTTGATGCAGAGTCGATATAAATGAAAATTATTGAATTAAATGGTATTCCGATTCAAAATCGGTTGAGTTTTGACAGAGATAGCTAAGATCAAGGCCCGAAATGTGAGGATTCGAAAATAACGTCTAAAATCGTCTAAGACCTCTAGAAACGCCAGAAAATGCAAAAACAAAAAATTAAATGAAAAAATTGTAAATTGACGAAATCAAGATTATTTTGATGCAGAGTCGATATAAATGAAAATTATTGAATTAAATGGTATTCTGATTCAAAATCGGTTGAGTTTTGACAGAGATAGCTAAGATCAAGGCCTGAAATGTGAGGATTCGAAAATAACGTCTAAAATCCTCTAAGACCTCTAGAAACGCCAGAAAATGCAAAAAACAAAAAATAAATGAAAAAATTTTAAATTGACGAAATCAAGATTATTTTGATGCAGAGTCGATATAAATGAAAATTATTGAATTAAATGGTATTCCGATTCAAAATCGGTTGAGTTTTGACAGAGATAGCTAAGATCAAGGCCCGAAATGTGAGGATTCGAAAATAACGTCTAAAATCGTCTAAGACCTCTAGAAACGCCAGAAAATGCAAAAACAAAAAATAAATGAAAAAATTTTAAATTGACGAAATCAAGATTATTTTGATGCAGAGTCGATATAAATGAAAATTATTGAATTAAATGGTATTCCGATTCAAAATCGGTTGAGTTTTGACAGAGATAGCTAAGATCAAGGCCCGAAATGTGAGGATTCGAAAATAACGTCTAAAATCCTCTAAGACCTCTAGAAACGCCAGAAAATGCAAAAACAAAAAATAAATGAAAAAATTTTAAATTGACGAAATCAAGATTATTTTGATGCAGAGTCGATATAAATGAAAATTATTGAATTAAATGGTATTCCGATTCAAAATCGGTTGAGTTTTGACAGAGATAGCTAAGATCAAGGCCCGAAATATGAGGATTCGAAAATAACGTCTAAAATCCTCTAAGACCTCTAGAAACGCCAGAAAATGCAAAAACAAAAAATAAATGAAAAAATTTTAAATTGACGAAATCAAGATTATTTTGATGCAGAGTCGATATAAATGAAAATTATTGAATTAAATGGTATTCCGATTCAAAATCGGTTGAGTTTTGACAGAGATAGCTAAGATCAAGGCCCGAAATGTGAGGATTCGAAAATAACGTCTAAAATCCTCTAAGACCTCTAGAAACGCCAGAAAATGCAAAAACAAAAAATAAATGAAAAAATTTTAAATTGACGAAATCAAGATTATTTTGATGCAGAGTCGATATAAATGAAAATTATTGAATTAAATGGTATTCCGATTCAAAATCGGTTGAGTTTTGACAGAGATAGCTAAGATCAAGGCCCGAAATGTGAGGATTCGAAAATAACGTCTAAAATCGTCTAAGACCTCTAGAAACGCCAGAAAATGCAAAAACAAAAAATAAATGAAAAAATTTTAAATTGACGAAATCAAGATTATTTTGATGCAGAGTCGATATAAATGAAAATTATTGAATTAAATGGTATTCCGATTCAAAATCGGTTGAGTTTTGACAGAGATAGCTAAGATCAAGGCCCGAAATGTGAGGATTCGAAAATAACGTCTAAAATCCTCTAAGACCTCTAGAAACGCCAGAAAATGCAAAAACAAAAAATAAATGAAAAAATTTTAAATTGACGAAATCAAGATTATTTTGATGCAGAGTCGATATAAATGAAAATTATTGAATTAAATGGTATTCCGATTCAAAATCGGTTGAGTTTTGACAGAGATAGCTAAGATCAAGGCCCGAAATGTGAGGATTCGAAAATAACGTCTAAAATCCTCTAAGACCTCTAGAAACGCCAGAAAATGCAAAAACAAAAAAATAAATGAAAAAATTTTAAATTGACGAAATCAAGATTATTTTGATGCAGAGTCGATATAAATGAAAATTATTGAATTAAATGGTATTCCGATTCAAAATCGGTTGAGTTTTGACAGAGATAGCTAAGATCAAGGCCTGAAATGTGAGGATTCGAAAATAACGTCTAAAATCCTCTAAGACCTCTAGAAACGCCAGAAAATGCAAAAACAAAAAATAAATGAAAAAATTTTAAATTGACGAAATCAAGATTATTTTGATGCAGAGTCGATATAAATGAAAATTATTGAATTAAATGGTATTCCGATTCAAAATCGGTTGAGTTTTGACAGAGATAGCTAAGATCAAGGCCTGAAATGTGAGGATTCGAAAATAACGTCTAAAATCCTCTAAGACCTCTAGAAACGCCAGAAAATGCAAAAACAAAAAATAAATGAAAAAATTTTAAATTGACGAAATCAAGATTATTTTGATGCAGAGTCGATATAAATGAAAATTATTGAATTAAATGGTATTCCGATTCAAAATCGGTTGAGTTTTGACAGAGATAGCTAAGATCAAGGCCCGAAATGTGAGGATTCGAAAATAACGTCTAAAATCCTCTAAGACCTCTAGAAACGCCAGAAAATGCAAAAACAAAAAATTAAATGAAAAAATTTTAAATTGACGAAATCAAGATTATTTTGATGCAGAGTCGATATAAATGAAAATTATTGAATTAAATGGTATTCCGATTCAAAATCGGTTGAGTTTTGACAGAGATAGCTAAGATCAAGGCCTGAAATGTGAGGATTCGAAAATAACGTCTAAAATCCTCTAAGACCTCTAGAAACGCCAGAAAATGCAAAAACAAAAAATAAATGAAAAAATTTTAAATTGACGAAATCAAGATTATTTTGATGCAGAGTCGATATAAATGAAAATTATTGAATTAAATGGTATTCCGATTCAAAATCGGTTGAGTTTTGACAGAGATAGCTAAGATCAAGGCCCGAAATGTGAGGATTCGAAAATAACGTCTAAAATCCTCTAAGACCTCTAGAAACGCCAGAAAATGCAAAAACAAAAAATAAATGAAAAAAATTTTAAATTGACGAAATCAAGATTATTTTGATGCAGAGTCGATATAAATGAAAATTATTGAATTAAATGGTATTCCGATTCAAAATCGGTTGAGTTTTGACAGAGATAGCTAAGATCAAGGCCTGAAATGTGAGGATTCGAAAATAACGTCTAAAATCCTCTAAGACCTCTAGAAACGCCAGAAAATGCAAAAACAAAAAATAAATGAAAAAAATTTTAAATTGACGAAATCAAGATTATTTTGATGCAGAGTCGATATAAATGAAAATTATTGAATTAAATGGTATTCCGATTCAAAATCGGTTGAGTTTTGACAGAGATAGCTAAGATCAAGGCCCGAAATGTGAGGATTCGAAAATAACGTCTAAAATCCTCTAAGACCTCTAGAAACGCCAGAAAATGCAAAAACAAAAAATAAATGAAAAAATTTTAAATTGACGAAATCAAGATTATTTTGATGCAGAGTCGATATAAATGAAAATTATTGAATTAAATGGTATTCCGATTCAAAATCGGTTGAGTTTTGACAGAGATAGCTAAGATCAAGGCCCGAAATGTGAGGATTCGAAAATAACGTCTAAAATCCTCTAAGACCTCTAGAAACGCCAGAAAATGCAAAAACAAAAAATAAATGAAAAAATTTTAAATTGACGAAATCAAGATTATTTTGATGCAGAGTCGATATAAATGAAAATTATTGAATTAAATGGTATTCCGATTCAAAATCGGTTGAGTTTTGACAGAGATAGCTAAGATCAAGGCCCGAAATGTGAGGATTCGAAAATAACGTCTAAAATCCTCTAAGACCTCTAGAAACGCCAGAAAATGCAAAAACAAAAAATAAATGAAAAAAATTTTAAATTGACGAAATCAAGATTATTTTGATGCAGAGTCGATATAAATGAAAATTATTGAATTAAATGGTATTCCGATTCAAAATCGGTTGAGTTTTGACAGAGATAGCTAAGATCAAGGCCTGAAATGTGAGGATTCGAAAATAACGTCTAAAATCCTCTAAGACCTCTAGAAACGCCAGAAAATGCAAAAACAAAAAATAAATGAAAAAATTTTAAATTGACGAAATCAAGATTATTTTGATGCAGAGTCGATATAAATGAAAATTATTGAATTAAATGGTATTCCGATTCAAAATCGGTTGAGTTTTGACAGAGATAGCTAAGATCAAGGCCCGAAATGTGAGGATTCGAAAATAACGTCTAAAATCCTCTAAGACCTCTAGAAACGCCAGAAAATGCAAAAACAAAAAATAAATGAAAAAATTTTAAATTGACGAAATCAAGATTATTTTGATGCAGAGTCCGATATAAATGAAAATTATTGAATTAAATGGTATTCCGATTCAAAATCGGTTGAGTTTTGACAGAGATAGCTAAGATCAAGGCCCGAAATGTGAGGATTCGAAAATAACGTCTAAAATCCTCTAAGACCTCTAGAAACGCCAGAAAATGCAAAAACAAAAAATAAATGAAAAAATTTTAAATTGACGAAATCAAGATTATTTTGATGCAGAGTCGATATAAATGAAAATTATTGAATTAAATGGTATTCCGATTCAAAATCGGTTGAGTTTTGACAGAGATAGCTAAGATCAAGGCCCGAAATGTGAGGATTCGAAAATAACGTCTAAAATCCTCTAAGACCTCTAGAAACGCCAGAAAATGCAAAAACAAAAAATAAATGAAAAAATTTTAAATTGACGAAATCAAGATTATTTTGATGCAGAGTCGATATAAATGAAAATTATTGAATTAAATGGTATTCCGATTCAAAATCGGTTGAGTTTTGACAGAGATAGCTAAGATCAAGGCCCGAAATGTGAGGATTCGAAAATAACGTCTAAAATCCTCTAAGACCTCTAGAAACGCCAGAAAATGCAAAAACAAAAAATAAATGAAAAAATTTTAAATTGACGAAATCAAGATTATTTTGATGCAGAGTCGATATAAATGAAAATTATTGAATTAAATGGTATTCCGATTCAAAATCGGTTGAGTTTTGACAGAGATAGCTAAGATCAAGGCCCGAAATGTGAGGATTCGAAAATAACGTCTAAAATCCTCTAAGACCTCTAGAAACGCCAGAAAATGCAAAAACAAAAAATAAATGAAAAAATTTTAAATTGACGAAATCAAGATTATTTTGATGCAGAGTCGATATAAATGAAAATTATTGAATTAAATGGTATTCCGATTCAAAATCGGTTGAGTTTTGACAGAGATAGCTAAGATCAAGGCCCGAAATGTGAGGATTCGAAAATAACGTCTAAAATCCTCTAAGACCTCTAGAAACGCCAGAAAATGCAAAAACAAAAAATAAATGAAAAAATTTTAAATTGACGAAATCAAGATTATTTTGATGCAGAGTCGATATAAATGAAAATTATTGAATTAAATGGTATTCCGATTCAAAATCGGTTGAGTTTTGACAGAGATAGCTAAGATCAAGGCCCGAAATGTGAGGATTCGAAAATAACGTCTAAAATCCTCTAAGACCTCTAGAAACGCCAGAAAATGCAAAAACAAAAAATAAATGAAAAAATTTTAAATTGACGAAATCAAGATTATTTTGATGCAGAGTCGATATAAATGAAAATTATTGAATTAAATGGTATTCCGATTCAAAATCGGTTGAGTTTTGACAGAGATAGCTAAGATCAAGGCCCGAAATGTGAGGATTCGAAAATAACGTCTAAAATCCTCTAAGACCTCTAGAAACGCCAGAAAATGCAAAAACAAAAAATAAATGAAAAAATTTTAAATTGACGAAATCAAGATTATTTTGATGCAGAGTCGATATAAATGAAAATTATTGAATTAAATGGTATTCCGATTCAAAATCGGTTGAGTTTTGACAGAGATAGCTAAGATCAAGGCCCGAAATGTGAGGATTCGAAAATAACGTCTAAAATCCTCTAAGACCTCTAGAAACGCCAGAAAATGCAAAAACAAAAAATAAATGAAAAAATTTTAAATTGACGAAATCAAGATTATTTTGATGCAGAGTCGATATAAATGAAAATTATTGAATTAAATGGTATTCCGATTCAAAATCGGTTGAGTTTTGACAGAGATAGCTAAGATCAAGGCCCGAAATGTGAGGATTCGAAAATAACGTCTAAAATCCTCTAAGACCTCTAGAAACGCTAGAAAATGCAAAAACAAAAAATAAATGAAAAAATTTTAAATTGACGAAATCAAGATTATTTTGATGCAGAGTCGATATAAATGAAAATTATTGAATTAAATGGTATTCCGATTCAAAATCGGTTGAGTTTTGACAGAGATAGCTAAGATCAAGGCCCGAAATGTGAGGATTCGAAAATAACGTCTAAAATCCTCTAAGACCTCTAGAAACGCCAGAAAATGCAAAAACAAAAAATAAATGAAAAAATTTTAAATTGACGAAATCAAGATTATTTTGATGCAGAGTCGATATAAATGAAAATTATTGAATTAAATGGTATTCCGATTCAAAATCGGTTGAGTTTTGACAGAGATAGCTAAGATCAAGGCCCGAAATGTGAGGATTCGAAAATAACGTCTAAAATCCTCTAAGACCTCTAGAAACGCCAGAAAATGCAAAAACAAAAAATAAATGAAAAAATTTTAAATTGACGAAATCAAGATTATTTTGATGCAGAGTCGATATAAATGAAAATTATTGAATTAAATGGTATTCCGATTCAAAATCGGTTGAGTTTTGACAGAGATAGCTAAGATCAAGGCCCGAAATGTGAGGATTCGAAAATAACGTCTAAAATCCTCTAAGACCTCTAGAAACGCCAGAAAATGCAAAAACAAAAAATAAATGAAAAAATTTTAAATTGACGAAATCAAGATTATTTTGATGCAGAGTCGATATAAATGAAAATTATTGAATTAAATGGTATTCCGATTCAAAATCGGTTGAGTTTTGACAGAGATAGCTAAGATCAAGGCCCGAAATGTGAGGATTCGAAAATAACGTCTAAAATCCTCTAAGACCTCTAGAAACGCCAGAAAATGCAAAAACAAAAAATAAATGAAAAAATTTTAAATTGACGAAATCAAGATTATTTTGATGCAGAGTCGATATAAATGAAAATTATTGAATTAAATGGTATTCCGATTCAAAATCGGTTGAGTTTTGACAGAGATAGCTAAGATCAAGGCCCGAAATGTGAGGATTCGAAAATAACGTCTAAAATCCTCTAAGACCTCTAGAAACGCCAGAAAATGCAAAAACAAAAAATAAATGAAAAAATTTTAAATTGACGAAATCAAGATTATTTTGATGCAGAGTCGATATAAATGAAAATTATTGAATTAAATGGTATTCCGATTCAAAATCGGTTGAGTTTTGACAGAGATAGCTAAGATCAAGGCCCGAAATGTGAGGATTCGAAAATAACGTCTAAAATCCTCTAAGACCTCTAGAAACGCCAGAAAATGCAAAAACAAAAAATAAATGAAAAAATTTTAAATTGACGAAATCAAGATTATTTTGATGCAGAGTCGATATAAATGAAAATTATTGAATTAAATGGTATTCCGATTCAAAATCGGTTGAGTTTTGACAGAGATAGCTAAGATCAAGGCCCGAAATGTGAGGATTCGAAAATAACGTCTAAAATCCTCTAAGACCTCTAGAAACGCCAGAAAATGCAAAAACAAAAAATAAATGAAAAAATTTTAAATTGACGAAATCAAGATTATTTTGATGCAGAGTCGATATAAATGAAAATTATTGAATTAAATGGTATTCCGATTCAAAATCGGTTGAGTTTTGACAGAGATAGCTAAGATCAAGGCCCGAAATGTGAGGATTCGAAAATAACGTCTAAAATCCTCTAAGACCTCTAGAAACGCCAGAAAATGCAAAAACAAAAAATAAATGAAAAAATTTTAAATTGACGAAATCAAGATTATTTTGATGCAGAGTCGATATAAATGAAAATTATTGAATTAAATGGTATTCCGATTCAAAATCGGTTGAGTTTTGACAGAGATAGCTAAGATCAAGGCCCGAAATGTGAGGATTCGAAAATAACGTCTAAAATCCTCTAAGACCTCTAGAA
The DNA here is from genome assembly GCA_018903735.1 of Drosophila cardini. Classification (NCBI taxonomy): domain Eukaryota; kingdom Metazoa; phylum Arthropoda; class Insecta; order Diptera; family Drosophilidae; genus Drosophila; species Drosophila cardini. Next base: position 87,165 of record JAEIGM010000094.1, read on the forward strand.
ACGCCAGAAAATGCAAAAACAAAAAATAAATGAAAAAATTTTAAATTGACGAAATCAAGATTATTTTGATGCAGAGTCGATATAAATGAAAATTATTGAATTAAATGGTATTCCGATTCAAAATCGGTTGAGTTTTGACAGAGATAGCTAAGATCAAGGCCCGAAATGTGAGGATTCGAAAATAACGTCTAAAATCGTCTAAGACCTCTAGAAACGCCAGAAAATGCAAAAACAAAAAATAAATGAAAAAATTTTAAATTGACGAAATCAAGATTATTTTGATGCAGAGTCGATATAAATGAAAATTATTGAATTAAATGGTATTCCGATTCAAAATCGGTTGAGTTTTGACAGAGATAGCTAAGATCAAGGCCCGAAATGTGAGGATTCGAAAATAACGTCTAAAATCCTCTAAGACCTCTAGAAACGCCAGAAAATGCAAAAACAAAAAATAAATGAAAAAATTTTAAATTGACGAAATCAAGATTATTTTGATGCAGAGTCGATATAAATGAAAATTATTGAATTAAACGGTATTCCGATTCAAAATCGGTTGAGTTTTGACAGAGATAGCTAAGATCAAGGCCCGAAATGTGAGGATTCGAAAATAACGTCTAAAATCCTCTAAGACCTCTAGAAACGCCAGAAAATGCAAAAACAAAAAATAAATGAAAAAATTTTAAATTGACGAAATCAAGATTATTTTGATGCAGAGTCGATATAAATGAAAATTATTGAATTAAATGGTATTCCGATTCAAAATCGGTTGAGTTTTGACAGAGATAGCTAAGATCAAGGCCCGAAATGTGAGGATTCGAAAATAACGTCTAAAATCCTCTAAGACCTCTAGAAACGCCAGAAAATGCAAAAACAAAAAATAAATGAAAAAATTTTAAATTGACGAAATCAAGATTATTTTGATGCAGAGTCGATATAAATGAAAATTATTGAATTAAATGGTATTCCGATTCAAAATCGGTTGAGTTTTGACAGAGATAGCTAAGATCAAGGCCCGAAATGTGAGGATTCGAAAATAACGTCTAAAATCCTCTAAGACCTCTAGAAACGCCAGAAAATGCAAAAACAAAAAATAAATGAAAAAATTTTAAATTGACGAAATCAAGATTATTTTGATGCAGAGTCGATATAAATGAAAATTATTGAATTAAATGGTATTCCGATTCAAAATCGGTTGGGTTTTGACAGAGATAGCTAAGATCAAGGCCCGAAATGTGAGGATTCGAAAATAACGTCTAAAATCCTCTAAGACCTCTAGAACCGCCAGAAAATGCAAAAACAAAAAATAAATGAAAAAATTTTAAATTGACGAAATCAAGATTATTTTGATGCAGAGTCGATATAAATGAAAATTATTGAATTAAATGGTATTCCGATTCAAAATCGGTTGAGTTTTGACAGAGATAGCTAAGATCAAGGCCCGAAATGTGAGGATTCGAAAATAACGTCTAAAATCCTCTAAGACCTCTAGAAACGCCAGAAAATGCAAAAACAAAAAATAAATGAAAAAATTTTAAATTGACGAAATCAAGATTATTTTGATGCAGAGTCGATATAAATGAAAATTATTGAATTAAATGGTATTCCGATTCAAAATCGGTTGAGTTTTGACAGAGATAGCTAAGATCAAGGCCCGAAATGTGAGGATTCGAAAATAACGTCTAAAATCCTCTAAGACCTCTAGAAACGCCAGAAAATGCAAAAACAAAAAATAAATGAAAAAATTTTAAATTGACGAAATCAAGATTATTTTGATGCAGAGTCGATATAAATGAAAATTATTGAATTAAATGGTATTCCGATTCAAAATCGGTTGGGTTTTGACAGAGATAGCTAAGATCAAGGCCCGAAATGTGAGGATTCGAAAATAACGTCTAAAATCCTCTAAGACCTCTAGAAACGCCAGAAAATGCAAAAACAAAAAATAAATGAAAAAATTTTAAATTGACGAAATCAAGATTATTTTGATGCAGAGTCGATATAAATGAAAATTATTGAATTAAATGGTATTCCGATTCAAAATCGGTTGAGTTTTGACAGAGATAGCTAAGATCAAGGCCCGAAATGTGAGGATTCGAAAATAACGTCTAAAATCCTCTAAGACCTCTAGAAACGCCAGAAAATGCAAAAACAAAAAATAAATGAAAAAATTTTAAATTGACGAAATCAAGATTATTTTGATGCAGAGTCGATATAAATGAAAATTATTGAATTAAACGGTATTCCGATTCAAAATCGGTTGAGTTTTGACAGAGATAGCTAAGATCAAGGCCCGAAATGTGAGGATTCGAAAATAACGTCTAAAATCCTCTAAGACCTCTAGAAACGCCAGAAAATGCAAAAACAAAAAATAAATGAAAAAATTTTAAATTGACGAAATCAAGATTATTTTGATGCAGAGTCGATATAAATGAAAATTATTGAATTAAATGGTATTCCGATTCAAAATCGGTTGAGTTTCGACAGAGATAGCTAAGATCAAGGCCCGAAATGTGAGGATTCGAAAATAACGTCTAAAATCCTCTAAGACCTCTAGAAACGCCAGAAAATGCAAAAACAAAAAATAAATGAAAAAATTTTAAATTGACGAAATCAAGATTATTTTGATGCAGAGTCGATATAAATGAAAATTATTGAATTAAATGGTATTCCGATTCAAAATCGGTTGAGTTTTGACAGAGATAGCTAAGATCAAGGCCCGAAATGTGAGGATTCGAAAATAACGTCTAAAATCCTCTAAGACCTCTAGAAACGCCAGAAAATGCAAAAACAAAAAATAAATGAAAAAATTTTAAATTGACGAAATCAAGATTATTTTGATGCAGAGTCGATATAAATGAAAATTATTGAATTAAATGGTATTCCGATTCAAAATCGGTTGAGTTTTGACAGAGATAGCTAAGATCAAGGCCCGAAATGTGAGGATTCGAAAATAAGGTCTAAAATCCTCTAAGACCTCTAGAAACGCCAGAAAATGCAAAAACAAAAAATAAATGAAAAAATTTTAAATTGACGAAATCAAGATTATTTTGATGCAGAGTCGATATAAATGAAAATTATTGAATTAAATGGTATTCCGATTCAAAATCGGTTGGGTTTTGACAGAGATAGCTAAGATCAAGGCCCGAAATGTGAGGATTCGAAAATAACGTCTAAAATCCTCTAAGACCTCTAGAACCGCCAGAAAATGCAAAAACAAAAAATAAATGAAAAAATTTTAAATTGACGAAATCAAGATTATTTTGATGCAGAGTCGATATAAATGAAAATTATTGAATTAAATGGTATTCCGATTCAAAATCGGTTGAGTTTTGACAGAGATAGCTAAGATCAAGGCCCGAAATGTGAGGATTCGAAAATAAGGTCTAAAATCCTCTAAGACCTCTAGAAACGCCAGAAAATGCAAAAACAAAAAATAAATGAAAAAATTTTAAATTGACGAAATCAAGATTATTTTGATGCAGAGTCGATATAAATGAAAATTATTGAATTAAATGGTATTCCGATTCAAAATCGGTTGAGTTTTGACAGAGATAGCTAAGATCAAGGCCCGAAATGTGAGGATTCGAAAATAACGTCTAAAATCCTCTAAGACCTCTAGAAACGCCAGAAAATGCAAAAACAAAAAATAAATGAAAAAAATTTTAAATTGACAAAATCAAGATTATTTTGATGCAGAGTCGATATAAATGAAAATTATTGAATTAAACGGTATTCCGATTCAAAATCGGTTGAGTTTTGACAGAGATAGCTAAGATCAAGGCCCGAAATGTGAGGATTCGAAAAAAACGTCTAAAATCCTCTAAGACCTCTAGAAACGCCAGAAAATGCAAAAACAAAAAATAAATGAAAAAATTTTAAATTGACGAAATCAAGATTATTTTGATGCAGAGTCGATATAAATGAAAATTATTGAATTAAATGGTATTCCGATTCAAAATCGGTTGAGTTTTGACAGAGATAGCTAAGATCAAGGCCCGAAATGTGAGGATTCGAAAATAACGTCTAAAATCCTCTAAGACCTCTAGAAACGCCAGAAAATGCAAAAACAAAAAATAAATGAAAAAATTTTAAATTAACGAAATCAAGATTATTTTGATGCAGAGTCGATATAAATGAAAATTATTGAATTAAATGGTATTCCGATTCAAAATCGGTTGAGTTTCGACAGAGATAGCTAAGATCAAGGCCCGAAATGTGAGGATTCGAAAATAACGTCTAAAATCCTCTAAGACCTCTAGAAACGCCAGAAAATGCAAAAACAAAAAATAAATGAAAAAATTTTAAATTGACGAAATCAAGATTATTTTGATGCAGAGTCGATATAAATGAAAATTATTGAATTAAATGGTATTCCGATTCAAAATCGGTTGAGTTTTGACAGAGATAGCTAAGATCAAGGCCCGAAATGTGAGGATTCGAAAATAACGTCTAAAATCCTCTAAGACCTCTAGAAACGCCAGAAAATGCAAAAACAAAAAATAAATGAAAAAATTTTAAATTGACGAAATCAAGATTATTTTGATGCAGAGTCGATATAAATGAAAATTATTGAATTAAATGGTATTCCGATTCAAAATCGGTTGAGTTTTGACAGAGATAGCTAAGATCAAGGCCCGAAATGTGAGGATTCGAAAATAACGTCTAAAATCCTCTAAGACCTCTAGAAACGCCAGAAAATGCAAAAACAAAAAATAAATGAAAAAATTTTAAATTGACGAAATCAAGATTATTTTGATGCAGAGTCGATATAAATGAAAATTATTGAATTAAATGGTATTCCGATTCAAAATCGGTTGAGTTTTGACAGAGATAGCTAAGATCAAGGCCCGAAATGTGAGGATTCGAAAATAACGTCTAAAATCCTCTAAGACCTCTAGAAACGCCAGAAAATGCAAAAACAAAAAATAAATGAAAAAATTTTAAATTGACGAAATCAAGATTATTTTGATGCAGAGTCGATATAAATGAAAATTATTGAATTAAATGGTATTCCGATTCAAAATCGGTTGAGTTTTGACAGAGATAGCTAAAATCAAGGCCCGAAATGTGAGGATTCGAAAATAACGTCTAAAATCGTCTAAGACCTCTAGAAACGCCAGAAAATGCAAAAACAAAAAATAAATGAAAAAATTTTAAATTGACGAAATCAAGATTATTTTGATGCAGAGTCGATATAAATGAAAATTATTGAATTAAATGGTATTCTGATTCAAAATCGGTTGAGTTTTGACAGAGATAGCTAAGATCAAGGCCCGAAATGTGAGGATTCGAAAATAACGTCTAAAATCCTCTAAGACCTCTAGAAACGCCAGAAAATGCAAAAACAAAAAATAAATGAAAACAATTTTAAATTGACGAAATCAAGATTATTTTGATGCAGAGTCGATATAAATGAAAATTATTGAATTAAATGGTATTCCGATTCAAAATCGGTTGAGTTTTGACAGAGATAGCTAAGATCAAGGCCTGAAATGTGAGGATTCGAAAATAACGTCTAAAATCCTCTAAGACCTCTAGAAACGCCAGAAAATGCAAAAACAAAAAATAAATGAAAAAATTTTAAATTGACGAAATCAAGATTATTTTGATGCAGAGTCGATATAAATGAAAATTATTGAATTAAATGGTATTCCGATTCAAAATCGGTTGAGTTTTGACAGAGATAGCTAAGATCAAGGCCCGAAATGTGAGGATTCGAAAATAACGTCTAAAATCCTCTAAGACCTCTAGAAACGCCAGAAAATGCAAAAACAAAAAATAAATGAAAAAATTTTAAATTGACGAAATCAAGATTATTTTGATGCAGAGTCGATATAAATGAAAATTATTGAATTAAATGGTATTCCGATTCAAAATCGGTTGAGTTTTGACAGAGATAGCTAAGATCAAGGCCCGAAATGTGAGGATTCGAAAATAACGTCTAAAATCGTCTAAGACCTCTAGAAACGCCAGAAAATGCAAAAACAAAAAATAAATGAAAAAATTTTAAATTGACGAAATCAAGATTATTTTGATGCAGAGTCGATATAAATGAAAATTATTGAATTAAATGGTATTCCGATTCAAAATCGGTTGAGTTTTGACAGAGATAGCTAAGATCAAGGCCCGAAATGTGAGGATTCGAAAATAACGTCTAAAATCCTCTAAGACCTCTAGAAACGCCAGAAAATGCAAAAACAAAAAATAAATGAAAAAATTTTAAATTGACGAAATCAAGATTATTTTGATGCAGAGTCGATATAAATGAAAATTATTGAATTAAATGGTATTCCGATTCAAAATCGGTTGAGTTTTGACAGAGATAGCTAAGATCAAGGCCCGAAATGTGAGGATTCGAAAATAACGTCTAAAATCCTCTAAGACCTCTAGAAACGCCAGAAAATGCAAAAACAAAAAATAAATGAAAAAATTTTAAATTGACGAAATCAAGATTATTTTGATGCAGAGTCGATATAAATGAAAATTATTGAATTAAATGGTATTCCGATTCAAAATCGGTTGAGTTTTGACAGAGATAGCTAAGATCAAGGCCCGAAATGTGAGGATTCGAAAATAACGTCTAAAATCCTCTAAGACCTCTAGAAACGCCAGAAAATGCAAAAACAAAAAATAAATGAAAAAATTTTAAATTGACGAAATCAAGATTATTTTGATGCAGAGTCGATATAAATGAAAATTATTGAATTAAATGGTATTCCGATTCAAAATCGGTTGAGTTTTGACAGAGATAGCTAAGATCAAGGCCCGAAATGTGAGGATTCGAAAATAACGTCTAAAATCCTCTAAGACCTCTAGAAACGCCAGAAAATGCAAAAACAAAAAATAAATGAAAAAATTTTAAATTGACGAAATCAAGATTATTTTGATGCAGAGTCGATATAAATGAAAATTATTGAATTAAATGGTATTCCGATTCAAAATCGGTTGAGTTTTGACAGAGATAGCTAAGATCAAGGCCCGAAATGTGAGGATTCGAAAATAACGTCTAAAATCCTCTAAGACCTCTAGAAACGCCAGAAAATGCAAAAACAAAAAATAAATGAAAAAATTTTAAATTGACGAAATCAAGATTATTTTGATGCAGAGTCGATATAAATGAAAATTATTGAATTAAATGGTATTCCGATTCAAAATCGGTTGAGTTTTGACAGAGATAGCTAAGATCAAGGCCCGAAATGTGAGGATTCGAAAATAACGTCTAAAATCCTCTAAGACCTCTAGAAACGCCAGAAAATGCAAAAACAAAAAATAAATGAAAAAATTTTAAATTGACGAAATCAAGATTATTTTGATGCAGAGTCGATATAAATGAAAATTATTGAATTAAATGGTATTCCGATCCAAAATCGGTTGAGTTTTGACAGAGATAGCTAAGATCAAGGCCCGAAATGTGAGGATTCGAAAATAACGTCTAAAATCCTCTAAGACCTCTAGAAACGCCAGAAAATGCAAAAACAAAAAATAAATGAAAAAATTTTAAATTGACGAAATCAAGATTATTTTGATGCAGAGTCGATATAAATGAAAATTATTGAATTAAATGGTATTCCGATTCAAAATCGGTTGAGTTTTGACAGAGATAGCTAAGATCAAGGCCCGAAATGTGAGGATTCGAAAATAACGTCTAAAATCCTCTAAGACCTCTAGAAACGCCAGAAAATGCAAAAACAAAAAATAAATGAAAAAATTTTAAATTGACGAAATCAAGATTATTTTGATGCAGAGTCGATATAAATGAAAATTATTGAATTAAATGGTATTCCGATTCAAAATCGGTTGAGTTTTGACAGAGATAGCTAAGATCAAGGCCCGAAATGTGAGGATTCGAAAATAACGTCTAAAATCCTCTAAGACCTCTAGAAACGCCAGAAAATGCAAAAACAAAAAATAAATGAAAAAATTTTAAATTGACGAAATCAAGATTATTTTGATGCAGAGTCGATATAAATGAAAATTATTGAATTAAATGGTATTCCGATTCAAAATCGGTTGAGTTTTGACAGAGATAGCTAAGATCAAGGCCCGAAATGTGAGGATTCGAAAATAACGTCTAAAATCCTCTAAGACCTCTAGAAACGCCAGAAAATGCAAAAACAAAAAATAAATGAAAAAATTTTAAATTGACGAAATCAAGATTATTTTGATGCAGAGTCGATATAAATGAAAATTATTGAATTAAATGGTATTCCGATCCAAAATCGGTTGAGTTTTGACAGAGATAGCTAAGATCAAGGCCCGAAATGTGAGGATTCGAAAATAACGTCTAAAATCCTCTAAGACCTCTAGAAACGCCAGAAAATGCAAAAACAAAAAATAAATGAAAAAATTTTAAATTGACGAAATCAAGATTATTTTGATGCAGAGTCGATATAAATGAAAATTATTGAATTAAATGGTATTCCGATTCAAAATCGGTTGAGTTTTGACAGAGATAGCTAAGATCAAGGCCCGAAATGTGAGGATTCGAAAATAACGTCTAAAATCCTCTAAGACCTCTAGAAACGCCAGAAAATGCAAAAACAAAAAATAAATGAAAAAATTTTAAATTGACGAAATCAAGATTATTTTGATGCAGAGTCGATATAAATGAAAATTATTGAATTAAATGGTATTCCGATTCAAAATCGGTTGAGTTTTGACAGAGATAGCTAAGATCAAGGCCCGAAATGTGAGGATTCGAAAATAACGTCTAAAATCCTCTAAGACCTCTAGAAACGCCAGAAAATGCAAAAACAAAAAATAAATGAAAAAATTTTAAATTGACGAAATCAAGATTATTTTGATGCAGAGTCGATATAAATGAAAATTATTGAATTAAATGGTATTCCGATTCAAAATCGGTTGAGTTTTGACAGAGATAGCTAAGATCAAGGCCCGAAATGTGAGGATTCGAAAATAACGTCTAAAATCGTCTAAGACCTCTAGAAACGCCAGAAAATGCAAAAAACAAAAAATAAATGAAAAAAATTTTAAATTGACGAAATCAAGATTATTTTGATGCAGAGTCGATATAAATGAAAATTATTGAATTAAATGGTATTCCGATTCAAAATCGGTTGAGTTTTGACAGAGATAGCTAAGATCAAGGCCCGAAATGTGAGGATTCGAAAATAACGTCTAAAATCCTCTAAGACCTCTAGAAACGCCAGAAAATGCAAAAACAAAAAATAAATGAAAAAATTTTAAATTGACGAAATCAAGATTATTTTGATGCAGAGTCGATATAAATGAAAATTATTGAATTAAATGGTATTCCGATTCAAAATCGGTTGAGTTTTGACAGAGATAGCTAAGATCAAGGCCTGAAATGTGAGGATTCGAAAATAACGTCTAAAATCCTCTAAGACCTCTAGAAACGCCAGAAAATGCAAAAACAAAAAATAAATGAAAAAATTTTAAATTGACGAAATCAAGATTATTTTGATGCAGAGTCGATATAAATGAAAATTATTGAATTAAATGGTATTCCGATTCAAAATCGGTTGAGTTTTGACAGAGATAGCTAAGATCAAGGCCCGAAATGTGAGGATTCGAAAATAACGTCTAAAATCCTCTAAGACCTCTAGAAACGCCAGAAAATGCAAAAACAAAAAATAAATGAAAAAATTTTAAATTGACGAAATCAAGATTATTTTGATGCAGAGTCGATATAAATGAAAATTATTGAATTAAATGGTATTCCGATTCAAAATCGGTTGAGTTTTGACAGAGATAGCTAAGATCAAGGCCCGAAATGTGAGGATTCGAAAATAACGTCTAAAATCCTCTAAGACCTCTAGAAACGCCAGAAAATGCAAAAACAAAAAATAAATGAAAACAATTTTAAATTGACGAAATCAAGATTATTTTGATGCAGAGTCGATATAAATGAAAATTATTGAATTAAATGGTATTCCGATTCAAAATCGGTTGAGTTTTGACAGAGATAGCTAAGATCAAGGCCCGAAATGTGAGGATTCGAAAATAACGTCTAAAATCCTCTAAGACCTCTAGAAACGCCAGAAAATGCAAAAACAAAAAATAAATGAAAAAATTTTAAATTGACGAAATCAAGATTATTTTGATGCAGAGTCGATATAAATGAAAATTATTGAATTAAATGGTATTCTGATCCAAAATCGGTTGAGTTTTGACAGAGATAGCTAAGATCAAGGCCCGAAATGTGAGGATTCGAAAATAACGTCTAAAATCCTCTAAGACCTCTAGAAACGCCAGAAAATGCAAAAACAAAAAATAAATGAAAAAATTTTAAATTGACGAAATCAAGATTATTTTGATGCAGAGTCGATATAAATGAAAATTATTGAATTAAATGGTATTCCGATTCAAAATCGGTTGAGTTTTGACAGAGATAGCTAAGATCAAGGCCCGAAATGTGAGGATTCGAAAATAACGTCTAAAATCCTCTAAGACCTCTAAAAACGCCAGAAAATGCAAAAACAAAAAATAAATGAAAAAATTTTAAATTGACGAAATCAAGATTATTTTGATGCAGAGTCGATATAAATGAAAATTATTGAATTAAATGGTATTCCGATTCAAAATCGGTTGAGTTTTGACAGAGATAGCTAAGATCAAGGCCCGAAATGTGAGGATTCGAAAATAACGTCTAAAATCCTCTAAGACCTCTAGAAACGCCAGAAAATGCAAAAACAAAAAATAAATGAAAAAATTTTAAATTGACGAAATCAAGATTATTTTGATGCAGAGTCGATATAAATGAAAATTATTGAATTAAATGGTATTCCGATTCAAAATCGGTTGAGTTTTGACAGAGATAGCTAAGATCAAGGCCCGAAATGTGAGGATTCGAAAATAACGTCTAAAATCCTCTAAGACCTCTAGAAACGCCAGAAAATGCAAAAACCAAAAATAAATGAAAAAATTTTAAATTGACGAAATCAAGATTATTTTGATGCAGAGTCGATATAAATGAAAATTATTGAATTAAATGGTATTCCGATTCAAAATCGGTTGAGTTTTGACAGAGATAGCTAAGATCAAGGCCCGAAATGTGAGGATTCGAAAATAACGTCTAAAATCCTCTAAGACCTCTAGAAACGCCAGAAAATGCAAAAACAAAAAATAAATGAAAAAATTTTAAATTGACGAAATCAAGATTATTTTGATGCAGAGTCGATATAAATGAAAATTATTGAATTAAATGGTATTCCGATTCAAAATCGGTTGAGTTTTGACAGAGATAGCTAAGATCAAGGCCCGAAATGTGAGGATTCGAAAATAACGTCTAAAATCCTCTAAGACCTCTAGAAACGCCAGAAAATGCAAAAACAAAAAATAAATGAAAAAATTTTAAATTGACGAAATCAAGATTATTTTGATGCAGAGTCGATATAAATGAAAATTATTGAATTAAATGGTATTCCGATTCAAAATCGGTTGAGTTTTGACAGAGATAGCTAAGATCAAGGCCCGAAATGTGAGGATTCGAAAATAACGTCTAAAATCCTCTAAGACCTCTAGAAACGCCAGAAAATGCAAAAACAAAAAATAAATGAAAAAATTTTAAATTGACGAAATCAAGATTATTTTGATGCAGAGTCGATATAAATGAAAATTATTGAATTAAATGGTATTCCGATTCAAAATCGGTTGAGTTTTGACAGAGATAGCTAAGATCAAGGCCCGAAATGTGAGGATTCGAAAATAACGTCTAAAATCCTCTAAGACCTCTAGAAACGCCAGAAAATGCAAAAACAAAAAATAAATGAAAAAATTTTAAATTGACGAAATCAAGATTATTTTGATGCAGAGTCGATATAAATGAAAATTATTGAATTAAATGGTATTCCGATTCAAAATCGGTTGAGTTTTGACAGAGATAGCTAAGATCAAGGCCCGAAATGTGAGGATTCGAAAATAACGTCTAAAATCCTCTAAGACCTCTAGAAACGCCAGAAAATGCAAAAACAAAAAATAAATGAAAAAATTTTAAATTGACGAAATCAAGATTATTTTGATGCAGAGTCGATATAAATGAAAATTATTGAATTAAATGGTATTCCGATTCAAAATCGGTTGAGTTTTGACAGAGATAGCTAAGATCAAGGCCCGAAATGTGAGGATTCGAAAATAACGTCTAAAATCCTCTAAGACCTCTAGAAACGCCAGAAAATGCAAAAACAAAAAATAAATAAAAAAATTTTAAATTGACGAAATCAAGATTATTTTGATGCAGAGTCGATATAAATGAAAATTATTGAATTAAATGGTATTCCGATTCAAAATCGGTTGAGTTTTGACAGAGATAGCTAAGATCAAGGCCCGAAATGTGAGGATTCGAAAATAACGTCTAAAATCCTCTAAGACCTCTAGAAACGCCAGAAAATGCAAAAACAAAAAATAAATGAAAAAATTTTAAATTGACGAAATCAAGATTATTTTGATGCAGAGTCGATATAAATGAAAATTATTGAATTAAATGGTATTCCGATTCAAAATCGGTTGAGTTTTGACAGAGATAGCTAAGATCAAGGCCCGAAATGTGAGGATTCGAAAATAACGTCTAAAATCCTCTAAGACCTCTAGAAACGCCAGAAAATGCAAAAACAAAAAATAAATGAAAAAATTTTAAATTGACGAAATCAAGATTATTTTGATGCAGAGTCGATATAAATGAAAATTATTGAATTAAATGGTATTCCGATTCAAAATCGGTTGAGTTTTGACAGAGATAGCTAAGATCAAGGCCCGAAATGTGAGGATTCGAAAATAACGTCTAAAATCCTCTAAGACCTCTAGAAACGCCAGAAAATGCAAAAACAAAAAATAAATGAAAACATTTTAAATTGACGAAATCAAGATTATTTTGATGCAGAGTCGATATAAATGAAAATTATTGAATTAAATGGTATTCCGATTCAAAATCGGTTGAGTTTTGACAGAGATAGCTAAGATCAAGGCCCGAAATGTGAGGATTCGAAAATAACGTCTAAAATCCTCTAAGACCTCTAGAAACGCCAGAAAATGCAAAAACAAAAAATAAATGAAAAAATTTTAAATTGACGAAATCAAGATTATTTTGATGCAGAGTCGATATAAATGAAAATTATTGAATTAAATGGTATTCCGATTCAAAATCGGTTGAGTTTTGACAGAGATAGCTAAGATCAAGGCCCGAAATGTGAGGATTCGAAAATAACGTCTAAAATCCTCTAAGACCTCTAGAAACGCCAGAAAATGCAAAAACAAAAAATAAATGAAAAAATTTTAAATTGACGAAATCAAGATTATTTTGATGCAGAGTCGATATAAATGAAAATTATTGAATTAAATGGTATTCCGATTCAAAATCGGTTGAGTTTTGACAGAGATAGCTAAGATCAAGGCCCGAAATGTGAGGATTCGAAAATAACGTCTAAAATCCTCTAAGACCTCTAGAAACGCCAGAAAATGCAAAAACAAAAAATAAATGAAAAAATTTTAAATTGACGAAATCAAGATTATTTTGATGCAGAGTCGATATAAATGAAAATTATTGAATTAAATGGTATTCCGATTCAAAATCGGTTGAGTTTTGACAGAGATAGCTAAGATCAAGGCCCGAAATGTGAGGATTCGAAAATAACGTCTAAAATCCTCTAAGACCTCTAGAAACGCCAGAAAATGCAAAAACAAAAAATAAATGAAAAAATTTTAAATTGACGAAATCAAGATTATTTTGATGCAGAGTCGATATAAATGAAAATTATTGAATTAAATGGTATTCCGATTCAAAATCGGTTGAGTTTTGACAGAGATAGCTAAGATCAAGGCCCGAAATGTGAGGATTCGAAAATAACGTCTAAAATCCTCTAAGACCTCTAGAAACGCCAGAAAATGCAAAAACAAAAAATAAATGAAAAAATTTTAAATTGACGAAATCAAGATTATTTTGATGCAGAGTCGATATAAATGAAAATTATTGAATTAAATGGTATTCCGATTCAAAATCGGTTGAGTTTTGACAGAGATAGCTAAGATCAAGGCCCGAAATGTGAGGATTCGAAAATAACGTCTAAAATCCTCTAAGACCTCTAGAAACGCCAGAAAATGCAAAAACAAAAAATAAATGAAAAAATTTTAAATTGACGAAATCAAGATTATTTTGATGCAGAGTCGATATAAATGAAAATTATTGAATTAAATGGTATTCCGATTCAAAATCGGTTGAGTTTTGACAGAGATAGCTAAGATCAAGGCCCGAAATGTGAGGATTCGAAAATAACGTCTAAAATCCTCTAAGACCTCTAGAAACGCCAGAAAATGCAAAAACAAAAAATAAATGAAAAAATTTTAAATTGACGAAATCAAGATTATTTTGATGCAGAGTCGATATAAATGAAAATTATTGAATTAAATGGTATTCCGATTCAAAATCGGTTGAGTTTTGACAGAGATAGCTAAGATCAAGGCCCGAAATGTGAGGATTCGAAAATAACGTCTAAAATCCTCTAAGACCTCTAGAAACGCCAGAAAATGCAAAAACAAAAAATAAATGAAAAAATTTTAAATTGACGAAATCAAGATTATTTTGATGCAGAGTCGATATAAATGAAAATTATTGAATTAAATGGTATTCCGATTCAAAATCGGTTGAGTTTTGACAGAGATAGCTAAGATCAAGGCCCGAAATGTGAGGATTCGAAAATAACGTCTAAAATCCTCTAAGACCTCTAGAAACGCCAGAAAATGCAAAAACAAAAAATAAATGAAAAAATTTTAAATTGACGAAATCAAGATTATTTTGATGCAGAGTCGATATAAATGAAAATTATTGAATTAAATGGTATTCCGATTCAAAATCGGTTGAGTTTTGACAGAGATAGCTAAGATCAAGGCCCGAAATGTGAGGATTCGAAAATAACGTCTAAAATCCTCTAAGACCTCTAGAAACGCCAGAAAATGCAAAAACAAAAAATAAATGAAAAAATTTTAAATTGACGAAATCAAGATTATTTTGATGCAGAGTCGATATAAATGAAAATTATTGAATTAAATGGTATTCCGATTCAAAATCGGTTGAGTTTTGACAGAGATAGCTAAGATCAAGGCCCGAAATGTGAGGATTCGAAAATAACGTCTAAAATCCTCTAAGACCTCTAGAAACGCCAGAAAATGCAAAAACAAAAAATAAATGAAAAAATTTTAAATTGACGAAATCAAGATTATTTTGATGCAGAGTCGATATAAATGAAAATTATTGAATTAAATGGTATTCCGATTCAAAATCGGTTGAGTTTTGACAGAGATAGCTAAGATCAAGGCCCGAAATGTGAGGATTCGAAAATAACGTCTAAAATCCTCTAAGACCTCTAGAAACGCTAGAAAATGCAAAAACAAAAAATAAATGAAAAAATTTTAAATTGACGAAATCAAGATTATTTTGATGCAGAGTCGATATAAATGAAAATTATTGAATTAAATGGTATTCCGATTCAAAATCGGTTGAGTTTTGACAGAGATAGCTAAGATCAAGGCCCGAAATGTGAGGATTCGAAAATAACGTCTAAAATCGTCTAAGACCTCTAGAAACGCCAGAAAATGCAAAAACAAAAAATAAATGAAAAAATTTTAAATTGACGAAATCAAGATTATTTTGATGCAGAGTCGATATAAATGAAAATTATTGAATTAAATGGTATTCCGATTCAAAATCGGTTGAGTTTTGACAGAGATAGCTAAGATCAAGGCCCGAAATGTGAGGATTCGAAAATAACGTCTAAAATCCTCTAAGACCTCTAGAAACGCCAGAAAATGCAAAAACAAAAAATAAATGAAAAAATTTTAAATTGACGAAATCAAGATTATTTTGATGCAGAGTCGATATAAATGAAAATTATTGAATTAAATGGTATTCCGATTCAAAATCGGTTGAGTTTTGACAGAGATAGCTAAGATCAAGGCCCGAAATGTGAGGATTCGAAAATAACGTCTAAAATCCTCTAAGACCTCTAGAAACGCCAGAAAATGCAAAAACAAAAAATAAATGAAAAAATTTTAAATTGACGAAATCAAGATTATTTTGATGCAGAGTCGATATAAATGAAAATTATTGAATTAAATGGTATTCCGATTCAAAATCGGTTGAGTTTTGACAGAGATAGCTAAGATCAAGGCCCGAAATGTGAGGATTCGAAAATAACGTCTAAAATCCTCTAAGACCTCTAGAAACGCCAGAAAATGCAAAAACAAAAAATAAATGAAAAAATTTTAAATTGACGAAATCAAGATTATTTTGATGCAGAGTCGATATAAATGAAAATTATTGAATTAAATGGTATTCCGATTCAAAATCGGTTGAGTTTTGACAGAGATAGCTAAGATCAAGGCCCGAAATGTGAGGATTCGAAAATAACGTCTAAAATCCTCTAAGACCTCTAGAAACGCCAGAAAATGCAAAAACAAAAAATAAATGAAAAAATTTTAAATTGACGAAATCAAGATTATTTTGATGCAGAGTCGATATAAATGAAAATTATTGAATTAAATGGTATTCCGATTCAAAATCGGTTGAGTTTTGACAGAGATAGCTAAGATCAAGGCCCGAAATGTGAGGATTCGAAAATAACGTCTAAAATCCTCTAAGACCTCTAGAAACGCCAGAAAATGCAAAAACAAAAAATAAATGAAAAAATTTTAAATTGACGAAATCAAGATTATTTTGATGCAGAGTCGATATAAATGAAAATTATTGAATTAAATGGTATTCCGATTCAAAATCGGTTGAGTTTTGACAGAGATAGCTAAGATCAAGGCCCGAAATGTGAGGATTCGAAAATAACGTCTAAAATCCTCTAAGACCTCTAGAAACGCCAGAAAATGCAAAAACAAAAAATAAATGAAAAAATTTTAAATTGACGAAATCAAGATTATTTTGATGCAGAGTCGATATAAATGAAAATTATTGAATTAAATGGTATTCCGATTCAAAATCGGTTGAGTTTTGACAGAGATAGCTAAGATCAAGGCCCGAAATGTGAGGATTCGAAAATAACGTCTAAAATCCTCTAAGACCTCTAGAAACGCCAGAAAATGCAAAAACAAAAAAATTAAATGAAAAAATTTTAAATTGACGAAATCAAGATTATTTTGATGCAGAGTCGATATAAATGAAAATTATTGAATTAAATGGTATTCCGATTCAAAATCGGTTGAGTTTTGACAGAGATAGCTAAGATCAAGGCCCGAAATGTGAGGATTCGAAAATAACGTCTAAAATCCTCTAAGACCTCTAGAAACGCCAGAAAATGCAAAAACAAAAAATAAATGAAAAAATTTTAAATTGACGAAATCAAGATTATTTTGATGCAGAGTCGATATAAATGAAAATTATTGAATTAAATGGTATTCCGATTCAAAATCGGTTGAGTTTTGACAGAGATAGCTAAGATCAAGGCCCGAAATGTGAGGATTCGAAAATAACGTCTAAAATCCTCTAAGACCTCTAGAAACGCCAGAAAATGCAAAAACAAAAAATAAATGAAAAAATTTTAAATTGACGAAATCAAGATTATTTTGATGCAGAGTCGATATAAATGAAAATTATTGAATTAAATGGTATTCCGATTCAAAATCGGTTGAGTTTTGACAGAGATAGCTAAGATCAAGGCCCGAAATGTGAGGATTCGAAAATAACGTCTAAAATCCTCTAAGACCTCTAGAAACGCCAGAAAATGCAAAAACAAAAAATAAATGAAAAAATTTTAAATTGACGAAATCAAGATTATTTTGATGCAGAGTCGATATAAATGAAAATTATTGAATTAAATGGTATTCCGATTCAAAATCGGTTGAGTTTTGACAGAGATAGCTAAGATCAAGGCCCGAAATGTGAGGATTCGAAAATAACGTCTAAAATCCTCTAAGACCTCTAGAAACGCCAGAAAATGCAAAAACAAAAAATAAATGAAAAAATTTTAAATTGACGAAATCAAGATTATTTTGATGCAGAGTCGATATAAATGAAAATTATTGAATTAAATGGTATTCTGATTCAAAATCGGTTGAGTTTTGACAGAGATAGCTAAGATCAAGGCCCGAAATGTGAGGATTCGAAAATAACGTCTAAAATCCTCTAAGACCTCTAGAAACGCCAGAAAATGCAAAAACAAAAAATAAATGAAAAAATTTTAAATTGACGAAATCAAGATTATTTTGATGCAGAGTCGATATAAATGAAAATTATTGAATTAAATGGTATTCCGATTCAAAATCGGTTGAGTTTTGACAGAGATAGCTAAGATCAAGGCCCGAAATGTGAGGATTCGAAAATAACGTCTAAAATCGTCTAAGACCTCTAGAAACGCTAGAAAATGCAAAAACAAAAAATAAATGAAAAAATTTTAAATTGACGAAATCAAGATTATTTTGATGCAGAGTCGATATAAATGAAAATTATTGAATTAAATGGTATTCCGATTCAAAATCGGTTGAGTTTTGACAGAGATAGCTAAGATCAAGGCCCGAAATGTGAGGATTCGAAAATAACGTCTAAAATCCTCTAAGACCTCTAGAAACGCCAGAAAATGCAAAAACAAAAAATAAATGAAAAAATTTTAAATTGACGAAATCAAGATTATTTTGATGCAGAGTCGATATAAATGAAAATTATTGAATTAAATGGTATTCCGATTCAAAATCGGTTGAGTTTTGACAGAGATAGCTAAGATCAAGGCCCGAAATGTGAGGATTCGAAAATAACGTCTAAAATCCTCTAAGACCTCTAGAAACGCCAGAAAATGCAAAAACAAAAAATAAATGAAAAAATTTTAAATTGACGAAATCAAGATTATTTTGATGCAGAGTCGATATAAATGAAAATTATTGAATTAAATGGTATTCCGATTCAAAATCGGTTGAGTTTTGACAGAGATAGCTAAGATCAAGGCCCGAAATGTGAGGATTCGAAAATAACGTCTAAAATCCTCTAAGACCTCTAGAAACGCCAGAAAATGCAAAAACAAAAAATAAATGAAAAAATTTTAAATTGACGAAATCAAGATTATTTTGATGCAGAGTCGATATAAATGAAAATTATTGAATTAAATGGTATTCCGATTCAAAATCGGTTGAGTTTTGACAGAGATAGCTAAGATCAAGGCCCGAAATGTGAGGATTCGAAAATAACGTCTAAAATCCTCTAAGACCTCTAGAAACGCCAGAAAATGCAAAAACAAAAAATAAATGAAAAAATTTTAAATTGACGAAATCAAGATTATTTTGATGCAGAGTCGATATAAATGAAAATTATTGAATTAAATGGTATTCCGATTCAAAATCGGTTGAGTTTTGACAGAGATAGCTAAGATCAAGGCCCGAAATGTGAGGATTCGAAAATAACGTCTAAAATCCTCTAAGACCTCTAGAAACGCCAGAAAATGCAAAAACAAAAAATAAATGAAAAAATTTTAAATTGACGAAATCAAGATTATTTTGATGCAGAGTCGATATAAATGAAAATTATTGAATTAAATGGTATTCCGATTCAAAATCGGTTGAGTTTTGACAGAGATAGCTAAGATCAAGGCCCGAAATGTGAGGATTCGAAAATAACGTCTAAAATCGTCTAAGACCTCTAGAAACGCCAGAAAATGCAAAAACAAAAAATAAATGAAAAAATTTTAAATTGACGAAATCAAGATTATTTTGATGCAGAGTCGATATAAATGAAAATTATTGAATTAAATGGTATTCCGATTCAAAATCGGTTGAGTTTTGACAGAGATAGCTAAGATCAAGGCCCGAAATGTGAGGATTCGAAAATAACGTCTAAAATCCTCTAAGACCTCTAGAAACGCCAGAAAATGCAAAAACAAAAAATAAATGAAAAAATTTTAAATTGACGAAATCAAGATTATTTTGATGCAGAGTCGATATAAATGAAAATTATTGAATTAAATGGTATTCCGATTCAAAATCGGTTGAGTTTTGACAGAGATAGCTAAGATCAAGGCCCGAAATGTGAGGATTCGAAAATAACGTCTAAAATCGTCTAAGACCTCTAGAAACGCCAGAAAATGCAAAAACAAAAAATAAATGAAAAAAATTTTAAATTGACGAAATCAAGATTATTTTGATGCAGAGTCGATATAAATGAAAATTATTGAATTAAATGGTATTCCGATTCAAAATCGGTTGAGTTTTGACAGAGATAGCTAAGATCAAGGCCCGAAATGTGAGGATTCGAAAATAACGTCTAAAATCCTCTAAGACCTCTAGAAACGCCAGAAAATGCAAAAACAAAAAATAAATGAAAAAATTTTAAATTGACGAAATCAAGATTATTTTGATGCAGAGTCGATATAAATGAAAATTATTGAATTAAATGGTATTCCGATTCAAAATCGGTTGAGTTTTGACAGAGATAGCTAAGATCAAGGCCCGAAATGTGAGGATTCGAAAATAACGTCTAAAATCTTCTAAGACCTCTAGAAACGCCAGAAAATGCAAAAACAAAAAATAAATGAAAAATTTTAAATTGACGAAATCAAGATTATTTTGATGCGAGTCGATATAAATGAAATTATTGAAATAAATTTTGAAAATGAAATCTAAAATCGTCTAAGACCTCTAGAAACGCCAGAAAATGCAAAAACAAAAAATAAATGAAAAAATTTTAAATTGACGAAATCAAGATTATTTTGATGCAGAGTCGATATAAATGAAAATTATTGAATTAAATGGTATTCTGATTCAAAATCGGTTGAGTTTTGACAGAGATAGCTAAGATCAAGGCCCGAAATGTGAGGATTCGAAAATAACGTCTAAAATCGTCTAAGACCTCTAGAAACGCCAGAAAATGCAAAAACAAAAAATAAATGAAAAAATTTTAAATTGACGAAATCAAGATTATTTTGATGCAGAGTCGATATAAATGAAAATTATTGAATTAAATGGTATTCCGATTCAAAATCGGTTGAGTTTTGACAGAGATAGCTAAGATCAAGGCCCGAAATGTGAGGATTCGAAAATAACGTCTAAAATCCTCTAAGACCTCTAGAAACGCCAGAAAATGCAAAAACAAAAAATAAATGAAAAAAATTTTAAATTGACGAAATCAAGATTATTTTGATGCAGAGTCGATATAAATGAAAATTATTGAATTAAATGGTATTCCGATTCAAAATCGGTTGAGTTTCGACAGAGATAGCTAAGATCAAGGCCCGAAATGTGAGGATTCGAAAATAACGTCTAAAATCCTCTAAGACCTCTAGAAACGCCAGAAAATGCAAAAACAAAAAATAAATGAAAAAATTTTAAATTGACGAAATCAAGATTATTTTGATGCAGAGTCGATATAAATGAAAATTATTGAATTAAATGGTATTCCGATTCAAAATCGGTTGAGTTTTGACAGAGATAGCTAAGATCAAGGCCCGAAATGTGAGGATTCGAAAATAACGTCTAAAATCCTCTAAGACCTCTAGAAACGCCAGAAAATGCAAAAACAAAAAATAAATGAAAAAATTTTAAATTGACGAAATCAAGATTATTTTGATGCAGAGTCGATATAAATGAAAATTATTGAATTAAATGGTATTCCGATTCAAAATCGGTTGAGTTTTGACAGAGATAGCTAAGATCAAGGCCCGAAATGTGAGGATTCGAAAATAACGTCTAAAATCCTCTAAGACCTCTAGAAACGCCAGAAAATGCAAAAACAAAAAATAAATGAAAAAAATTTTAAATTGACGAAATCAAGATTATTTTGATGCAGAGTCGATATAAATGAAAATTATTGAATTAAATGGTATTCCGATTCAAAATCGGTTGAGTTTTGACAGAGATAGCTAAGATCAAGGCCCGAAATGTGAGGATTCGAAAATAACGTCTAAAATCCTCTAAGACCTCTAGAAACGCCAGAAAATGCAAAAACAAAAAATAAATGAAAAAATTTTAAATTGACGAAATCAAGATTATTTTGATGCAGAGTCGATATAAATGAAAATTATTGAATTAAATGGTATTCCGATTCAAAATCGGTTGAGTTTTGACAGAGATAGCTAAGATCAAGGCCCGAAATGTGAGGATTCGAAAATAAGGTCTAAAATCCTCTAAGACCTCTAGAAACGCCAGAAAATGCAAAAACAAAAAAAAAATGAAAAAATTTTAAATTGACGAAATCAAGATTATTTTGATGCAGAGTCGATATAAATGAAAATTATTGAATTAAATGGTATTCCGATTCAAAATCGGTTGAGTTTTGACAGAGATAGCTAAGATCAAGGCCCGAAATGTGAGGATTCGAAAATAAGGTCTAAAATCCTCTAAGACCTCTAGAAACGCCAGAAAATGCAAAAACAAAAAATAAATGAAAAAATTTTAAATTGACGAAATCAAGATTATTTTGATGCAGAGTCGATATAAATGAAAATTATTGAATTAAATGGTATTCCGATTCAAAATCGGTTGAGTTTTGACAGAGATAGCTAAGATCAAGGCCCGAAATGTGAGGATTCGAAAATAACGTCTAAAATCCTCTAAGACCTCTAGAAACGCCAGAAAATGCAAAAACAAAAAATAAATGAAAAAATTTTAAATTGACGAAATCAAGATTATTTTGATGCAGAGTCGATATAAATGAAAATTATTGAATTAAATGGTATTCCGATTCAAAATCGGTTGAGTTTTGACAGAGATAGCTAAGATCAAGGCCCGAAATGTGAGGATTCGAAAATAAGGTCTAAAATCCTCTAAGACCTCTAGAAACGCCAGAAAATGCAAAAATAAAAAATAAATGAAAAAATTTTAAATTGACGAAATCAAGATTATTTTGATGCAGAGTCGATATAAATGAAAATTATTGAATTAAATGGTATTCCGATTCAAAATCGGTTGAGTTTTGACAGAGATAGCTAAGATCAAGGCCCGAAATGTGAGGATTCGAAAATAACGTCTAAAATCCTCTAAGACCTCTAGAAACGCCAGAAAATGCAAAAACAAAAAAATAAATGAAAAAAATTTTAAATTGACGAAATCAAGATTATTTTGATGCAGAGTCGATATAAATGAAAATTATTGAATTAAATGGTATTCCGATTCAAAATCGGTTGAGTTTTGACAGAGATAGCTAAGATCAAGGCCCGAAATGTGAGGATTCGAAAATAACGTCTAAAATCCTCTAAGACCTCTAGAAACGCCAGAAAATGCAAAAATAAAAAATAAATGAAAAAATTTTAAATTGACGAAATCAAGATTATTTTGATGCAGAGTCGATATTAATGAAAATTATTGAATTAAATGGTATTCCGATTCAAAATCGGTTGAGTTTTGACAGAGATAGCTAAGATCAAGGCCCGAAATGTGAGGATTCGAAAATAACGTCTAAAATCCTCTAAGACCTCTAGAAACGCCAGAAAATGCAAAAACAAAAAATAAATGAAAAAATTTTAAATTGACGAAATCAAGATTATTTTGATGCAGAGTCGATATAAATGAAAATTATTGAATTAAATGGTATTCCGATTCAAAATCGGTTGAGTTTTGACAGAGATAGCTAAGATCAAGGCCCGAAATGTGAGGATTCGAAAATAACGTCTAAAATCCTCTAAGACCTCTAGAAACGCCAGAAAATGCAAAAACAAAAAATAAATGAAAAAAATTTTAAATTGACGAAATCAAGATTATTTTGATGCAGAGTCGATATAAATGAAAATTATTGAATTAAATGGTATTCCGATTCAAAATCGGTTGAGTTTTGACAGAGATAGCTAAGATCAAGGCCCGAAATGTGAGGATTCGAAAATAACGTCTAAAATCGTCTAAGACCTCTAGAAACGCCAGAAAATGCAAAAACCAAAAAATAAATGAAAAAATTTTAAATTGACGAAATCAAGATTATTTTGATGCAGAGTCGATATTAATGAAAATTATTGAATTAAATGGTATTCCGATTCAAAATCGGTTGAGTTTTGACAGAGATAGCTAAGATCAAGGCCCGAAATGTGAGGATTCGAAAATAAGGTCTAAAATCCTCTAAGACCTCTAGAAACGCCAGAAAATGCAAAAACAAAAAATAAATGAAAAAATTTTAAATTGACGAAATCAAGATTATTTTGATGCAGAGTCGATATAAATGAAAATTATTGAATTAAATGGTATTCCGATTCAAAATCGGTTGAGTTTTGACAGAGATAGCTAAGATCAAGGCCCGAAATGTGAGGATTCGACAATAACGTCTTAAATCGTCTAAGACCTCTAGAAACGCCAGAAAATGCAAAAACAAAAAATAAATGAAAAAATTTTAAATTGACGAAATCAAGATTATTTTGATGCAGAGTCGATATAAATGAAAATTATTGAAATAAATGGTATTCCGATTCAAAATCGGTTGAGTTTTGACAGAGATAGCTAAGATCAAGGCCCGAAATGTGAGGATTCGAAAATAACGTCTAAAATCCTCTAAGACCTCTAGAAACGCCAGAAAATGCAAAAACAAAAAATAAATGAAAAAATTTTAAATTGACGAAATCAAGATTATTTTGATGCAGAGTCGATATAAATGAAAATTATTGAATTAAATGGTATTCCGATTCAAAATCGGTTGAGTTTTGACAGAGATAGCTAAGATCAAGGCCCGAAATGTGAGGATTCGAAAATAACGTCTAAAATCCTCTAAGACCTCTAGAAACGCCAGAAAATGCAAAAACAAAAAATAAATGAAAAAAATTTTAAATTGACGAAATCAAGATTATTTTGATGCAGAGTCGATATAAATGAAAATTATTGAATTAAATGGTATTCCGATTCAAAATCGGTTGAGTTTTGACAGAGATAGCTAAGATCAAGGCCCGAAATGTGAGGATTCGAAAATAACGTCTAAAATCCTCTAAGACCTCTAGAAACGCCAGAAAATGCAAAAACAAAAAATTAAATGAAAAAATTTTAAATTGACGAAATCAAGATTATTTTGATGCAGAGTCGATATAAATGAAAATTATTGAATTAAATGGTATTCCGATTCAAAATCGGTTGAGTTTTGACAGAGATAGCTAAGATCAAGGCCCGAAATGTGAGGATTCGAAAATAACGTCTAAAATCCTCTAAGACCTCTAGAAACGCCAGAAAATGCAAAAACAAAAAATAAATGAAAAAATTTTAAATTGACGAAATCAAGATTATTTTGATGCAGAGTCGATATAAATGAAAATTATTGAATTAAATGGTATTCCGATTCAAAATCGGTTGAGTTTTGACAGAGATAGCTAAGATCAAGGCCCGAAATGTGAGGATTCGAAAATAACGTCTAAAATCGTCTAAGACCTCTAGAAACGCCAGAAAATGCAAAAACAAAAAATAAATGAAAAAATTTTAAATTGACGAAATCAAGATTATTTTGATGCAGAGTCGATATAAATGAAAATTATTGAATTAAATGGTATTCCGATTCAAAATCGGTTGAGTTTTGACAGAGATAGCTAAGATCAAGGCCCGAAATGTGAGGATTCGAAAATAACGTCTAAAATCGCCTAAGACCTCTAGAAACGCCAGAAAATGCAAAAACAAAAAATAAATGAAAAAATTTTAAATTGACGAAATCAAGATTATTTTGATGCAGAGTCGATATAAATGAAAATTATTGAATTAAACGGTATTCCGATTCAAAATCGGTTGAGTTTTGACAGAGATAGCTAAGATCAAGGCCCGAAATGTGAGGATTCGAAAATAACGTCTAAAATCCTCTAAGACCTCTAGAAACGCCAGAAAATGCAAAAACAAAAAATAAATGAAAAAATTTTAAATTGACGAAATCAAGATTATTTTGATGCAGAGTCGATATAAATGAAAATTATTGAATTAAATGGTATTCCGATTCAAAATCGGTTGAGTTTTGACAGAGATAGCTAAGATCAAGGCCCGAAATGTGAGGATTCGAAAATAACGTCTAAAATCCTCTAAGACCTCTAGAAACGCCAGAAAATGCAAAAACAAAAAATAAATGAAAAAAATTTTAAATTGACGAAATCAAGATTATTTTGATGCAGAGTCGATATAAATGAAAATTATTGAATTAAATGGTATTCCGATTCAAAATCGGTTGAGTTTTGACAGAGATAGCTAAGATCAAGGCCCGAAATGTGAGGATTCGAAAATAACGTCTAAAATCGTCTAAGACCTCTAGAAACGCCAGAAAATGCAAAAACAAAAAATAAATGAAAAAATTTTAAATTGACGAAATCAAGATTATTTTGATGCAGAGTCGATATAAATGAAAATTATTGAATTAAATGGTATTCCGATTCAAAATCGGTTGAGTTTTGACAGAGATAGCTAAGATCAAGGCCCGAAATGTGAGGATTCGAAAATAACGTCTAAAATCCTCTAAGACCTCTAGAAACGCCAGAAAATGCAAAAACAAAAAATAAATGAAAAAATTTTAAATTGACGAAATCAAGATTATTTTGATGCAGAGTCGATATAAATGAAAATTATTGAATTAAATGGTATTCCGATTCAAAATCGGTTGAGTTTTGACAGAGATAGCTAAGATCAAGGCCCGAAATGTGAGGATTCGAAAATAACGTCTAAAATCCTCTAAGACCTCTAGAAACGCCAGAAAATGCAAAAACAAAAAATAAATGAAAAAATTTTAAATTGACGAAATCAAGATTATTTTGATGCAGAGTCGATATAAATGAAAATTATTGAATTAAATGGTATTCTGATTCAAAATCGGTTGAGTTTTGACAGAGATAGCTAAGATCAAGGCCCGAAATGTGAGGATTCGAAAATAACGTCTAAAATCCTCTAAGACCTCTAGAAACGCCAGAAAATGCAAAAACAAAAAAATAAATGAAAAAATTTTAAATTGACGAAATCAAGATTATTTTGATGCAGAGTCGATATAAATGAAAATTATTGAATTAAATGGTATTCCGATTCAAAATCGGTTGAGTTTTGACAGAGATAGCTAAGATCAAGGCCCGAAATGTGAGGATTCGAAAATAACGTCTAAAATCCTCTAAGACCTCTAGAAACGCCAGAAAATGCAAAAACAAAAAATAAATGAAAAAATTTTAAATTGACGAAATCAAGATTATTTTGATGCAGAGTCGATATAAATGAAAATTATTGAATTAAATGGTATTCCGATTCAAAATCGGTTGAGTTTTGACAGAGATAGCTAAGATCAAGGCCCGAAATGTGAGGATTCGAAAATAACGTCTAAAATCCTCTAAGACCTCTAGAAACGCCAGAAAATGCAAAAACAAAAAATAAATGAAAAAATTTTAAATTGACGAAATCAAGATTATTTTGATGCAGAGTCGATATAAATGAAAATTATTGAATTAAATGGTATTCTGATTCAAAATCGGTTGAGTTTTGACAGAGATAGCTAAGATCAAGGCCCGAAATGTGAGGATTCGAAAATAACGTCTAAAATCCTCTAAGACCTCTAGAAACGCCAGAAAATGCAAAAACAAAAAATAAATGAAAAAATTTTAAATTGACGAAATCAAGATTATTTTGATGCAGAGTCGATATAAATGAAAATTATTGAATTAAATGGTATTCCGATTCAAAATCGGTTGAGTTTTGACAGAGATAGCTAAGATCAAGGCCCGAAATGTGAGGATTCGAAAATAACGTCTAAAATCCTCTAAGACCTCTAGAAACGCCAGAAAATGCAAAAACAAAAAATAAATGAAAAAATTTTAAATTGACGAAATCAAGATTATTTTGATGCAGAGTCGATATAAATGAAAATTATTGAATTAAATGGTATTCCGATTCAAAATCGGTTGAGTTTTGACAGAGATAGCTAAGATCAAGGCCCGAAATGTGAGGATTCGAAAATAACGTCTAAAATCGTCTAAGACCTCTAGAAACGCCAGAAAATGCAAAAACAAAAAATAAATGAAAAAATTTTAAATTGACGAAATCAAGATTATTTTGATGCAGAGTCGATATAAATGAAAATTATTGAATTAAATGGTATTCCGATTCAAAATCGGTTGAGTTTTGACAGAGATAGCTAAGATCAAGGCCCGAAATGTGAGGATTCGAAAATAACGTCTAAAATCCTCTAAGACCTCTAGAAACGCCAGAAAATGCAAAAACAAAAAATAAATGAAAAAATTTTAAATTGACGAAATCAAGATTATTTTGATGCAGAGTCGATATAAATGAAAATTATTGAATTAAATGGTATTCCGATTCAAAATCGGTTGAGTTTTGACAGAGATAGCTAAGATCAAGGCCCGAAATGTGAGGATTCGAAAATAAGGTCTAAAATCCTCTAAGACCTCTAGAAACGCCAGAAAATGCAAAAACAAAAAATAAATGAAAAAATTTTAAATTGACGAAATCAAGATTATTTTGATGCAGAGTCGATATAAATGAAAATTATTGAATTAAATGGTATTCCGATTCAAAATCGGTTGAGTTTTGACAGAGATAGCTAAGATCAAGGCCCGAAATGTGAGGATTCGAAAATAACGTCTAAAATCCTCTAAGACCTCTAGAAACGCCAGAAAATGCAAAAACAAAAAATAAATAAAAAAATTTTAAATTGACGAAATCAAGATTATTTTGATGCAGAGTCGATATAAATGAAAATTATTGAATTAAATGGTATTCCGATTCAAAATCGGTTGAGTTTTGACAGAGATAGCTAAGATCAAGGCCCGAAATGTGAGGATTCGAAAATAACGTCTAAAATCCTCTAAGACCTCTAGAAACGCCAGAAAATGCAAAAACAAAAAATAAATGAAAAAATTTTAAATTGACGAAATCAAGATTATTTTGATGCAGAGTCGATATAAATGAAAATTATTGAATTAAATGGTATTTCGATTCAAAATCGGTTGAGTTTTGACAGAGATAGCTAAGATCAAGGCCCGAAATGTGAGGATTCGAAAATAACGTCTAAAATCCTCTAAGACCTCTAGAAACGCCAGAAAATGCAAAAACAAAAAATAAATGAAAAAATTTTAAATTGACGAAATCAAGATTATTTTGATGCAGAGTCTATATAAATGAAAATTATTGAATTAAATGGTATTCCGATTCAAAATCGGTTGAGTTTTGACAGAGATAGCTAAGATCAAGGCCCGAAATGTGAGGATTCGAAAATAACGTCTAAAATCCTCTAAGACCTCTAGAAACGCCAGAAAATGCAAAAACAAAAAATAAATGAAAAAATTTTAAATTGACGAAATCAAGATTATTTTGATGCAGAGTCGATATAAATGAAAATTATTGAATTAAATGGTATTCCGATTCAAAATCGGTTGAGTTTTGACAGAGATAGCTAAGATCAAGGCCCGAAATGTGAGGATTCGAAAATAACGTCTAAAATCCTCTAAGACCTCTAGAAACGCCAGAAAATGCAAAAACAAAAAATAAATGAAAAAATTTTAAATTGACGAAATCAAGATTATTTTGATGCAGAGTCGATATAAATGAAAATTATTGAATTAAATGGTATTCCGATTCAAAATCGGTTGAGTTTTGACAGAGATAGCTAAGATCAAGGCCCGAAATGTGAGGATTCGAAAATAAGGTCTAAAATCCTCTAAGACCTCTAGAAACGCCAGAAAATGCAAAAACAAAAAATAAATGAAAAAATTTTAAATTGACGAAATCAAGATTATTTTGATGCAGAGTCGATATAAATGAAAATTATTGAATTAAATGGTATTCCGATTCAAAATCGGTTGAGTTTTGACAGAGATAGCTAAGATCAAGGCCCGAAATGTGAGGATTCGAAAATAACGTCTAAAATCCTCTAAGACCTCTAGAAACGCCAGAAAATGCAAAAACAAAAAATAAATGAAAAAATTTTAAATTGACGAAATCAAGATTATTTTGATGCAGAGTCGATATAAATGAAAATTATTGAATTAAATGGTATTCCGATTCAAAATCGGTTGAGTTTTGACAGAGATAGCTAAGATCAAGGCCCGAAATGTGAGGATTCGAAAATAACGTCTAAAATCCTCTAAGACCTCTAGAAACGCCAGAAAATGCAAAAACAAAAAATAAATGAAAAAATTTTAAATTGACGAAATCAAGATTATTTTGATGCAGAGTCGATATAAATGAAAATTATTGAATTAAATGGTATTCTGATTCAAAATCGGTTGAGTTTTGACAGAGATAGCTAAGATCAAGGCCCGAAATGTGAGGATTCGAAAATAACGTCTAAAATCCTCTAAGACCTCTAGAAACGCCAGAAAATGCAAAAACAAAAAATAAATGAAAAAATTTTAAATTGACGAAATCAAGATTATTTTGATGCAGAGTCGATATAAATGAAAATTATTGAATTAAATGGTATTCCGATTCAAAATCGGTTGAGTTTTGACAGAGATAGCTAAGATCAAGGCCCGAAATGTGAGGATTCGAAAATAACGTCTAAAATCCTCTAAGACCTCTAGAAACGCCAGAAAATGCAAAAACAAAAAATAAATGAAAAAATTTTAAATTGACGAAATCAAGATTATTTTGATGCAGAGTCGATATAAATGAAAATTATTGAATTAAATGGTATTCCGATTCAAAATCGGTTGAGTTTTGACAGAGATAGCTAAGATCAAGGCCCGAAATGTGAGGATTCGAAAATAACGTCTAAAATCCTCTAAGACCTCTAGAAACGCCAGAAAATGCAAAAACAAAAAATAAATGAAAAAATTTTAAATTGACGAAATCAAGATTATTTTGATGCAGAGTCGATATAAATGAAAATTATTGAATTAAATGGTATTCCGATTCAAAATCGGTTGAGTTTTGACAGAGATAGCTAAGATCAAGGCCCGAAATGTGAGGATTCGAAAATAACGTCTAAAATCCTCTAAGACCTCTAGAAACGCCAGAAAATGCAAAAACAAAAAATAAATGAAAAAATTTTAAATTGACGAAATCAAGATTATTTTGATGCAGAGTCGATATAAATGAAAATTATTGAATTAAATGGTATTCCGATTCAAAATCGGTTGAGTTTTGACAGAGATAGCTAAGATCAAGGCCCGAAATGTGAGGATTCGAAAATAACGTCTAAAATCCTCTAAGACCTCTAGAAACGCCAGAAAATGCAAAAACAAAAAATAAATGAAAAAATTTTAAATTGACGAAATCAAGATTATTTTGATGCAGAGTCGATATAAATGAAAATTATTGAATTAAATGGTATTCCGATTCAAAATCGGTTGAGTTTTGACAGAGATAGCTAAGATCAAGGCCCGAAATGTGAGGATTCGAAAATAACGTCTAAAATCCTCTAAGACCTCTAGAAACGCCAGAAAATGCAAAAACAAAAAATAAATGAAAAAATTTTAAATTGACGAAATCAAGATTATTTTGATGCAGAGTCGATATAAATGAAAATTATTGAATTAAATGGTATTCCGATTCAAAATCGGTTGAGTTTTGACAGAGATAGCTAAGATCAAGGCCCGAAATGTGAGGATTCGAAAATAACGTCTAAAATCCTCTAAGACCTCTAGAAACGCCAGAAAATGCAAAAACAAAAAATAAATGAAAAAATTTTAAATTGACGAAATCAAGATTATTTTGATGCAGAGTCGATATAAATGAAAATTATTGAATTAAATGGTATTCCGATTCAAAATCGGTTGAGTTTTGACAGAGATAGCTAAGATCAAGGCCCGAAATGTGAGGATTCGAAAATAACGTCTAAAATCCTCTAAGACCTCTAGAAACGCCAGAAAATGCAAAAAAAAAAAATAAATGAAAAAATTTTAAATTGACGAAATCAAGATTATTTTGATGCAGAGTCGATATAAATGAAAATTATTGAATTAAATGGTATTCCGATTCAAAATCGGTTGAGTTTTGACAGAGATAGCTAAGATCAAGGCCCGAAATGTGAGGATTCGAAAATAACGTCTAAAATCCTCTAAGACCTCTAGAAACGCCAGAAAATGCAAAAACAACAAAAAATAAATGAAAAAATTTTAAATTGACGAAATCAAGATTATTTTGATGCAGAGTCGATATAAATGAAAATTATTGAATTAAATGGTATTCCGATTCAAAATCGGTTGAGTTTTGACAGAGATAGCTAAGATCAAGGCCCGAAATGTGAGGATTCGAAAATAACGTCTAAAATCCTCTAAGACCTCTAGAAACGCCAGAAAATGCAAAAACAAAAAATAAATGAAAAAATTTTAAATTGACGAAATCAAGATTATTTTGATGCAGAGTCGATATAAATGAAAATTATTGAATTAAATGGTATTCCGATTCAAAATCGGTTGAGTTTTGACAGAGATAGCTAAGATCAAGGCCCGAAATGTGAGGATTCGAAAATAACGTCTAAAATCCTCTAAGACCTCTAGAAACGCCAGAAAATGCAAAAACAAAAAATAAATGAAAAAAATTTTAAATTGACGAAATCAAGATTATTTTGATGCAGAGTCGATATAAATGAAAATTATTGAATTAAATGGTATTCTGATTCAAAATCGGTTGAGTTTTGACAGAGATAGCTAAGATCAAGGCCCGAAATGTGAGGATTCGAAAATAACGTCTAAAATCCTCTAAGACCTCTAGAAACGCCAGAAAATGCAAAAACAAAAAATAAATGAAAAAATTTTAAATTGACGAAATCAAGATTATTTTGATGCAGAGTCGATATAAATGAAAATTATTGAATTAAACGGTATTCCGATTCAAAATCGGTTGAGTTTTGACAGAGATAGCTAAGATCAAGGCCCGAAATGTGAGGATTCGAAAATAACGTCTAAAATCCTCTAAGACCTCTAGAAACGCCAGAAAATGCAAAAACAAAAAATAAATGAAAAAATTTTAAATTGACGAAATCAAGATTATTTTGATGCAGAGTCGATATAAATGAAAATTATTGAATTAAATGGTATTCCGATTCAAAATCGGTTGAGTTTTGACAGAGATAGCTAAGATCAAGGCCCGAAATGTGAGGATTCGAAAATAACGTCTAAAATCCTCTAAGACCTCTAGAAACGCCAGAAAATGCAAAAACAAAAAATAAATGAAAAAATTTTAAATTGACGAAATCAAGATTATTTTGATGCAGAGTCGATATAAATGAAAATTATTGAATTAAATGGTATTCCGATTCAAAATCGGTTGAGTTTTGACAGAGATAGCTAAGATCAAGGCCCGAAATGTGAGGATTCGAAAATAACGTCTAAAATCCTCTAAGACCTCTAGAAACGCCAGAAAATGCAAAAACAAAAAATTAAATGAAAAAATTTTAAATTGACGAAATCAAGATTATTTTGATGCAGAGTCGATATAAATGAAAATTATTGAATTAAATGGTATTCCGATTCAAAATCGGTTGAGTTTTGACAGAGATAGCTAAGATCAAGGCCTGAAATGTGAGGATTCGAAAATAACGTCTAAAATCCTCTAAGACCTCTAGAAACGCCAGAAAATGCAAAAACAAAAAATAAATGAAAAAATTTTAAATTGACGAAATCAAGATTATTTTGATGCAGAGTCGATATAAATGAAAATTATTGAATTAAATGGTATTCCGATTCAAAATCGGTTGAGTTTCGACAGAGATAGCTAAGATCAAGGCCCGAAATGTGAGGATTCGAAAATAACGTCTAAAATCCTCTAAGACCTCTAGAAACGCCAGAAAATGCAAAAACAAAAAATAAATGAAAAAAATTTTAAATTGACGAAATCAAGATTATTTTGATGCAGAGTCGATATAAATGAAAATTATTGAATTAAATGGTATTCCGATTCAAAATCGGTTGAGTTTTGACAGAGATAGCTA
Organism: Drosophila cardini; assembly: GCA_018903735.1. Classification (NCBI taxonomy): domain Eukaryota; kingdom Metazoa; phylum Arthropoda; class Insecta; order Diptera; family Drosophilidae; genus Drosophila; species Drosophila cardini. The sequence continues at coordinate 120,922 of JAEIGM010000094.1, forward strand.
AGATCAAGGCCCGAAATGTGAGGATTCGAAAATAACGTCTAAAATCCTCTAAGACCTCTAGAAACGCCAGAAAATGCAAAAACCAAAAAATAAATGAAAAAATTTTAAATTGACGAAATCAAGATTATTTTGATGCAGAGTCGATATAAATGAAAATTATTGAATTAAATGGTATTCCGATTCAAAATCGGTTGAGTTTTGACAGAGATAGCTAAGATCAAGGCCCGAAATGTGAGGATTCGAAAATAACGTCTAAAATCCTCTAAGACCTCTAGAAACGCCAGAAAATGCAAAAACAAAAAATAAATGAAAAAATTTTAAATTGACGAAATCAAGATTATTTTGATGCAGAGTCGATATAAATGAAAATTATTGAATTAAATGGTATTCCGATTCAAAATCGGTTGAGTTTTGACAGAGATAGCTAAGATCAAGGCCTGAAATGTGAGGATTCGAAAATAACGTCTAAAATCCTCTAAGACCTCTAGAAACGCCAGAAAATGCAAAAACAAAAAATAAATGAAAAAATTTTAAATTGACGAAATCAAGATTATTTTGATGCAGAGTCGATATAAATGAAAATTATTGAATTAAATGGTATTCCGATTCAAAATCGGTTGAGTTTTGACAGAGATAGCTAAGATCAAGGCCCGAAATGTGAGGATTCGAAAATAACGTCTAAAATCCTCTAAGACCTCTAGAAACGCCAGAAAATGCAAAAACAAAAAATAAATGAAAAAATTTTAAATTGACGAAATCAAGATTATTTTGATGCAGAGTCGATATAAATGAAAATTATTGAATTAAATGGTATTCTGATTCAAAATCGGTTGAGTTTTGACAGAGATAGCTAAGATCAAGGCCCGAAATGTGAGGATTCGAAAATAACGTCCAAAATCGTCTAAGACCTCTAGAAACGCCAGAAAATGCAAAAACAAAAAATAAATGAAAAAATTTTAAATTGACGAAATCAAGATTATTTTGATGCAGAGTCGATATAAATGAAAATTATTGAATTAAATGGTATTCCGATTCAAAATCGGTTGAGTTTCGACAGAGATAGTTAAAATCAAGGCCCGAAATGTGAGGATTCGAAAATAACGTCTAAAATCGTCTAAGACCTCTAGAAACGCCAGAAAATGCAAAAACAAAAAATAAATGAAAAAATTTTAAATTGACGAAATCAAGATTATTTTTGGAGTGTATAAATAAAATTATTATTAAAGATTTTAGATCAAGGCCCGAAATGTGAGGATTCGAAAATAACGTCTAAAATCCTCTAAGACCTCTAGAAACGCCAGAAAATGCAAAAACAAAAAATAAATGAAAAAATTTTAAATTGACGAAATCAAGATTATTTTGATGCAGAGTCGATATAAATGAAAATTATTGAATTAAATGGTATTCCGATTCAAAATCGGTTGAGTTTTGACAGAGATAGCTAAGATCAAGGCCCGAAATGTGAGGATTCGAAAATAACGTCTAAAATCCTCTAAGACCTCTAGAAACGCCAGAAAATGCAAAAACAAAAAATAAATGAAAAAATTTTAAATTGACGAAATCAAGATTATTTTGATGCAGAGTCGATATAAATGAAAATTATTGAATTAAATGGTATTCCGATTCAAAATCGGTTGAGTTTTGACAGAGATAGCTAAGATCAAGGCCCGAAATGTGAGGATTCGAAAATAACGTCTAAAATCCTCTAAGACCTCTAGAAACGCCAGAAAATGCAAAAACAAAAAATAAATGAAAAAAATTTTAAATTGACGAAATCAAGATTATTTTGATGCAGAGTCGATATAAATGAAAATTATTGAATTAAATGGTATTCCGATTCAAAATCGGTTGAGTTTCGACAGAGATAGCTAAGATCAAGGCCCGAAATGTGAGGATTCGAAAATAACGTCTAAAATCGTCTAAGACCTCTAGAAACGCCAGAAAATGCAAAAACAAAAAATAAATGAAAAAATTTTAAATTGACGAAATCAAGATTATTTTGATGCAGAGTCGATATAAATGAAAATTATTGAATTAAATGGTATTCCGATTCAAAATCGGTTGAGTTTTGACAGAGATAGCTAAGATCAAGGCCCGAAATGTGAGGATTCGAAAATAACGTCTAAAATCCTCTAAGACCTCTAGAAACGCCAGAAAATGCAAAAACAAAAAATAAATGAAAAAATTTTAAATTGACGAAATCAAGATTATTTTGATGCAGAGTCGATATAAATGAAAATTATTGAATTAAATGGTATTCCGATTCAAAATCGGTTGAGTTTTGACAGAGATAGCTAAGATCAAGGCCCGAAATGTGAGGATTCGAAAATAAGGTCTAAAATCCTCTAAGACCTCTAGAAACGCCAGAAAATGCAAAAACAAAAAATTAAATGCAAAAATTTTAAATTGACGAAATCAAGATTATTTTGATGCAGAGTCGATATAAATGAAAATTATTGAATTAAATGGTATTCCGATTCAAAATCGGTTGAGTTTTGACAGAGATAGCTAAGATCAAGGCCTGAAATGTGAGGATTCGAAAATAACGTCTAAAATCCTCTAAGACCTCTAGAAACGCCAGAAAATGCAAAAACAAAAAATAAATGAAAAAATTTTAAATTGACGAAATCAAGATTATTTTGATGCAGAGTCGATATAAATGAAAATTATTGAATTAAATGGTATTCCGATTCAAAATCGGTTGAGTTTCGACAGAGATAGGTAAGATCAAGGCCCGAAATGTGAGGATTCGAAAATAACGTCTAAAACCCTCTAAGACCTCTAGAAACGCCAGAAAATGCAAAAACAAAAAATAAATGAAAAAAATTTTAAATTGACGAAATCAAGATTATTTTGATGCAGAGTCGATATAAATGAAAATTATTGAATTAAATGGTATTCCGATTCAAAATCGGTTGAGTTTTGACAGAGATAGCTAAGATCAAGGCCCGAAATGTGAGGATTCGAAAATAACGTCTAAAATCCTCTAAGACCTCTAGAAACGCCAGAAAATGCAAAACCAAAAAATAAATGAAAAAATTTTAAATTGACGAAATCAAGATTATTTTGATGCAGAGTCGATATAAATGAAAATTATTGAATTAAATGGTATTCCGATTCAAAATCGGTTGAGTTTTGACAGAGATAGCTAAGATCAAGGCCCGAAATGTGAGGATTCGAAAATAAGGTCTAAAATCCTCTTAGACCTCTAGAAACGCCAGAAAATGCAAAAACAAAAAATAAATGAAAAAATTTTAAATTGACGAAATCAAGATTATTTTGATGCAGAGTCAATATAAATGAAAATTATTGAATTAAATGGTATTCCGATTCAAAATCGGTTGAGTTTTGACAGAGATAGCTAAGATCAAGGCCTGAAATGTGAGGATTCGCAAATAACGTCTAAAATCCTCTAAGACCTCTAGAAACGCCAGAAAATGCAAAAACAAAAAATAAATGAAAAAATTTTAAATTGACGAAATCAAGATTATTTTGATGCAGAGTCGATATAAATGAAAATTATTGAATTAAATGGTATTCCGATTCAAAATCGGTTGAGTTTTGACAGAGATAGCTAAGATCAAGGCCCGAAATGTGAGGATTCGAAAATAACGTCTAAAATCCTCTAAGACCTCTAGAAACGCCAGAAAATGCAAAAACAAAAAATTAAATGAAAAAATTGTAAATTGACGAAATCAAGATTATTTTGATGCAGAGTCGATATAAATGAAAATTATTGAATTAAACGGTATTCTGATTCAAAATCGAATGAGTTTTGACAGAGATAGCTAAGATCAAGGCCTGAAATGTGAGGATTCGAAAATAACGTCTAAAATCGTCTAAGACCTCTAGAAACGCCAGAAAATGCAAAAACAAAAAATAAATGAAAAAATTTTAAATTGACGAAATCAAGATTATTTTGATGCAGAGTCGATATAAATGAAAATTATTGAATTAAATGGTATTCCGATTCAAAATCGGTTGAGTTTCGACAGAGATAGTTAAAATCAAGGCCCGAAATGTGAGGATTCGAAAATAACGTCTAAAATCGTCTAAGACCTCTAGAAACGCCAGAAAATGCAAAAACAAAAAATAAATGAAAAAATTTTAAATTGACGAAATCAAGATTATTTTATTTGATCAAGGCCCGAAATGTGAGGATTCGAAAATAACGTCTAAAATCCTCTAAGACCTCTAGAAACGCCAGAAAATGCAAAAACAAAAAATAAATGAAAAAATTTTAAATTGACGAAATCAAGATTATTTTGATGCAGAGTCGATATAAATGAAAATTATTGAATTAAATGGTATTCCGATTCAAAATCGGTTGAGTTTTGACAGAGATAGCTAAGATCAAGGCCCGAAATGTGAGGATTCGAAAATAACGTCTAAAATCGTCTAAGACCTCTAGAAACGCCAGAAAATGCAAAAACAAAAAATAAATGAAAAAATTTTAAATTGACGAAATCAAGATTATTTTGATGCAGAGTCGATATAAATGAAAATTATTGAATTAAATGGTATTCCGATTCAAAATCGGTTGAGTTTCGACAGAGATAGCTAAAATCAAGGCCCAAAATGTGAGGATTCGAAAATAACGTCTAAAATCGTCTAAGACCTCTAGAAACGCCAGAAAATGCAAAAACAAAAAATAAATGAAAAAATTTTAAATTGACGAAATCAAGATTATTTTGATGCAGAGTCGATATAAATGAAAATTATTTAATTAAATGGTATTCCGATTCAAAATCGGTTGAGTTTTGACAGAGATAGCTAAGATCAAGGCCCGAAATGTGAGGATTCGAAAATAACGTCTAAAATCGTCTAAGACCTCTAGAAACGCCAGAAAATGCAAAAACAAAAAATAAATGAAAAAATTTTAAATTGACGAAATCAAGATTATTTTGATGCAGAGTCGATATAAATGAAAATTATTGAATTAAATGGTATTCCGATTCAAAATCGGTTGAGTTTTGACAGAGATAGCTAAGATCAAGGCCCGAAATGTGAGGATTCGAAAATAACGTCTAAAATCCTCTAAGACCTCTAGAAACGCCAGAAAATGCAAAAACAAAAAATAAATGAAAAAATTTTAAATTGACGAAATCAAGATTATTTTGATGCAGAGTCGATATAAATGAAAATTATTGAATTAAATGGTATTCCGATTCAAAATCGGTTGAGTTTCGACAGAGATAGCTAAGATCAAGGCCCGAAATGTGAGGATTCGAAAATAACGTCTAAAATCCTCTAAGACCTCTAGAAACGCCAGAAAATGCAAAAACAAAAAATAAATGAAAAAATTTTAAATTGACGAAATCAAGATTATTTTGATGCAGAGTCGATATAAATGAAAATTATTGAATTAAATGGTATTCCGATTCAAAATCGGTTGAGTTTCGACAGAGATAGGTAAGATCAAGGCCCGAAATGTGAGGATTCGAAAATAACGTCTAAAATCCTCTAAGACCTCTAGAAACGCCAGAAAATGCAAAAACAAAAAATAAATGAAAAAATTTTAAATTGACGAAATCAAGATTATTTTGATGCAGAGTCGATATAAATGAAAATTATTGAATTAAATGGTATTCCGATTCAAAATCGGTTGAGTTTTGACAGAGATAGCTAAGATCAAGGCCCGAAATGTGAGGATTCGAAAATAACGTCTAAAATCCTCTAAGACCTCTAGAAACGCCAGAAAATGCAAAAACAAAAAATAAATGAAAAAATTTTAAATTGACGAAATCAAGATTATTTTGATGCAGAGTCGATATAAATGAAAATTATTGAATTAAATGGTATTCTGATTCAAAATCGGTTGAGTTTTGACAGAGATAGCTAAGATCAAGGCCCGAAATGTGAGGATTCGAAAATAACGTCTAAAATCCTCTAAGACCTCTAGAAACGCCAGAAAATGCAAAAACAAAAAATAAATGAAAAAATTTTAAATTTACGAAATCAAGATTTTTTTGATGCAGAGTCGATATAAATGAAAATTATTGAATTAAATGGTATTCCGATTTAAAATCGGTTGAGTTTTGACAGAGATAGCTAAGATCAAGGCCCGAAATGTGAGGATTCGAAAATAACGTCTAAAATCCTCTAAGACCTCTAGAAACGCCAGAAAATGCAAAAACAAAAAATAAATGAAAAAATTTTAAATTTACGAAATCAAGATTATTTTGATGCAGAGTCGATATAAATGAAAATTATTGAATTAAATGGTATTCCGATTCAAAATCGGTTGAGTTTTGACAGAGATAGCTAAGATCAAGGCCCGAAATGTGAGGATTCGAAAATAACGTCTAAAATCCTCTAAGACCTCTAGAAACGCCAGAAAATGCAAAAACAAAAAATAAATGAAAAAATTTTAAATTGACGAAATCAAGATTATTTTGATGCAGAGTCGATATAAATGAAAATTATTGAATTAAATGGTATTCCGATTCAAAATCGGTTGAGTTTTGACAGAGATAGCTAAGATCAAGGCCCGAAATGTGAGGATTCGAAAATAACGTCTAAAATCGTCTAAGACCTCTAGAAACGCCAGAAAATGCAAAAACAAAAAATAAATGAAAAAATTTTAAATTGACGAAATCAAGATTATTTTGATGCAGAGTCGATATAAATGAAAATTATTGAATTAAATGGTATTCCGATTCAAAATCGGTTGAGTTTTGACAGAGATAGCTAAGATCAAGGCCCGAAATGTGAGGATTCGAAAATAACGTCTAAAATCCTCTAAGACCTCTAGAAACGCCAGAAAATGCAAAAACAAAAAATAAATGAAAAAATTTTAAATTGACGAAATCAAGATTATTTTGATGCAGAGTCGATATAAATGAAAATTATTGAATTAAATGGTATTCCGATTCAAAATCGGTTGAGTTTTGACAGAGATAGCCAAGATCAAGGCCCGAAATGTGAGGATTCGAAAATAACGTCTAAAATCGTCTAAGACCTCTAGAAACGCCAGAAAATGCAAAAAACAAAAAATTAAATGAAAAAATTTTAAATTGACGAAATCAAGATTATTTTGATGCAGAGTCGATATAAATGAAAATTATTGAATTAAATGGTATTCCGATTCAAAATCGGTTGAGTTTTGACAGAGATAGCTAAGATCAAGGCCTGAAATGTGAGGATTCGAAAATAACGTCTAAAATCGTCTAAGACCTCTAGAAACGCCAGAAAATGGAAAAACAAAAAATAAATGAAAAAATTTTAAATTGACGAAATCAAGATTATTTTGATGCAGAGTCGATATAAATGAAAATTATTGAATTAAATGGTATTCCGATTCAAAATCGGTTGAGTTTCGACAGAGATAGCTAAGATCAAGGCCCGAAATGTGAGGATTCGAAAATAACGTCTAAAATCGTCTAAGACCTCTAGAAACGCCAGAAAATGCAAAAACAAAAAATAAATGAAAAAATTTTAAATTGACGAAATCAAGATTATTTTGATGCAGAGTCGATATAAATGAAAATTATTGAATTAAATGGTATTCCGATTCAAAATCGGTTGAGTTTTGACAGAGATAGCTAAGATCAAGGCCCGAAATGTGAGGATTCGAAAATAACGTCTAAAATCCTCTAAGACCTCTAGAAACGCCAGAAAATGCAAAAACAAAAAATAAATGAAAAAATTTTAAATTGACGAAATCAAGATTATTTTGATGCAGAGTCGATATAAATGAAAATTATTGAATTAAATGGTATTCCGATTCAAAATCGGTTGAGTTTTGACAGAGATAGCTAAGATCAAGGCCCGAAATGTGAGGATTCGAAAATAACGTCTAAAATCCTCTAAGACCTCTAGAAACGCCAGAAAATGCAAAAACAAAAAATAAATGAAAAAATTTTAAATTGACGAAATCAAGATTATTTTGATGCAGAGTCGATATAAATGAAAATTATTGAATTAAATGGTATTCCGATTCAAAATCGGTTGAGTTTTGACAGAGATAGCTAAGATCAAGGCCCGAAATGTGAGGATTCGAAAATAACGTCTAAAATCCTCTAAGACCTCTAGAAACGCCAGAAAATGCAAAAAAATAAATGAAAAAATTTTAAATTGACGAAATCAAGATTATTTTGATGCAGAGTCGATATAAATGAAAATTATTGAATTAAATGGTATTCCGATTCAAAATCGGTTGAGTTTTGACAGAGATAGCTAAGATCAAGGCCCGAAATGTGAGGATTCGAAAATAACGTCTAAAATCCTCTAAGACCTCTAGAAACGCCAGAAAATGCAAAAACAAAAAATAAATGAAAAAATTTTAAATTGACGAAATCAAGATTATTTTGATGCAGAGTCGATATAAATGAAAATTATTGAATTAAATGGTATTCCGATTCAAAATCGGTTGAGTTTTGACAGAGATAGCTAAGATCAAGGCCCGAAATGTGAGGATTCGAAAATAACGTCTAAAATCCTCTAAGACCTCTAGAAACGCCAGAAAATGCAAAAACAAAAAATAAATGAAAAAATTTTAAATTGACGAAATCAAGATTATTTTGATGCAGAGTCGATATAAATGAAAATTATTGAATTAAATGGTATTCCGATTCAAAATCGGTTGAGTTTTGACAGAGATAGCCAAGATCAAGGCCCGAAATGTGAGGATTCGAAAATAACGTCTAAAATCGTCTAAGACCTCTAGAAACGCCAGAAAATGCAAAAACAAAAAATTAAATGAAAAAATTTTAAATTGACGAAATCAAGATTATTTTGATGCAGAGTCGATATAAATGAAAATTATTGAATTAAACGGTATTCCGATTCAAAATCGGATGAGTTTTGACAGAGATAGCTAAGATCAAGGCCCGAAATGTGAGGATTCGAAAATAACGTCTAAAATCGTCTAAGACCTCTAGAAACGCCAGAAAATGGAAAAACAAAAAATAAATGAAAAAATTTTTAATTGACGAAATCAAGATTATTTTGATGCAGAGTCGATATAAATGAAAATTATTGAATTAAATGGTATTCCGATTCAAAATCGGTTGAGTTTTGACAGAGATAGCTAAGATCAAGGCCCGAAATGTGAGGATTCGAAAATAACGTCTAAAATCGTCTAAGACCTCTAGAAACGCCAGAAAATGCAAAAACAAAAAATAAATGAAAAAATTTTAAATTGACGAAATCAAGATTATTTTGATGCAGAGTCGATATAAATGAAAATTATTGAATTAAATGGTATTCCGATTCAAAATCGGTTGAGTTTTGACAGAGATAGCTAAGATCAAGGCCCGAAATGTGAGGATTCGAAAATAACGTCTAAAATCCTCTAAGACCTCTAGAAACGCCAGAAAATGCAAAAACAAAAAATAAATGAAAAAATTTTAAATTGACGAAATCAAGATTATTTTGATGCAGAGTCGATATAAATGAAAATTATTAAATTAAATGGTATTCCGATTCAAAATCGGTTGAGTTTTGACAGAGATAGCTAAGATCAAGGCCCGAAATGTGAGGATTCGAAAATAACGTCTAAAATCGTCTAAGACCTCTAGAAACGCCAGAAAATGCAAAAACAAAAATTAAATGAAAAAATTGTAAATTGACGAAATCAAGATTATTTTGATGCAGAGTCGATATAAATGAAAATTATTGAATTAAATGGTATTCTGATTCAAAATCGGTTGAGTTTTGACAGAGATAGCTAAGATCAAGGCCTGAAATGTGAGGATTCGAAAATAACGTCTAAAATCGTCTAAGACCTCTAGAAACGCCAGAAAATGGAAAAACAAAAAATAAATGAAAAATTTTAAATTGACGAAATCAAGATTATTTTGATGCAGAGTCGATATAAATGAAAATTATTGAATTAAATGGTATTCCGATTCAAAATCGGTTGAGTTTCGACAGAAAAAGCTAAGATCAAGG
>JAEIGM010000071.1:0-191165 GCA_018903735.1 Drosophila cardini
GAAGACAATAGCAATTTAATATTCATTACAGAAAAACCAATAAACACATTTAAAAGACAAATTATATTTTCCAAAGGCATGCCAAACATAAAAAGAAAACTACTTTAAAAAATTAATTATTCACATTACATACGATAACATGACTAAAGATAAAGCTGAAAAAATATTGAATAGACCATTTTTTTGCACAAAAACCAGTGTATTGTTTATAGACAGTGATGCAGATTTTGAAATAATTCAAAATGCACACAAAGAAATTATTAACACTAGCCATACTAAAATTCTTCGAAGCCTCATTCAATTAAAAAATATTAACTCCTATGCCGAATTTAAAGAACTTATTTTGAAAACCCGTGAAAAACTCCTACATCCCGGAATTCAAAAAACAAATAAACTTTTTTGTGAAACCTATTATTTCCCTAACAGCCAAATATTAACGCAAAACATAACAAACGAATGTCATATTTGCAACTTAGCAAAATCAGAACACAGTACCACAAAAATGCCAATGAAAATTACCCCCAAGATAGAACACTGTCGTGACAAATTTGTAATCGACATTTATTCCTCTGAAGGCAAACATTATCTAAGCTGCAGGACATTTATTCAAAATTCGCTACTCTTGAAATAATTAAAACAAAAGATTGGATAGAATGCAAAAATGCATTAATGCGCAAATTTAATCAATTAGGAAAGCCAATATTATTAAAAGCTGACCGGAGACGGTGCATTTTCAGGTTAGCACTCAAAAAAATGGCTTGAAAGTGAAGGAGTAGAAATACAATTAAACACAACAAAAAACAGGAATAGCAGACATCGAAAGACTGCACAAAACAATAAATGAAAAAATCAGAATAATTAACACTTTAAATGACGAAGAAACAAAACTCAGTAAAATAGAATCAATTCTTTACATCTACAATCACAAAACAAAACATGACACAACTGGATAAACTCCTGCACACATATTTTTATATGCAGAACAACGAAAATTAGACACCCAAGAAAAAAAAAAAAAGTAAAAGACAAAATTAACAGTGACCGACAAGAATTCGAAGTAGATACCAGATATCGAAAAGGACCATTACAAACAAGTAAGAAAGGCTACAGTCGAGCAAGCCGACTGTAAAAGACCCCGTACTCACAGAAGTGCGCATTTTCCATACGAAAAAGAAGAAAAACGGATTTATTCACATTTTGTATACATACATATTTATATACAAATGTATGTAAATATACACACAATTAAATGCACAATTTCCTTACTTGGCTTATTTTAAAAATAAGCCGTATTTATATAAGTATGTAAATGTTTTAAATATCGAAATACTTCTTCTTATTATTCAATGTTTTGGGAACAGGTTTTAAAATAAAAGAAATATAATTTATTTAAAGTAGTGCTTATAATTAAAATAGAAAATTTATACATATATTAACTTTGACTGGGACTCGAACCTGCGACCAATTGGTCCACGCTCTACTTTCAAATGGCGTTGATTTTTCTCATTGACATTTAATATAAGGCGGGAGTGCATTTTAAAATGTGTTATCATGCGAGACAACAACTATACAAATAAATATGTATTAGAATTGAAATCTTTCATTCAAAATGGTAAAAATTAAAACAATATCTGCGTTCAGTAGCATTGCATGAATCTGTATAGTAACAGAATTTATTTTTGGCGCGTCCCAAAATCAGTTCGGAACAAGTACCAATGAGCGCTAAATGCCGATCAACTGAACAACTTACTTCAATTGAACTACGTTAAGCAGTTCAAAGCAGTTGAACAAGTGCAAAGCATAAGCAAAAATATGTATGTATGTATGAATGTATATACATACACATTAATAAATGTATGTACGTGCAAGTGAGTTTACTGAATTGTTTTGGACTTTCGTATTACTTTTTTTTAGCATACCATGTTATGCAAATATATTTTAAATACAAATAAACGTTATTATTATTTAAAATAGGTTTACAATTTGTGCTAAAATTAAAAAAATTTGTATTTAACTTTGGCTGGACTCGAACCTGGGACCCACGCGGATTTGCAAAATAATTAACAGCGACCCTACCAATAAGACCACGCTATGCTGATAATTCAGTTGGATTATTTTCATTCACATGCAATAATTGCTTATTTAACACAGTACACCGCTTGCTGCAGTTTGTGTAGGTAAACGTAGACTTTTCTATTGCAAGCAGTGCAAACAAACAATTTGTACATAAAATTCAGCATTTTTGATTAATTTGTTTTATATGTTGTTGTTGTCCGATTTGGACCAAATTTGGTGGGGATATTTTTAATAATTATATACACATCCTCTGTGAGTTTGGTTGCGATCGCTCAACCAACACTACATGTCTTCATACAAATTTTTTATTTTTGATCGGTTTGTCCTATGTGAGCTATAGGCTATAGTTGTCCGATCCGGACCAAACTTTGTGAGGATTGTTATAATGGTACTATACACATATTGTGTGAATTTGGTCTCTCTAGCTCTAGTCGTTTTCAAGTTTTGGTGATATGAAAATAGTATTTTACAATTTGCGGCGGCGGTGGGGGGCGTGGCAAAAATTTGAAATAAACTTGCACTGCGTACACTACAGACGGACTTTCATTCCAAATTTGGTGTCTCTAGCTCTTGTAGTTTAGAAGATCCAGGTGTTCATACAGACGGACGGACAGACGGACAGACAGACAGACGGACAGACGGACATCGCTATATCGTCTCGGCTGTTGATTCTGATCAAGAATATATATACTTTATTGGGTCGGAAAAGCCTCCTTCTACCTGTTACGCACATTTCGCTTCAGACAAACCTAATAGACCCCTATACTCTTTTTTAGAGTACGGGGTCTAAAAAAGGAAAATTAGAAAATCCCTTTTAAGCTAATAAAAACGTTGAACAAACAGACCCAGACCATTAACAAATTACTAACAGAAATAGAATCACACGCTATTATAAAAACACAATTTAAAAAATTAAAGAAAATTAACCAAATTCAAATTCCACAGGTTTCTACATCATAATCATACTATTGTTCACCCACTTTAACATATGTAACACCCAACAAATTCAGATAAATAACCTGGACACGGATCACGGATACTTACTATTTTCGGACAAACCTTTAGAATTACCAACCCGGTTCGAACATCACTCATTGCGAATTAACATAACAGAAATAATCATAGCAAACGAATATTTCCGTAGATCTATTTCTCTATTTAAAAACTCAACACAAATTGATCACTTATACAATAAATTACGGCAAGAGTTAAATGGTATAATCTTTCATCACGAAAACCGTAATAAACGCGGATTGTTCAATGCAGTAGGCTCATTATACAAATTCTTTTTTGGTACACTTGGTACGAAAAAATATTAACAATATTTCTTTAAATATTGTTCAAATTAATGAAATAAATGATATAATAAACATAATTAGCAATGATTTGAAAAAAATGCAAGATCACCAAAAACAAGAAAAACATACAAGATACATTTACTTACCAATAATCACAATTTATAGAAAACATTGAAGACATAGAAATGGGTATGCAATTGTCAAGACTAGGACTTTTAATCCAAAATTACTAACCTATGACAGACTTGACAGCATCAATAACAGAAACATACTACTAATTAAAACATCTACTTGGATTAACTACCAAGATAACATCATATTAATAGTATCCCATATCCCAATTGACTTTCAATTCACAAACACTATTAAAATTATCCCATATCCTGATCATAGTGGCTATCAACTTGACCACATTATTAGTACTTATTATTTCGAAAAAGATAATAAAATTTATGGCCGAGAAAATGAACCAATAATTGATGAATGCATTACAAAAATTATACTACATACAAATCCAATCTGTAATTTTGAACGAATTAATTCTAAAGAAATGATAAAATATATTGAACTAAATACTATTGTAACTTTGGAATTTGACTAAAACAACTGTAAAACAAAATTGTCAGAAAAATAATGTTAATCTTAATATCCAAGGTAATAAAATTATTAATGTAAATCAATGTAAAATACAGATAAATGATATAATTTTAAGCGATAATTATTTGCAACCAGAAGTTGACCTTACGCCATTATATCCACCAATAGAAATAATCAAAGTCAAGCCTATAAAACATGATGATATTATTAAAATAATATCCCAAAATAATGTCTTTACATACACAATTATCGTAATCATAATCATTTTATTCATAATCATATTCTTATATCTTAAATACGTATCTTGTAATCCAATAATATTAATCCATAAAAAAATTTAAGAAACAAATTCACAAATCCAGCAACGAAACAGAGCAATCGGTCCAGCCAAAAGAACAGCAGCAAGAAGAAACAGTAATCGAGATGATACAATCACCCTTACCAAAATTGTACCCTTCAGTGTCAACTTGACTCACAAGCTCGCCTCTTAAGGAGAGGGAAGAGACATATTCATACTGATTATGTCTACAAAAATATTTAATAAATGTACATAAGAGTCTAGCCGCTGAATTGCATATAAGCAGCTATCCGCTAATTTAAACAATCCCAAACTGCACTTGTAAACAAGTTAAGCAACTATAAACAAAGAATAGCCAAACTGGCGCGTCTCCCCAAATCGGTCAGCAACGACAGAGATAACGCGCGGTTAGCATAAATCTCTTTCCCACAAATTCTATTCCCACTAAAAATTGTAAACATTTAAACCCTCAAATAGTTTTCGTTATTAATAAATAAGGAATCATCTGTTAGTCTTAAGCTGTTCGTTAATAAAGCACTCGACCAACTTTTACACATCAAATATCTAATTATATAAAGCCTCCTTCTGCCTGTTACACACATTTAGATTCAGACAAACCTACTAGACTATAATCTACCCTCTACTCTATTTTGCTAACAACTAAAAAAGGCTACAGTCGAGCGAGCCGACTGTAAAAGACCCCGTACTCATTCTAGTGCGCGTTTTACCTTACAAATCAACAATCTTCTTTAAAGTTAGATACTTACCATACGTATAATGTTTGAATTTGGTCTCTCTAGCTCTAGCCGTTTCGGATAGTTATAATGGTATTTTACACGTAGTGTGCTAGTTTGGTTACAGTCGCTCAACTTAAACTTCATGTCTCCATACAAATAAAAATTTTCGGCCGATTTGTCCTATGGGAGTTATAAGCTATAGTTGTCCGATCCGTACCAAACTTGGTGAGGATAGTTATAATGGTACCATACACACAATGTGTTAGTTTGGTTGCAATCGCTCAACTAAAACTTCATGTCTCCATTCAAATCACCAATTTTCGACCGATTTGTCCTATGGGAGCTATAAGCTATAGTCGTCCGATCCGTACCAAACTTGGTGAGGATAGTTTTAATGGTACCATATATATAATGTGTTAGTTTGGCTGCAATCGCTCAACTAAAACTTCATGTCTCCATACAAATCACCAATTTTCGACCGATTTGTCCTATGGGAGCTATAGGCTATAGTTGTCCGATTCGGACCAAACTTGGTGAGGATCGTTATAATGGTTCCATATACATAATGTGTTAGTATGGTTGCAATCGCTCAACTAAAACTTCATGTCTCCATACAAATCACCAATTTTCGACCGATTTGTCCTATGGGACATAGGCTATAGTTGTCCGTTCCGGATCAAACTTGGTGAGGATAG
The DNA here is from genome assembly GCA_018903735.1 of Drosophila cardini. Taxonomy (NCBI): domain Eukaryota; kingdom Metazoa; phylum Arthropoda; class Insecta; order Diptera; family Drosophilidae; genus Drosophila; species Drosophila cardini. The sequence continues at coordinate 5,702 of JAEIGM010000071.1, forward strand.
TTATAATGGTACCATACACACAATGTGTTAGTTTGGTTGCAATCGCTCAACTAAAACTTCATGTCTCCATTCAAATCACCAATTTTCGACCGATTTGTCCAATGGGAGCTATAGGCTATAGTTGTCCGATCCGGACCAAACTTGGTGAGGATAGTTATAATGGTACCATATACATAATGTGTTAGTTTGGCTGCAATCGCTCAACTAAAACTTCATGTCTCCATACAAATCACCAATTTTCGACCGATTTGTCCTATGGGAGCTATAGGCTATAGTTGTCCGATTCGGACCAAACTTGGTGAGGATCGTTATAATGGTTCCATATACATAAAGTGTTAGTTTGGTTGCAATCGCTCAACTAAAACTTCATGTCTCCATACAAATCACCAATTTTCGACCGATTTGTCCTATGGGAGCTATAGGCTAAAGTTGTCCGATCCGCATCAAACTTGGTGAGGATAGTAATAATGGTACCATACACAAATTGTGTGAATTTGGTCTCTCTAGCTCTAATCGTTTTCAAGTAACGGTGATGTGAAATAAATTTTTTACAATTTGCGGGGGCGGTAAGGGGCGTGGCAAAGATTTAAAATAAACTTGATCTGCTCGCGAAGCAGACGGACTTTCATTCCAAATTTGGTGGCTCTAGCTCGTGTAGTTTAGAAGATCCAGGTGTTCATACAGACGGACGGACAGACGGACGGACGGACAGACGGACAGACGGACAGACAGACAGACGGCATCGCTATATCTCTGCAAGAGAGTATATTGGGTTTGTGAAAAAAAAAGTATGTAACAGGCAGAAGGAGGCGTGGCCGACCCCACAAAGTATATATTTTCGTGATCAGCATCACAAGATGAGTCGATATAGCCATGTCCGTCTGTCCGTCTGTCTGTCCGTCTGTCCGTATGAACAAACAGATTTCAGCGATGGCAAGAGTTACAAGTTTGAATTTGGTCAGTATCGACTCGATATTTAGTCAGTCAATACAAGATTATTTTTTTTTCCGATGCCACGCCCCGTTCGCCCACAATAAGCAAAAATCTAAAAATCGGTATCTGGGTATGGCAATTGATAGTACTTGCAATAAAACACGTTGAAACAAGAACATGTGTTTGTATGTTTGCACATACTTATACGCTTGACGTTCTATGTATGCGCCTGCTTACAAATGTTACATATGTAATACATATACAGTTGGTCGGCACCGCCAGCATTCGCGGGCAACGCTGCCGCCGCACGAGCATCGAAAACGTTCGTTCTTCTCTTGTATGTTTCTGTCTCGCTTGCACACATGCATTGCCATTGCGTTCAATTATAAACTTTGTTACGCGTCTAGCTCTTTGTTTAATGTCCAATTTATCTGCATCTTTCAGAATAGTTTAATACAATATGACTCCAACCAAATTTCAAATTTCAATACTGTGCGATAAGAACATATGCCTTTAAAATGACGTTATAGTTTGAAAATTGTTTTATTTCTTTTGAGAGAAGGGGGGGTGTGGCAGCAAAAATTTTTTTAAGGAAAATGCTTTATGCTGTCTCTAGGAACCTGCATACCAAAAACTGGTGTTCCTAAGTGCCATAGTTACTGAGATATTCGCCCAAAACATCAATTTTTACGAGGTGTTTTTAGTTTTTTGCTCATTGTGGGCGAACGGGACGTGGCATCGAAAAAAAAATTAGATTCTTGTATTGACTGACTTAATATCAAGTCGATAGAGACCAAATTCAAACTTGTAGCTCTCATCATCTCTGAAAACTTGTAAGGAAGCGTTCTAGCTGGGGTACATATCTCAGTCTGCCCAGGGTCCCCTTTTTTTCGCGGGGGAATCTTACAAAAAATTTGTTGGTTTCGGGGGGACGCTTTTGAGGGGGGCAAAAGGACAACCAGGTCGTTAGAGGGACTTCGGTTGACAAGAAAGAGGGGGAGGGCGACTCGAGATCGAAGCGGGGGGCACCGCCGCTACTCTCTACGAGTGGGCAAGCCGCTCCGCGAGATCAAAGCGAGGGCGCCGAGGTACTCAGGCGGCCGCCGCTGTTCCCGTCGGGAGCGCTGGGTGGAAGGGGGTAGTACGGATGCGAGATCTAAACGGGGGTGCCACCGTTGTTCTCAGCGAATCACTGCACATGGGGGGAAGGGGGAGAGTGCGGATGCGAGATCTAAACGGGGGGCGCCACCGTTGTTCTCAGCGAATCACTGCACGCAGAAGGGAGGGGGGGAGTCTTGCGAAAGTGGGATCGTGGCTCTGGAGCGCCAAGAGATCACGAACACTTTCAGCGGAAGACAATGTTGATTCGCAAGGGAAGGGTGTGATTCCAGGTGCGCCGTGGAGACACCACTGTACCCAAGCGAAAGGGAAAATGACTGGGGATCGGGAGTGGATTGGGGGATGTTAGTGGCACTTCTACTTTTCTCGCATTGGCTCAATAATTAATAACGCACGCGTTTATTTTTGTTCATTCTTTTCTTTATTCTTTTCACTGTCGCTCTCGCCCTGAAGTCGCACTGGCTCTAACGGTTCTACTTACTGTTGCTTGTCGCTTCGTCGCTTGAATGCGCACGTCTATCCTCTTTCGCTCCCGATCGCAAAGTGCTGGCCACGCTCTCGATCGGGCAGCGCGGAAGCTGCCCTGATGCAACTCCACCACGAAAGCTCACTCTTCACCACAGAGCTTTTGTGCAGAGTTGCACCCGACCGCTCCCCGCGCTCCCGATAGAGGGCGCTGCCAGCCTGCCTCACTCCTATCGATACTTATTCGATTACACAATCAATACTTCATTTCAAAAGCTTAATTCTACGAAATATCCTTACTGCTAACAAATGCTTAAAACTACAAAAATGGTCTTAATGCTAACAAATCTGCTTATGTCTACAAACATGTAAGACGGGGTTTGGACCCCGCCTTACACCCCCCCCCCCTTTCCTGCCAGGGTTATAGTTACGGCTCCGCTGGCCGTAACGGTGATGGAGAAGGCCCTGTCTCCACGCGTGACGCGAAACCTGGTCCTCCGGTGTCGTTGCCCTCCTTCCTCAATCTCCCTCCGCAGGAACAAGACCGTCTCCGTGTCTAGGGAGATGTCCCGTGGCCGTATGGTCCAATTCGCCGGTATGAGCGGCAATAGGTCCGGTGCGGGTCCCTGGGATGTCCCGAATATATCTTCCAGGTCCGGCGTCCACCCGATCTCCTCCTCGCCCAGTTCGGCCATCAACTCCGCCTCTGCCGAGGAGTTCAACAATGGCGGCGATTCCATCGCCATCAGCTCCGCGTCGGCCGACTGCGGGTCGTTATTGTTCGGGTCGCAGCTGCGGGCCTCCTTCCGGGTTTCGGAGGAGCCCAGGCGGCGCTTGCGGGGATTGCGCGGCGCTCGCAGCTGCGGCCGTTTGCAGTCGGGGCTTTTCTCCGACGTCGTTCGGTGTCTCCCCTGTTGTCCTCTGCGGTGCTTCCTTTTCGGTCTTCGGGCTCTTGGGTTCTCCACCACGCCCAGTAGGAACCGGATGGTTACCCGAGGGAACGCGTACGTCGTGTCCATCTCCCAATTCCTGCTGCGGAATTTTCGCCTGCAAACCTGCGAACTTTCCTCATCGCTGCTCTCCGGCTCATAATTCGCCAGGTACTCTGCCCTCGTGAGCATTTCGGCCGGCCTCATGTTCCCTGGTCCCGACGGTGTCTTCGGCACGACGTCGTCCGAGTATTCGTCGCTCGTGTATAGCGCGATGCCGAAGGGGCTATGGCTGCCGGCCTCGTCTGGCGGCATGATGTTGCCCTCTTGGCTCGCGCTGGCCTCTCCCTCCTCGCCAACTGTTCGGTCTGGGGCTGCCGGCTCTTCCGGTTCCCCGCTCTTCTCTTCAACTTCGATGATGTCTGGCGGCATCAGGGCTGGTAGAGGGTCCGGCGATGGCGGCTCCTCGTAGTACGGGGGGGACTGCCGCATCCCCGGCATATGTACATACAGGGTCGTCGACCGTATCTCCATCATTTGGACTGCGTCCGCCAGACGCTCGAAGGAGTAAGATACTGATTCCACGATCGTATGGTGGAATCCCGCTGCCTCGTCGCTCTCATGGTCGTGGCCGCTCGCGGGGCTCTCCTGTCCCCCGTGCGGGCCACCGTCTCCCTCTTCGGACTCATCTGGCCTCCTGCTGCTCGTCCTCTGATTCCTCCGACTCGGACCACCGGTCACCTTGCCGGTGGGCGTAAAACGGTCGGCCCAGTCGTGGGTCCCGCTGTCGCTGCTCTTCTCCGCTCGGGCGTGGTTGCGTGGCGTCACTGTCTGACGCATCTACGCTGCCCATCTCCTCATCGCTGCTTATTATGATGCATTCATCGTCCATCTTGGGGTTCTCTATCTACTTTTGGGATGAAACAAAAGGAATCGTATTACTATGTCTACCCTATCTGCTTTCTTCCTACCAGTGCGACTGTCCAGGCAACTTTACCTTACATTCTAATTACAATTTCTCGGGGCAACCTTACCTTACATTCTAATTACAATTTCTCTCTGAATACATTTTCATTTACTTATGATAACTATCCCCCTCCTTTTTCCGCCTGGGCCCGCGTCACTCGCCCTTCCCCAAGGCGAGCTTGCGGCCTGCAGGGGAGTCCATGCTTTCGTCACTGTCTTCTGGGTTCTGAAAATACGGTTTGAGGGCGGTTAGATTAGCCACCCGCTTCTTGCGTTCGCCCTCACGAGTGAGACGCACGATGCTGGGGGAAATGAAGCTAGCCACCCTGTAGGGCCCTTCGTATTTTGGTGCCAGTTTGGCAGCAAAACCTTCCGCTGCGTTGGACAACTGATGCTGTCTTACCATGACCTCAGTCCCAACCGCTGGTCTCCACTCTCTTCTTCGGAGGTTGTAGTGCCTCCCTTGGTCCATCGACGCCTTCTGTAGGTTGTTCCTCGCGACTTCAAAAATTTCCTTCAGTTTCTTCTCCTTATCCTGGGGGCTCAAGGGACTCGTAGCTGATCCGGGGGTTACCTCGTCGTATAGCGCTGCCGGAAGGCGAGGTTCTCTGCCTTGTACAAGGAAACACGGGCTGAATCCTGTCGAGTCCGCTATGCTCGAGTTGACTGCCAGTGCTATCTCGGGTAGCAGTTCGTCCCACGAACTCTGGTGGCCTTCGATGAACTGCGCTATCATTGTCTTCACTGTCCTATTGGTCCTTTCCGTTGGGTTTTCTTGGGGGCAGTAGGGAGCGGTATGTTGAAGAGTCACTCCTAGGGACTCCATGTACTTCCTGAATGCCTTGCTCGCAAACTGGACTCCGTTGTCGCAAACAAAAGTCCTGGGTACTCCGAAGTGGCCCAAGATCCTCTCGCGAAACGCCTGTTGTAGCAATGCTGCGGTCGCCCTTTTAAGTGGGACTAGCTCCACCCACTTGGAGAATGCGTCATGGAAGACAAGCAGCATTGTATTGCCGCGCTTTGAGCGAGGGAGTGGCCCGACGAAATCCGCGCACATCACTGCCATCGGTTCCGCCACCTGTCGGGTCAGCATTCGTCCCGCTGGCTTCCTCTGCTCCGTTTTGTACTTCTGACAACATTCGCAACATTTCACATACCTGGTCGCTTCCCTGAACATACCTGGCCAGTAGTACCGCTGCGCCAGTCTTGCCGCCGTCTTCCTCACCCCTTGGTGTCCGGCGGTGGGTGCGTCGTGGCATTCCGCCAGTACCCGTTTCCTCTGGTCCTTCGGCACGCATAGTTTCCAGGGAACGTAGTCTTCGTCGTCGGTCCTCTGCCCCAGATTCCTGTATAGCTGCCCATTCTCTTCGATGTAGTCCGGGAATCTCTCCGGCTGGGTCCTGATCCTCTCCCTCATCTTCTCTATCCACCTGCACTGGTGGTCCTCGGCTGCCACTTGCTGGCACGTATCCAGGGGCTGTCGGGAAAGCGCGTCCGCTACCGCGTTCAGCTTACCTTTGCGATACCTTATATCAAACTGGAACTGCTGCAACTCCAGGGCCCATCTCGCTATCCTTCCGGATGGACTTTCGATGGAGTTCAGCCACTTTAGTGCCAAGTGATCCGTTATCACCTCGAAACGATAGCCCTCCAGGTAGCACTGCATCTTCCTGATGGCCCATACTATCGCCAGGCACTCCTTCTCCGTTGCCGAATAGTTCCTCTCCGCAGCCAGCAGCTTCCGGCTGGCGTACGCTATCACTCTCTCGTCTTCGTCGATCGTCTGTGTGAGCACGGCCCCTATGCCGTAGTCACTCGCATCCGTCTGCAGCGAAAACTTAGCTGAGAAGTCTGGACACGCCAACACCGGGGCTGTCGTCAGCTTCTCCTTCAGCTCCTGCAGCGCCTTCTCCTGTTCCTCTCCCCAGGCCCACTTTTGGCCCTTCCTGAGGAGGGATGTCATCGGTTCTACCAGGGTTGCAAAGTTTGGTACGAACCGCCTGTACCATGATGCCATTCCAAAGCATTGCCGTAGCGTCTTCAGATTATGGGGAGCCTGACGGTTCCGGATCGCATCGACCTTGTCGGGATCTAGGTACGCCAGTTTCTTTTGGAAGAAACGACACTTCTTCCTGTTTAGCCTCAGGTTCGCAGCTCGTAGTCGCCGAAAAACCTCCCTCAGGTTCGCGACATGCTGCTCCTTCGTGGCTCCTGTCACCACTATGTCGTCGAGATATGCGAATGCGTGGGGCTCAATCTCCGGTCCTATTACCGTGTCCAAGGCTCTCTCTAACCCTAACGGCATCACTCTCCACTGGAACAGACCTCTCCCAGGCACGGTGAAAGCTGTGCATTCACGGCTATCCGCAGCCATGGGGATCTGCCAGTATCCTTGCTTCAAGTCCAACGTCGAAATATAGCGAAATATGGCGCAACCTCTCCAGAATGTTATTTATTCGAGAGACTGGATAAGCATCCGGTATGGAGTGCGCGTTGAGCTGCCGGTAATCCACGCACATTCGCCACTCCCCAGTCTTTTTCCTTACCAAGACTATCGGAGCGCTGTGCGGGCTACGGGACTTCTCAATTGCACCTACTCGGATGAGCTCGTCTACCTGCTCGTCAATCACCTTCTGCATCGCCGGGTTCTTCGGGTAATACCGCTGCTTCAGCGGTTTGTCGTCTCTCATCCGGATGCTGTGCTCCGCGATGTGTGAGACACCCGATAGGTTCTCGAACGACGCCAGTTCCTTCTCCAAAAACTCGCTTATCTCAGGCTCGAGGTCGGCCGGCCATTCCGCCACCTCAGCCTGGGATTGTTCCTCTTCTTCCTCTTTAACGTCCATCAACTGCGCTCCCTGGGGGGTCCCAGACCTCGCCCCTTGCGCTCTATCCGCTCTGTCTTCCAATTTCATTTCACACTCACCCGTCGTGTTTGTGTCTGCCCCATCCGCTGGGATGACACGATCTCTCTGGTCCCTTGCCCTCTTCCGATGCCGCTGCGCTTCAGGCTTCTCCTCGGGGGGCGGGACTACCGTATCTGGAGTCCGGGTCTCCGCGACGGACTCCTTTTTCTCGTCTGCTACTAACTCCATGGCCAATTTCGCACGCCCTATGCGTATCGTGGTGCCCATCCTGCACAAAAAATCCATTCCTAGGATGACGTTGTCTAGCATGGTAGGCATACCCAGCACTCAATTCCTCGACGCGGCCTTCCTTATCCAGGCCGAATTCCTGGCGCTATCGCCGATAGTTTCTCTTTTCGGCGATAGTATACCCACCGCACGCCCACTACGTGATTGGGACTCACCTCCATCCATGTTGTATATACCGCCACAAGCACCAGCAATTCCTCGATGAAAAAAAAAAATTTTCCTTGATGTCGCGCCTTTTCCTTAGTGAATTCTTCAGGAGGAAAACTGAAAAAAATTCCTCGGTGAATTTTTTCCCCTTGGGGTCGCGCCTCTTCCCTGGTGAATTCTTTAAGGGAAAACTGAGGAAAATTCCTCGATGAATTTTTTCCTCAGGGTCGCACCTTTCCCTGGTCTCACAATACGCAATAATAATAAAAAAAATTTTTTTTTTTTTTTTTTTTTTTTTTCCCGCTGATCCACTGCCTTGTCTCGTTTTACTTTTGTCTATAATTTTATTTTTATCCTTATTCGTATGGCCTCTGGCCCACTGTCAATTTTTCCCGAAATGTATGGCCTCTGGCCCACTGTAATTTTCGCCCGAATTTTTATGGCCTCTGGCCCACTGTCAATTTTCCCGAATTTTATGGCCTCTGGCCCACTGTCAATTTTTCCCGAAATTTATGGCCTCTGGCCCACTGTAATTTTCGCCCGAATTTTATGGCCTCTGGCCCACTGTTCCTTTTTTCCACTGCACGCGCTGACGTCACGCACTTGTTCTCGCTTTCAACTAGCGCGTCGCCAAACTCACCACCGAAACGCACATGTGTGTGAGCGGGCACGCGCCTGTGACGTCACACGCATACACTTGCTTTATTGTCTTCGCTGTTTCGTTTTGTGCGGGGACGAGCCTCCGCGCTCACCACCGAACCGTTTTACTTTTCGTCGCGCGCGCTCTCTCTAATCGTTGATTCTCACTGTGCCAAATTCCGTCACTGCTAGGCTTAGCGCACTTGCACTAGCAGGTACCGACGCGCGACGAAACTGCGACAAACGTTTCCCCGCCCGTTTTATATACCCCTTGCCTATACTTTGGTTTTATGCGCGTCTTTTCCGCCGCTATGTCACCAAAGTTAGGGTATCGCTGGGTATATACGACTACACGTTTTTTTTTTACTTTGTACCAAAAAAATTTTTCCCAAGACAAAACCTAACCTGTGTGCGACTGCTGACCACGTGTGCCAAAAAAATTATTTTTTTTTTTTTTTTTTTTTTTTTAAAAACTACAATTAGTTTTCTCTTGGGCACAACGTTATCTGTCTATTAAATTTTGACAAACCAAAACCCCTCACTGGTGTCGGTGCAGACTCGCGGGTTTTAATTCGCAATGGTGCCGCACCCCCCTTACGTCTCCAGGGTCCCTGCTCGGGCGCCACTTGTAAGGAAGCGTTCTAGCTGGGGTACATATCTCAGTCTGCCCAGGGTCCGAATCTTACAAGAAATTTGTAGTATTCGCGGAGACGCTGTAGACGGGGACAACCAGGTCGTTAGAGGGACTTCGATTGACAAGAAAGAGGGGGAGGGCGACTCGAGATCGAAGCGGGGGCACCGCCGCTGCTCTCTACGAGTGGCCAGGTCGCTCCGCGAGATCAAAGCGAGGGCGCCGAGGTACTCCAGGCGGCCGCCGCTGTTCCCGTCGGGAGCGCTGGGTGGAAGGGGGTGCGGATGCGAGATCTAAACGGGGGTGCCACCGTTGTTCTCAGCGAATCACTGCACATGGGGGGGAAGGGTGAGAGTGCGGACGCGAGACCTAAACGGGGAGGCCACCGTTGTCTTCAGCGAATCACTGCACGCAGAAGGGGGGAGTCTTGCGAAAGTGGGATCGCGGCTCTGGAGCGCCAAGAGACCACGAACACTTTCAGCGGAAGACAACGTTGATTCGCAAGGGCAGGGTGTGACTCCAGGTGCGCCGTAGAGACACCGCTGTACCCACGCGAAACGGGAAAATGACTGGGGATCGGGAGTGGGTTGGGGGATGTTAGCGGCACTTCTACTTTTCTCGCGTTGGCTCAACAATCAATAACCACTTGCGTTTATCTTTGTTCATTCTCTCTTTTATTACATTCGTTTTCCACCTTTAAGTCGCACTGGCCCTAACGGTTCTACTTACTGTTGCTTGTCGCTTCGTCGCTTGAATGCGCACGTCTATCCTCTTTCGCTCCCGATCGCAAAGTGCTGGCCACGCTGCCCTGATGCAACTCCACCACGAAAGCTCACTCTTCACCACAGAGCTTTCGTGCAGGGTTGCACCCGACCGCTCTCCGCGCTCCCGATAGAGGGCGCTGCCAGCCTTACTAACTCCTATCGATACTTATTCGATTACAAAATTACTTAACTCAAATGGTACTTCATTTCAATAGCTTAATTCTACGGCGTGTTCTTAATACTAACAAATGCTTACAACTACAAAATCTTCTTATTACTAACAAACATGTAAGACGGGGTTTGGACCCCGCCTTACAAACTGTTTATTCATACGGACAGACAGACGGACAGACTGATGGACAGACGGATATCGCTATATCGACTAGGCTTGTGATGCTGATCAAGAATATATATACTTTATGGGGTCTGCCACGCCTCCTTCTGCCTGCTACATACTTTTCACAAACCCAATATACTCTCTCTTGCAGAGAGTACAACAACAGATATCAAATACCATATCGACATAATGAGGGTGAGGATAGTTATAATGGTACCATAAACAAATTGTGTGAATTTGGTCTCTCTAGCTCTAATCGTTTTCAAGTTACGGTGATGTGAAACAATTTTTTTACAATTTGCGGGGGCGGTAGGGGGCGTGGCAAAGATTTAAAATAAACTTGATCTGCTCGCGAAGCAGACGGACTTTCATTCCAAATTTGGTGGCTCTAGCTCTTGTAGTTTAGAAGATCCAGGTGTTCATACAGACGGACGGACAGACGGACGGACGGACAGACGGACAGACAGACAGACGGCATCGCTATATCTCTGCAAGAGAGTATATTGGGTTTGTGAAAAAAAAAGTATGTAACAGGCAGAAGGAGGCGTGGCCGACCCCACAAAGTATATATTTTCGTGATCAGCATCACAAGATGAGTCGATATACCCATGTCCGTCTGTCCGTCTGTCTGTCTGTCTGTCTGTCTGTCTGTCTGTCCGTCTGTCCGTATGAACAAATAGATTTCAGCGATGGCAAGAGCTACAAGTTTGAATTTGGTCAGTATCGACTCGATATTTAGTCAGTCAATACAAGATTCTTTTTTTTCCGATGCCACGCCCCGTTCGCCCACAATAAGCAAAAATCAGTATCTGGGTATGGCAATTGATAGTACTTGCAATAAAACACGTTGAAACAAGAACATGTGTTGTACGATAAGAACATATGCCTTTAAAATGACGTTATAGTTTGAAAATTGTTTTATTTCTTTTGAGAGAAGGGGGTGTGGCAGCAAAAATTTTTTTATGAAAATTCATTCATGCTGTCTCTAGGAACCTGCATACCAAAATTGGTGTTCCTATGTGCTATAGTTACTGAGATTTTCGCCCAAAACATCAATTTTTACGAGGTGTTTTTAGTTTTTTGCTCATTGTGGGCGAACGGGACGTGGCATCGAAAAAAAAAAGATTCTTGTATTGACTGACCTAATATCAAGTCGATAGAGACCAAACCTCAAACTTGTAGCTCTTACCATCTCTGAAAACTGTTTATTCATACGGACAGACAGGCGGACAGACTGATGGACAGACGGACATTGCTATATCGACTAGGCTTGTGATGCTGATCAAGAATATATATACTTTATGGGGGTCTGCCACGCCTCCTTCTGCCTGTTACATACTTTTCACAAACCCAATATACTCTCTCTTGCAGAGAGTATAACAACAGAAATCAAATACCATATCAACATAATGAGGGTGAGGATAGTTATAATGGCCCACAATAAGCAAAAATCTAAAAATCGGTATCTGGGTATGGCAATTGATAGTACTTGCAATAAAACACGTTGAAACAAGAACATGTGTTTGTATGTTTGCACACTCAACATTATACGCTTGACGTTCTATGTATGCGCCTGCTTACAAATGTATGCATATGTAATACATATACAGTTGGTCGGCACGGCCAGCATTCGCGGGCAACGCTGCCGCCGCACGAGCATCGTAAACGTTCGTTCTTTTCTTGTTTTATTTGTTTCTGTCTCGCTTGCACACATGCATTGCCATTGCGTTCAATTATAAACTTTGTTACGCTTCTAGCTCTTTGTTTAATGTCTAATTTATCTGCAACTTTCAGAATAGCTTAATACAATATGACTCCAACCAAATTTCAAATTTCAATACTGTACGATAAGAACATATGCCTTTAAAATGACGTTATAGTTTGAAAATTGTTTTATTTCTTTTGAGAGAAGGGGGTGTGGCAGCAAAATTTTTTTAATGAAAATTCATTTATGCTGTCTCTAGGAACCTGCATACCAAAATTGGTGTTCCTATGTGCTATAGTTACTGAGATTTTCGCCCAAAACATCAATTTTTACGAGGTGTTTTTAGTTTTTTGCTCATTGTGGGCGAACGGGACGTGGCATCGAAAAAAAAAGATTCTTGTATTGACTGACTTAATATCAAGTCGATAGAGACCAAACTCAAACTTGTAGCTCTTACCATCTCTGAAAACTGTTTATTCATACGGACAGACAGGCGGACAGACTGATGGACAGACGGACATTGCTATATCGACTAGGCTTGTGATGCTGATCAAGAATATATATACTTTATGGGGTCTGCCACGCCTCCTTCTGCCTGTTACATACTTTTCACAAACCCAATATACTCTCTCTTGCAGAGAGTATAACAACAGAAATCAAATACCATATCAACATAATGAGGGTGAGGATAGTTATAATGGCCCACAATAAGCAAAAATCTAAAAATCTGTATCTGGGTATGGCAATTGATAGTACTTGCAATAAAACACGTTGAAACAAGAACATGTGTTTGTATGTTTGCACATACTTATACGCTTGACGTTCTATGTATGCGCCTGCTTACAAATGTATGCATATGTAATACATATACAGTTGGTCGGCACGGCCAGCATTCGCGGGCAACGCTGCCGCCGCACGAGCATCGTAAACGTTCGTTCTTTTCTTGTATGTTTCTGTCTCGCTTGCACACATGCATTGCCATTGCGTTCAATTATAAACTTTGTTACGCTTCTAGCTCTTTGTTTAATGTCTAATTTATCTGCAACTTTCAGAATAGCTTAATACAATATGACTCCAACCAAATTTCAAATTTCAATACTGTACGATAAGAACATATGCCTTTAAAATGACGTTATAGTTTGAAAATTGTTTTATTTCTTTTGAGAGAAGGGGGTGTGGCAGCAAAATTTTTTTAATGAAAATTCATTTATGCTGTCTCTAGGAACCTGCATACCAAAATTGGTGTTCCTAAGTGCTATAGTTACTGAGATTTTCGCCCAAAACATCAATTTTTACGAGGTGTTTTTAGTTTTTTGCTCATTGTGGGCGAACGGGACGTGGCATCAAAAAAAAAAAAAGATTCTTGTATTGACTGACTTAATATCAAGTCGATAGAGACCAAATTCAAACTTGTAGCTCTTACCATCTCTGAAAACTGTTTATTCATACGGACAGACTGATGGACAGACGGACATCGCTATATCGATTAGGCTTGTGATGCTGATCAAGAATATATATACTTTATGGGGTCTGCCACGCCTCCTTCTGCCTGTTACATACTTTTCACAAACCCAATATACTCTCTCTTGCAGAGAGTATAACAACAGAAATCAAATACCATATCGACATAATGACCAATTATCGCGTTCAATATTATATCGCAATTATAATTAATATCGTATTGAATATCGTTATATGATTTAACGTATCGTATCCATACATGTGCATGCATCGTCCGCGAGAAGCGCTGTCGCAACACAAGCAGCGAAAACGTTCGCTCACATGTTTATATGTTCTGTCTCGCTTGCACACATGCATTGACATTGCGTGCAATTATAAACTTTGTTACGTGCCTAGCTATTTTGTTTAATGTCCGACTTGTATGCAACTTTCAGGATAGTTTGTGACACTCTGTCTCCAAACAAATATCAGATTACAATACCGTACGATGAGTGCAAACGCCTTAAAAATGGCATTGAAATTTGAAAATTTTTTTTTTGTGTGCGAAAACGGGGCGTGGCAGTCCAAAAATTTTAATGACAATGCATTTATGCTGTCCTTAGCAACATGCACACCAAAAATGGTATTTCTATGTGCTATAGTTACTGAGATATTCGCTTAAAACATCAATTTTTTCTTGGGTGACCATAGTGTTTTACAATTTGCGGGGCGGTAAGGGGCGTGGATCCAGGTGTTCATACGGACAGACGGACGGACGGACAGACGGACAGACGGACATTGCTATATCGTCTCGGCTGTTGATGCTGATCAAGAATATATATGCTTTATGGGGTCGGCCACGCCTCCTTCTGCCTATTACGCACATTTCGCTTCAGACAAACCTAATAGACCCCTCTACGCTTTTTTAGAGTTCGGGGTCTAAAAATGAGGACACTAGACAGGAATATAACATAAGTACATAACATTTTTAAAATATAGGAGACTCAGATGAGGATGTGCAAGTAATAAAAGATTAATAAAAAAACCTTTTAACATACAATGGGAAGAATTACTTCTTATCTTATTAATGTGTAACCCAGAATAGAAATGTCCAAAAAGACACAATAAATAAGCACGCAAAAATTCTTGTCGATTCTTTCAACGAAGCGACAAATTTAGTGCATGTTAATAGAGAGAATATAGGTAAAACAAACTGGTCAAAGATTTCCAATCTATTGATCAAGTTACGTGCAAACCTAATCTCTATAAAGGAAAAATATAATCTCGACATATTCGTACCAACCATACTTGAATCACCTCTGAGCTTAGACACTTGTAAAAAAGAAACAGAACAAGAAGGTGAAGAATCTGAAACAAGCGAGGAAGAAATAGATGATAAAATCTAAACGATTCCTGCGCTATTGACACTACCTGGTATGGAAGCATTATCTGAACAAGACAACGATTCAGATTTAGTATTCAATACAAATGTCATAAACACAAACGACAAAATGGCAGAATTAAATGCCCGATGGGCATATATGAGGCATACTTCCAAAACGCCATCCCTGAATTAAATGGACAAAAAATACACCTTCAAAGATTCTTAACAGCCTTAGTTAGGTTAGTAAACATGATGAAAGGTGACTTTGAAGATATAGCAGTTGAGGTAATAAATTCAAAATTATTATTGGCCCAACATTATATAAAGTCCAAAAGGAAACTTCAATCGAAGCAATAATAAACAAGTAAGAAAGGCTACAGTCGAGCGAGCCGACTGTAAAAGACCCCGTACTCACAGAAGTGCGCATTTTCTATTCGAAAAAGAAAAAAAAACGGAGTGATTCACATTTTGTATACATACATTTTTATATACAAATGTATGTAAATATATACACAATTAATTGGCTTATTTTAAAAATAAGCCGTGTTTTACAATTTGAAATTCAATTTAAATTTAATTTTAAATTTAAATTGAAAAAAAAAATAATCAAAAATAATTCACTGACGGGATTCGAACCTCGGACTCCACGCACACGCGTCAGAGCTCTTACAGCTGCACCACGCCCCTCTCTTAAAAGTGCTCGACTATCTGCATTTACATGTAATATTTATTTGTTATACAATCAAAATTAATAAAATGTCCCTTGCGGCACTTGAACCCATGATCCCGGGTTCACATACAAGTGCGAAGAATTAGATCAGGCATCTTTACTACTTAGACCACACTCCGCATTGAAGTTTATGTAAATAATTAAAATTTAAAAAGTGAACAATTAGCATTTGTCACTTACTGGATTCGAACCCGGGACTCCGGGCTAACCAACACGTACGAAGCGCGCATCTCTACTACCTAGATCACGCTTCTTATTGAAGTTGCGGTAGCTAAACGTAGAGTTAAATCTTATATTGCAAGCAAGTGTAAACAAACAATTAATTCAAAAAATTCAGCATTTTTGATTAATTTATTTTATATGTTGTGGTTGTCCGATTTGGACCAAATTTGGTGAGGATACTTTTAATAATTATTCACACATTCTCTGTAAGTTTGGTTGCGATCGCTTAACTAACATTACGTGTCTTCATACAAATTTTTTATTTTTGACCGGTTTGTCCTATGGGAGCTATAGGCTATAGTTGTCTGATCCGGACCAAACTTGGTGAGGATAGTTATAATGGTACCATACGCACAATGTGTTAGTTTGGTTGCAATCGCTCAACTATAACTTCATGTCTCCATTCAAATCACCAATTTTCGACCGATTTGTCCTATGGGAGCTGTAGGCTATAGTTGTCCGATCTGGACCAACCTTGGTGACGATAGTTATAATGGTACCATATACATAATGTGTTACCTTGGCTGCAATCGCTCAACTAAAACTTCATGTCTCCATACAAATCCCCAATTTTCTACTATAGGCTATAGTTGTCCGATCCGGACCAAACTTGGTAAGGATAGTTATAATAGTACCATATACATAATGTGTTAGTTTGGTTGCAATCGCTCAACTAAAACTTCATGTCTCCATACAAATCACCAATTTTCGACCGATATGTCCTATGGGAGCTATAGGCTATAGTTGTCCGATGCGGACCAAACTTGGTGAGGATAGTTATAATGGTATACTCATAATGTGTGAATTTGGTCTCTCTAGCTCTAATCATTTTCAAGTTATGGTGATGTTAAAAAAGTTTTTTACAATTTGCGGGGGCGGTAGGGGGCGTGCCAAAAATTTGAAATAAACATCGCTATATCGTCTAGGCTGTTGATGCTGATCAAGAATATATATACTTTATGGGGTCGGCCACGCCTCCTTCTGCCTGTTACGCACATTTCGCTTCAGACAAACTTAATAGACCCCTATACTCTTTTTTAGAGTAAGGGGTCTAAAAATTAAGACTGGTGGACGATGAACCAATCTACACTTCAAATTATAGAAATCGTCATAGTCAGAAAGAAGAAATCCAAAGACAAGTCCAAAAACTTATAAAACAAGTAAGAAAGGCTACAGTCAAGCTAGCCGACTGTAAAAGACCCCATACTCATAGTACTTGCAATAAAACACTTTGAAACAAAACAATCAGTTTGTAATAGGGATGCAAATCGCCAAGAAAATGCCGATATCGATATTAATAAAAATATCACATCAAATCAAATATCGATATTATCAACAACTGAATTCAAATACGCTATAGATATGGACATAATGACCAAATATAGCATTCGAGATCATATCGCAATTATAATTACTATCGTATTGAATATCGATATATGATTTATCGTATCGTATGCATACATGTGCATGCATCGTCCGCGAGCAGCGCTGTCGCTACACAAGCAGCGAAAACGTTCGCTCACATGTTTATATGCTTCTGTCTCGCTTGCACACATGCATTGGCATTGCGTGCAATTGTTAATTTTTGTTACGTGTCTAGCTCTTTTGTTTATTGTCCGATTTGTATGCAACTTTCAGGATAGTTTGTGATACTTTGTCTTCAAACAAATTTGAAATTACAATACCGTACGATAAGTGCAAATGCCTTAAAAATGGCATTGAAGTTTGAAAATTATTTCATTCGTGTGGGAAAACGGGGGCGTGGCAGTCCAAAAATTTTAATGACAATGCATTTATGCTGTCTCTAGCAACCTGTATACCAAAAACGGTACTCCTAAGTGCTAGAGTTACTAAGATATTCGCTTAAAACATCAATTTTTTCCTAGGTGACCATAGTTTTTTACAATTTGCGGGGGCGGTAAGGGGCGTGGCAAAGATTTGAAATAAACTTGATCTGCCTGACATAAAGACGGACTTTCATTCTAAATTTGGTGGCTCTAGCTTTTGTAGTTTAAAAGATCCAGGTGTTCATACAGACAGACGGACGGACGGACAGACGGACAGACGGACAGACAGACAGACGGACATGGCTATATCGTCTCGGCTGTTGATGCTGATCAAGAATATATATACTTTATGGGGTCAGCCACGCCTCCTTCTGCCTGTTACGCACATTTCGCTTCAGACAAACCTAATAGACCCCTCTACTCTTTTTTAGAGTACGGGGTCTAAAAACTTATAAATAACAAAATAGTCGAGCCCTCGGTATCTGCTTACAATAGCCCACTTTTATTGGTACCGAAAAAATCGTTAATAAATTCCAAAAAATAAAAAATGGCGATTAGTAATTGACTATCGTCATTATTAAAAAACTGTTGTCCGATAAATTTCCATTACCTAGAATTGATGACATTTTAGATCAACTAAGTAGAGCAAAGTATTTTTCATGCCTTGAACTAATGTCCGATTTTCATCAAATTGAACTTGATGAAGGGTCACGAGACATCACATCCTTTTCCACGTGTAATGGCTCATATCGCTTCACGCGATTACCATTTGGTTTAAAAATAGCACCAAATTCGTTCCAGGGAATGATGACTATAGCATTCACTGGCCTTGAACCTTCGCAAGCATTTCTTTGTATGGCTGACCTAATAGTCATAGGATGCTCTATAAAACATATGCTCAATAATCTAACACATGTTTTTGAGAAATAAAGGCAACACAACCTAAAGTTACATCCTGAAAAATGTTCATTTATTATGCATGAAGTCACCTTTTTGGGACATAAATACACAGATAAAGGCATCGTGCCTGATGACACAAAGTATGATGTCATTCAAAATTATTTAGTTCCTCATGATGCGGACAGCGCTAGAAGATTCGTTGCATTTTGCAGCTATTATCGAAGATTTATATAAAATTTCGCTGAATATTCATGACTCATAACAAGATTATGTAAGAACAAGTAAGAAAGGCTACAGTCGAGGGAGCCGATTGTAACAGACCCCGTAATCCTTCTAATGCGCGTTTTTCCAAACAAATAAACAATCTTTGACCGATAAGTCCTATGGTAGTTATAGACTATAGTTGTCCGATCCGGACCAAACTTGGTGAGGATAGTAATAATGGTACCATACACACAGTGTGTTAGTTTAATTGCAATCGCTCAACTAAAACTTCATGTCTCCATACAAATCACCAATTTTCGACCGATTTGTCCTATGGGAGCTATAGGCTATTGTTGTCCGATCCGGACCAAACTTGGTGAGGATAGTTATAATGGTACCATATATATAATGTGTTAGTTTGGCTGCAATCGCTCAACTAAAACTTCATGTCTCCATACAAATAACCAATTTTCGACCGATTTGTCCTATGGGAGATATAGGCTATAGTTGTCCGATCCGGATCAAACTTGGTGAGGATAGTTATAATGGTACCATACACATAATGTGTGAATTTGGTCTCTCTAGCTCTAATCGTTTTCAAGTTATGGTGATGTGAAAAAAATTTTTTTTACTATTTTCGGGGGCGGTAGGGGGCGTGGCAAAGATTTGAAATAAACTTGATCTGCTCACGAAGCAGACGGACTTTCATTCCAAATTTGTTGGCTCTAGCTCTTGTAGTTTAGAAGATCCAGGTGTTCATACAGACGGACGGACAGACGGACGGACGGACAGACGGACAGACAGACGGACATCGCTATATTGTCTCGGCTGTTGATGCTGATCAAGAATATATATACTTTATGGGGTCGGCCACGCCTCCTTCTGCCTGTTACGCACATTTCGCTTCGGACAAACTTTATAGACCCCTATACTCTTTTTTAGAGTACGGGGTCTACAAATGTCGAATGGACAAGTGATTGTCAAAACGCGTTTGAACATTTAAAATCAACATTAATGAATCTCACTCTGTTACAGTACCCATATTTTAGCAAAGAATTTTGCATAATCACAGACGCAAGTTAATAAGCATGCGGAGCAGTCCTAACGCAAAATAAAATTGGACTACAGTTTCCAGTAGCACACGCATCTAGATCTTTCACAAAAGGTGAGAGTAATAAAAGTACAACAGAACAAGAGTTAGCTGCTATTAAATGGGCAATTAAGCATTTCAGACCATACATTTATGGTAGACATTTCACTGTCAAAACAGACCTTAGAACAGTAACTTATTTGTTTTCAATGACAAATCCAAGTTCTAAACTAACCAGAATACAACTCGAACTAGAGGAATATAATTTTACAGTAGAGTATCTAAAGGGAAAAGATAATTTCGTAGCCGACGCGCTTTCGAGGATAACAAAAAAGGACTTACAAAATATACAACAAATTAACGGATCAATAAAGAAAGTCACTACAAGATATCAAAGTAGACAAAATTCCTGCGCAGGAAAAGAAAAAATATAATTGCCTTGGCAATTTATAGAAAAAGCTTCAAACCCCAACGAATATAAAGTCATTAACAATGACGAAGTACGTAAAGTAGTGACCTTGCATGTAAAAAATATGCTATGTTTTTTAAACATGGTAAGAAAATTACTGCAAGATATTGTAAGGAAGCGTTCTAGCTGGGGTACAGATCTCAGTCTGTCCAGGGCTCGAATCTTACAAGAAATTTGTAATATTCGCGGAGACGCTGTAGACGGGGATGACCAGGGTGGTGGAGGGGCTCACACTAACGAGGAAGAGGGGAGGGCGACTCGAGATCGAAGCGGGGGGTACCGCCGCTGCTCTCTACGAGTGGCCAAGTCGCTCCGCGAGATCAAAGCGAGGGCGCCGAGGTACTCGGACGGCCGCCGCTGTTCCCGAACTGGAGCGCGAAAGTCTTGCGAAAGTGGGACCGTGGCTCTGGAGCGCAAAGAGATCACGAACACTTCCAGCGGAAGACAACGTTGATTCGCAAGGGCAGGGTGTGACTCTAGGTGCGCCGTAGAGACACCACTGCACCCAAGCGAAACGAAAGATGACTAGGAATCGGGAGAGGACTGGGGATGTTCGTGGCACTTCTACTTTTCTCGCATTGGCTCAATAATTAATAGCCGCGCTTTTATTTCCGTTCATTCTTTTCTTTATTTCTTTCAACTCTTGCCCTGTCGTCTCACTGGCCCTAACGGTTCTACTTACGGTAGTTCGATGCTTCGTCGCTTTAGCGCGCACGTCTGTCCTCTTTCGCTCCCGATCACAAAGTGCTGGCCACGGAAGCTGCCCTGATGCAACTCCACCACGAAAGCTCACTCTACACCACAGAGCTTTTGTGTAGAGTTGCACCCGACCGCTCCCCGCGCTCCTGACAGAGGGCGCTGCCAGCCTGCCTAACTCCTATCGATATTTATCGTCTACAAAATTCCTTAACTTAAACATTACTTCATTTCAAAAGCTTAATTCTACAAAATTTTCTTACTTCATAACAAATGCTTAAAACTACAAAATATTCTTACTGCTAACAAATCTCCTTATTTCTACAAACATTTAAGACGGGGTCTGGATCCCGCCTTACACCCCCACCGCCCTTTCCTGCCAGGGTTATAGTTACGGCTCCGCTGACCGTAACGGTGATGGAGAAGGCTCTGTCTCCACGCGTGACGCGAAACCTGGTCCTCCGGTGTCGTTGCCCTCCTTCCTCAATCTCCCTCCGCAGGAACAGGACTGTCTCCGTGTCTAGGGAGATGTCCCGTGGCCGTATGGTCCAATTCGCCGGTATGAGCGGCAATAGGTCCGGTGCGGGTCCCTGGGATGTCCCGAATATATCTTCCAGGTCCGGTGTCCACCCGATCTCCTCCTCGCCCAGTTCGGCCATCAACTCCGCCTCTGGCGAGGAGTTCAACAATGGCGGCGATTCCATCGCCATCAGCTCCGCGTCGGCCGACTGCGGGTCGTTATTGTTCGGGTCGCAGCTGCGGGCCTCCTTCCGGGATTCGGAGGAGCCCAGTCGGCGCTTGCGGGGATTGAGCGGCGCTCGCAGCTGCGACCGTTTGCAGTCGGAGCTCTTCTCCGACGTCGTTCGGTGTCTCCCCTGTTGTCCTCTGCGGCGCTTCCTTCTCGGTCTTCAGGTTCTTGGGTTCTCCACCACGCCCGGTAGGAACCGTATGCTCACCCGAGGGAATGCGCACGTCGTGTCCATCTCCCAATTCCTGCTTCGGAATGTTCGCCTGCAATGTTCGCCTCCAAACTTGTCCTTTGAAAATGCGAACTCTCCTCATCGCTGCTTATTACGATGCACGCATCGTCCATCTTGGGGTTCTCTATTTACTTTTGGGATGAAACAAAAGGAGTCGTATTACTATGTCAACCCTGTCTGCTTTCTTCCTACCAGTGCGACTGTCCAGGCAACTTTACCTTACATTCTAATTACAATTTCTCGGGTCGACCTTACCTCACATTCTCTCTGAATACATTTTCATTTACTTATGATAACTATCCCCCTCTTTTTCCGCCTGGGCCTGCGTTACTCGCCCTCCCCAAAGGCGAGCTCGGGCCCCAGGGGGAGGTCCATGCTTTCGTCACTGTCTTCTGGATTCTGAAAATACGGTTTGAGGGCGGTTAGATTAGCCACCCGCTTCTTGCGTTCGCCCTCACGCGTGAGACGCATTATGCTGGGGGAGATGAAGCTAACCACCCTGTAGGGCCCTTCGAATTTTGGTGCCAGTTTGGCAGCGAAACCTTCCGCTGCGTTGGACAACTGATGCTGTCTTACCATGACCTCAGTCCCAACCGCTGGCCTCCATTCTCTTCTTCGGATGTTGTAGTGCCTCCCTTGGTCCATCGACGCCTTCTGTTGGTGGTTCCTTGCGACTTCAAAAATTTCTTTCAGTTTCTTCTCCTTATCCTGGGGGCTCAAGAGACTCGTAGCTGATCCGGGGGTTACCTCGACATATAGCGCTGCCGGAAGGCGAGGTTCCCTGCCTGTCGAGTCCGCTATGCTTGAGTTGACTGCCAGTGCTATCTCGGGTAGCAGTTCGTCCCACGAACTCTGGTGGCCTTCGATGAACTGCGCTATCATTGTCTTCACTGTCCTATTGGTCCTTTCCGTTGGGTTTTCTTAGGGGCAGTAGGGAGCAGTATGTTGAAGAGTCACTCCCAGAGACTCCATGTACTTCCTGAATGCCTTGCTCGTAAACTGGACTCCGTTGTCGCAAACAAAAGTCTTGGTTACTCCAAAGTGACCCAAGATCCTCTCGCGAAACGCCTGTTGTAACAATGCTGCGGTCGCCCTTTTAAGTGGGAATAGCTCCACCCACTTGGAGAATGCGTCGTGGAAGACAAGCAGCATTGTATTGCAGCGCTTTGAGCGAGGGAGTGGCCCGACGAAATCCGCGCACATCACTGCCATCGGTTCCGCCACCTGTCGGGTTAGCATTCGTCCTCTGCTCCGTTTTGTACTACTGACAACATTCGGAACATTTCACATAACTGGTCGCTTCCACCTGGCCAGTAGTACCGCTGCGCCAGTCTTGCCGCCGTCTTCCTCACCCCTTGGTGTCCGGCGGTGGGTGCGTCGTGACATTCAGCCATTACCCGTTTCCTCTGGTCCTTCGGCACGCATACTTTCCATGGAACGTAGTCTCGTCGTCGGTCCTCTGCCCCAGATTCCGGTATAGCTGCCCATTCTCTTCGATGTAATCCGGAAATCTCTCCAGCTAATTCCTGATCCTCTCATTCATCTTCTAAATCCACCTACACCGGGGGTCCTCGGCTGCCACTCGCTGGCACGTATCTAGGGGCTGTCGGGAGAGCGCGTCCGCTACCGCGTTCAGCTTACCTTTGCGATACCTTATATCAAACTGGAACTGCTGCAACTCCAGGGCCCATCTCGCTATCCTTCCGGATGGACTTTCGATGGAATTCAGCCACTTTAGTGCCAACTGATCCGTTATCACCTCGAAGCGATAGCCCTCCAGGTAGCACTGCATCTTCCTGATGGCCCATACTATCGCATCTATGCCGTAGTCACTCGCATCCGTCTGCAGCGAAAACTTAGCTGAGAAGTCTGGACATGTCAACACCGAAGCTGTCGTCAGCTTCTCCTTCAGCTCCTGCAGCGCCTTCTCCTGCGCCTCTCCCCAGGCCCACTTTTGGCCCTTCCTGAGGAGGGATGTCATCGGTTCTACCAGGGTTGCAGAGTTTGGTACGAACCGCCTGTACCATGATGCCATTCCAAGGCATTGCCGAAGCGTCTTTAGATTATGGGAAGCCTGAAGGTTCCGGATCGCATCGACCTTGTCGGGATCTGTACAGATACCTTCACCGCTCACCACATGTCCTAGATACGCCAGTTTCTTTTGGAAGAAACGACACTTCTTCCTGTTTAGCCTCAGGTTCGCAGCTCGTAGTCGCCGAAAAACCTCCCTCAGGTTCGCGACATGCTGCTCCTTCGTGGCTCCTGTCACCACTATGTCGTCGAGATATGCGAATGCGTGGGGCTCCATCTCCGGTCCTAGTACCGTGTCCAAGGCTCTCTGGAACGTTGCTCCCGACGAATGTAACCCGATCGCCATCACTCTCCACTGGAACAGACCTCTCCCAGGCACGGTGAAAGCTGTGCATTCACGGCTATCCGCAGCCATGGAGATCTGCCAGTATCCTTGCTTCAAATCCAGCGTCGAAATATGTGATTTATTCGAGGGACTGGATAAGCATCCGGTATGGAGTGCGCGTTGAGCTGCCGGTAATCAACGCACATTCGCCACTCCCCAGTCTTTTTCATTACCAAGACTATCGGGGCGCTGTGCGGGCTACGGGACTTCTCGATTGCACCTACTCGGATGAGCTCGTCTACCTGCTCGTCAATCACCTTCTGCATCGCCGGGTTCTTCGGGTAATACCGCTGCTTCCGGATGCTGTGCTCCGCGATGTGTGAGACACCCGACAGGTTCTCGAACGACACCAGTTCCTTCTCCAAAAACTCGCTTATCTCAGACTCGAGGTCGGCCGGCCATTCCGCCACCCCAGCCTGGGGTTGTTCCTCTTCAACGCCCATCATCTGCGCTCCCTGGTGGGTCCCAGACCTCGCCCCTTGCGCTGTGTCCGCTGTGTTCACAAATTTCCTTTCACACTCACCCGTCGTGTTTGTGTCTGCTCCATCCGCTGGGTTGACACGATCTCTCTGGTCCCTCGCCCTCATCCGATGCCGCTGCACTTCAGGCTTCTCCTCGGGGGGCGGGAATACCGCATCTGGAGTCCGGGTCTCCGCGATGGCCAATTTCACACGCCCTATGCGTATCGTGGTGTCCATCCTGCACACAAAGTCCATCCCTAGGATGACGTTGTCAAGCATGGTAGGCATACCCAGCACTACCACCTTCGCTGTATCTCCTGCCAAGCATATCTCGACTAGGAAAGCCCTCTTCACTTTCACGGCTGATCCGTCCGCCAAGCGAATCCTAGTATGTATTCGCTTCCAGCCGCTTACCGCTGATCTTCTGCTTCCGCAGCCAGTGCTCGCTCACAAAGCTGCGCGTCGCTCCCGTGTCTATCGTGGCTGTCGTCGCCGGTCCGCTTACCGCCTGGAGTTGTGGTTCACGGCGCGACCCTCCTCCTGGCCTGAGGGGCGCCTCGGGTCGTTTCCCGACCTCACTTGCTCGCAGCATTCCTTGCTGCTTTGTCCTCGTCTGACGCAGACTCGACAAAATATCAATTGGGCGTTTGGGCACTCCCTGGCGAAGTGTCCACTTCGTCCGCACCGGTGGCAAGCGCGTCTCGGGTCAAATCCGCCGCTGCCGTGTGCTGCTCCTCCTTGCGGTGCTGTCGCCTGCGTCCCTATTGCGCTTGCTGGCGTCGTCTGGCCGGACCACTGCTGTGCTCCCGTCTCTTGACGGAACGGGTTTGGCGGTCTATTCCCCACCCCTGCAAAATTTGACTCACCCCTGTTACTCGCTTTGGTTCGAGAGTACTCCGTTTCCTGTTCCCGGAGATTCTCGAACTCCGTAGCCATCTGCGTCAGTTGTGCCAGAGTTGCGAAGTCACTCCTGCGCACGTAAAGTCGGTATTCCGGGCCGCGTTCTCATAAATCCTACCCTGTACCCTGCACACCGCATGAGCAGTCGTAGCTGGACCACGTAATCCTTGAACTTCTCGGATCGCTGCTGACGACGCGAACGTATCTGATCCTCGAGACGTTCGAAATACTGTGGAGGGAGAAAGAAATCCAGGAATTCCTTACGAAACGTGGCTCAGGACGCATTCCCCAGTCCACTCGTCAGGAACCAACTGGCTGCTTGGTCGACCATCACTTCACTCATGGCGGCGGGCATGTGATCCACGTCGATCCTGTACGTCGCGGCACGCTGCTGAAGGATTTCCCCATTTGCGTACCTGGTCCGCCACTCCCCTTTGTATCCTCGCCTCATCCGTGTGAGCACATATGACCGGTGGTCTCCCCTCCACCCGAATCTCTGGTGGGCATTTCACCGTCGACTGTTGCGGCTTCCATGACGGGGGGGCAGGCTGTTCATACAGGTGGGGCCTTCGTAAATCTGGCTCCGACTTCTGGTGCGGCCGTCCGCCGAATTCACCAGCGGAGGGCTCGACGAGCTTCCCGTATTGGGCCTCCAGCTCAGCGAGTCTGTTCCAGACCTCCCTGCTGTGATCGCTGCCTTGTATGAATGAGGAAATTCGCTTCCTCAATTCCTCGACGCGGCCTTCCTTATCCAGGCCGAATTCCTGGGCTATCGCCGACAGTTTCTCTTTTCGGCGATAGTATACCCACCGCACGCCCACTATGTGATTTAGGGACTCACCTCCATCCATGTTGTATATACCGCCACAAGCACAAGCAATTCCTCGATGATCTTTTTTTATTTTTTATTTTTTTCACTTGATGTCGCGCCTTTTCCCTAGTGAATTCCTTGAGGAATACTGAAAAAAATTCCTCGATGAATTTTTGTATCTTGGGGTCGCGCCTTTTCCTTGGTGACCTCCTTGAGGAAAACTTGAAAAAATTCCTCGATGAATTTTTTGCTCAGGGTCGCGCCTTTCCTTGGTCTCACAATACGCAATAAAAAAAAAATTTTCTATCCACCGCCTTGTTTCGCTTTATTTCTGTTTTACACCCTATTGTTTTTTTTTGTTTGGCCTCGGCCCACTATCAATTTTCCCGAATTTTATGACCTCTGGCCCACTATTAATTTTCCCCGATTTTCATGGCCTCTGGCCCGCTGTTAATTTTTCCCGAATTTTTATGGCCTCTGGCCCACTGTTCCTCGCTTTATTTTCACTTTTCATGGCCTTCGTCCCGCTGTCATTTTTTTTCTCTCCAAATTCTTTCTCTGGCCCACTGTAACTTCCGTCCACTTTTGTGCGACGTACTGCCCACTGCTCCCTTTTCCACTTCACACGCTGACGTCACGCACTTGTTTTCGCTTCCCATTCGCGCGTCGCCAAACTCACCACCAAAACGCACATGTGTGTGAGCGGGCACGCGCCTGTGACGTCACACGCATACACTTTTTTTCTTGTCTTTTTGTTCCGTTTTGTGCGGGGACGAACCTCCGCGCTCGCCACCGAACCAAATCACTTTACGTCGCGCGCTCTCTCTCTAATCGTTGTTTCTTGCTGTGCCAAATTCCGTCACTGCTAGGCTTAGCGCACGTGCACTAGCAGGTACCGACTCGCGACGAAACTGCGACCAACGTTTCCCCGCCCGTTTTATATACCCCTTGCCTATACTTTGGTTCTATGCGCGTCTTTTCCGCCGCTGTCACCAAAGTTAGGGTATCGCTGGGTATATCCGACTACACACTCTTTTAACTTTGTAATTTTTTTTTTCTCTTCCAAGACAAAACCTAACCTGTGTGCGACTGCTGACCACGTGTGCCAAAAATTTTTTTTCCCCTTTTTATTTGAAAAAAAAAAAAAATACAGAAAATTTTCTCTTGGGCACAACGTTTTCTTCTACTAGGCTTTGACAACCGAAACCCCTCACTGGTGTTAGTGCGCACTCGCGAGTTTTAAGTCGCAATGGTGCTGCACTCCCCTTACGTCTCCAGGGTCCCTGCTCGGGCGCCACTTGTAAGGAAGCGTTCTAGCTGGGGTACAGATCTCAGTCTGTCCAGGGCTTGAATCTTACAAGAAATTTGTAATATTCGCGGAGACGCTGTAGACGGGGATGACTAGGGTGGTGGAGGGGCTCAGACAACTCGGGGAAAGGAGGGCGACTCGAGATCGAAGCGGGGGGTACGTCGAGTGGCCAAGTCGCTCCGCGAGATCAAAGCGAGGCGCCGAGGTACTCGGGCGGCCGCCGCTGTTCCCGAACGGGAGCGTTGGGTGGAAGTGGAGGGGGGGGGGTGGTAGTGCGGATGCGAGATCTAAACGGGGGGCGCCGCCGTTGTTCTCAGCGAATCACTGCACATAGAAGGAAGGGGGGAGAGTCTTGCGAAAGTGGGATCGTGGCTCTGGAACGCCAACAGATCACGAACACTTTCAGCGGAAAACAACGTTGATTCGCAAGGGCAGGGTGTGACTCTAGGTGCGCCGTAGAGACACCACTGCACCCAAGCGAAACGGAAGATGACTAGGAATAGGAAGAGGATTGGGGATGTTCGTGGCACTTCTACTTTTCTCACATTGGCTCAATAATTAATAACCGCGCTTTCTTTCCGTTCATTCCTTTCTTTATTCTTTCAACTCTCGCCCTGTCGTCGCACTGGCCCTAACGGTTCTACTTACGGTAGTTCGATGCTTCGTCGCTTTAGCGCGCACGTCTGTCCTCTTTCGCTCCCGATCACAAAGTGGTGGCCACGCTCTCGATCGGGCAGCGCGGAAGCTGCCCTGATGCAACTCCACCACGAAAGCTCACTCTTTACCACAGAGCTTTTGTGTAGAGTTGCACCCGACCGCTCCCCGCGCTCCTGACAGAGGGCGCTGCCAGCCTGCCTAACTCCTATCGATATTTATCGTCTACAAAATTCCTTAACTTAAACATTACTTCATTTCTTGAAAAGCAAGCCGGTATAAATAAAATCAGCCAACTCAAAGTGGCACCAGTGGAAAATATATCTTTGAACACGTTTCAATTGATAATTTTAAATTTATGGGCAATAAAATATTAATTTCATTGAGAGTAGCGCTACTCAACCCGGTGACCCAAATAGAAACAATAAAAGAAAATGAAGCTCTATTGTCTACATTCCAAGGCATCTCAAAAACCTTGGCCAAGGTCAAAAGACATTATTATTGAAATGGTATGACTGTCCAATGTCCAAAATGCCAAAAATCAAAATGGAAAAGAAAAACTAGAACTCCATTAACACCATTGGTCCACTACCCAAGTCTGAAAATGGAAATGAATACGCAGTCACTTTAATTTGTGATCTGACTAAATATCTAGTCGCGATTCCAATTCCAAACAAAAGTCTTAACACAGTAGCAAAAGCAATTTTTCAGAATTTTATTCTTAAGTACGGTCCAATAAAGACGTTCATTACGGAGATGGGAAATACAAAAATTCTATAATAAATGATTTGTGCAAGTATCTACAAATAAATAACATAAATTCAACTGCACACCACCACCACACAGTTGGAACAGTCGAAAGAAGTCACTTTTAATGAATACATACGTTCATATATATCGATTGATAAAACTATTTGGGACGTATGGATCCAATATTTCGTATACTGTTTCAACACAACCCCATCTATGGCACATGACTAATTTCCATATGAACTTGTTTTCGGTAAAACAAACAATTTATCAAAACATTTAAATCGCACAGACAACATAGAACCATTATATAATATAGATGATTATGCTAAAGAAAGTATGTATAGATTAGAAATAACATATAAAAGAGCTAGAAATATGTTAGAAGAAAATAAGAAAAACAAGTGTTCCTAAGTGCCATAGTTACTGAGATATTCACCTAAAACATCAATTTTTTACGAGGTGTTTCTAGTTTTTTGCTCATTGTGGGCGAAAGGGGCGTGGCATCGAAAAAAAAAAGATTCTTGTATTGACTGACTTAATATCGAGTCGATAGAGACCAAATTCAAACTTGTAGCTCTTACCATCTCTGAAATCTGTTTGTTCATACGGACAGACGGACAGACGGACAGACGGACATGGCTATATCGACTCGGCTTGTGATGCTGATCAAGAATATATATACTTTATGGGGTCTGCCACGCTTCCTTCTGCCTGTTACATACTTTTTTTTTTGCACAAACCCAATATACTCTCTCTTGCAGAGAGTATAAAAATACAGAATTATATGATAAACAAGTAAGAAAGGCTACAGTCGAGTGAGCCGACTGTAAAAGACCCCGTACTCGTTCTAGTGCGCGTTTTTCCATACAAATCAACTATCTTCGACCGATTAGTCCTATGGGAGTTATAGACTACAGTTGTCCGATCAGGACCAAACTTGGTGAGGACAGTAACAATGGCATCATACACATAATGTGTTAGTTTGGTTGGAATCGCTTAACTAAAACTTCATGTCTCCATACAAATCACCAATTTTCGACCGATATGTCCTACGGGAACTATAGGCTATAGTTGTCCGATCCGGATGAAACTTGGTGAGGATAGTAATAATGGTACCATACACATAATTTGTAAATTTGGTCTCTCTTGCTCTAATCGTTTTCAAGTTATGGTGATGTGAAAAAAGTTTTTTACAATTCTCGGGGGCGGTAGAGGGCGTGGCAAAGATTTGAAATAAAATTAATCTGCTCGCGAAGCAGACAGATTTTCATTCAAAATTGCTGGACATTGCTATATCGTCTCGGCTGTTGATACTGATCAAGAATATATATACTTCATGGGGTCGGAAAAGCATCCTTCTATCTGTTACGCACATTTCGCTTTAGACAAACTTAATAGACCCCATTACTTTTTTATACTCTCTGCCAGAGAGAGTATATTGGGTTTGTGAAAAGTATGTAACAGGCAGAAGGAGGCGTGGCAGACCCCATAAAGTATATATATTCTTGATCAGCATCACAAGCCGAGTCGATATGGCCATGTCCGTCTGTCCGTCTGTCTGTCTGTATGTCTGTCCGTCTGTCCGTCTATCCGTCTGTCTGTCCGTATGAACAAACAGATTTCAGAGATGGTAAGAGCTACAAGTTTGAATTTAGTCACAATCGACTCGATATTAAGTCAGTCAATACAAAAATCTTTTTTTTTCCGATGCCACGCCCCATTTGCCCACAATGACCAAAGAACTAGACATACGTCATAAAAAATTGATGTTTTGGGCGAATATCTAAGTAACTATGGCACTTAGGAATACCATTTTTTGTACGTAGGTTCCTAGAGACGCCATAATTGCATTGTCCTCAAAAATTTTGGACTGCCACGCCCCCTTTGCCCACAAGAAATAAAATACTTTTGAAACTTCAATGCCGATTTTATGGCATATGTTCTTATCGTACAGTATTGTTATTTAAAATTCATTTGAAGACAAAATATATCAAACTATCCTGAAAGTTGCATATAAATCGGACAATAAACAAAAGCGCTAGACACGTAACAAAGTTTATAATGTAACGCCATTCCACTGCATGTGTGCAAGCGAGACAGAAACATACAAACATGTGAACGAACGTTTTCGCTGCTTTCTAGCGGCAGCGCTGCCCGCGAATGCTGACTGTGCCAACCAATTGTGTATGTATTACATATACACACATACATATGTGCGTGCATACATATAATGTCAAATGTGTATGTGTGTGTATACATACAAACAGATGTTTTTGTTTCGACGTGTTTTATTGCAAGTACTTTTAATTGATATACCCGAATACCGATTTTATTTAATTATCGGGAATAAATTGCAGAGAGTATTGTACGGTCAGGCGTGCTCGACTGTACTTTTCTTTCTTGTTTTAGAGTACGGGGTCTAATAACAGGTATAATAGCTTTTAGATTAAGTAAAACCGAGCTTTCAGTGATTACTAACGCGAAATAACAATTGAAAGAATTTACACGATAAGGGTAAGGTGAGTTAGCAATATAATCCTGCACACTATAAGTGGTTTGGAAAAAATCGGCAAATAAATCGGCGATAGCTTGATCTGAGTTAGCAGTTTCTCACTCAAAAACTTCACTAGATGGAAGCGTTGATGATTTACGCTTTGAATTAACGAAGTTATAAAACCGTCTAGGATCCCTTCGGAACTGTTGCCCACATTCAGTAAGGTATTCCTTATAGCAACGGTCATTCAAGACAGAGACAACAGATCGTGCAATCAGATAGCGAGAGAGATACAAGGAAGAACCAGTTTTCTGAATCTCTTATAAAGTCTCGACTTCCTATTTTTAAGCAATGTTTACTCGCGGGTAAACTAAACAGGCTTGTTGGACCTAGTTGGCACACGAACCGGAACACAGACATCAAGTAGGGAATTCAAAGTATAATGAAATATTGTGATAGCACTATCCATATCTCTACACATGAACAGCTGGGACCAGTCAGTCTCAGATAACAGTTCACTTAACCTGTTAAAACCGGTTTTCTGAAACTGACGAGAACGCTTAGTAGATTTACTACTAGTACTGGTCACCTTAACAGGTAAATCAATCAACACCTCCAAAGTCGGATGATAAGGATCTTCAGGATTAAATAAGGGAGTGATACGGGAAACAGAAAAGCAGGATGGATCCAAAGCAAAAATCAAATCGAGCATTCTATTTAATGAGTTTGGGATAGAATTGATCTGGAACAATGAGATCCCAAACAAACCATCAAATAAATCATGCTGCGTCGTGGGGATCAACACGGCAGAGTCAGGACACGAAGTCCATGTAGTTCCTGCAATATTAAAATCACCAAGAACTATAAGAAAATCACGATCGGATAGCATAGAGGAGACTGATTTAATAGCTGAAAAATGTAATAAATAAAGAGAAGAGTCAGAAGATGAAGGAATATATGAACAAGTTATGAAAACACTAATGTTATTTAGGCAAAACTTAATAGCAACAAATTCAATATCTATAGAGCCATCGATTATTACTTCTTCAGAGTATAAGTTAACATCAACGGCAATAAGCACACCACCACCGCGGCGAGATGTACGATCTTTTCTAAAGATAGAGAATTTATTGGATAGAATTTTAAAGTTTAGAATATCGGGCCTTAACCATGTTTCGGAAAAGGCCACGACTTGAAAATGAAATGAGAGACTATTTATATAGATATTACTTAGCTTACTACAAAGACCTCTAACATTTTGATAGGCAAATGAGAGGGAGGAAGTTAGTTTTTTCCGGCATCAGAGGCCGAAACCGAGGACGATTTCATTTCTTCGCTGTATATTCTTTTATTATTAGGTGGTTCTATACAGCAAATTGTGCTGAAATATTTGGCAGGAACACTTACTTTAAAAGAGGAAATTTCCCGAAGATACGAGAACTGGAATTTTTCCACCGTAATGCTGGCTTCTGATTTAACCTGAATAAAGGCCTTGACATCATCCGATGTGGTATCTGGGACAAGCCTGGAAACAAATATTTTCTTTTTTGGCGGAACTCCTACAAGAGTCTTTTTATTAGACACTGTAGTTACTTTGTGGAAGCGACAGGAGTGATTGACTCATTAATTGGTTCATTAACTGCAACATTGTTGACAGCCAACGAATCAGAAACTAAAACTTCGGGGTTTGTAGGGATAACTTCAGTGGGTAAAGTGAAATTGTCATCCCTACTAACTACTGCATTTGAAGATGGGGACGAAAAATTTATTAAGGAAGGTGCGGACAAAGTGGGAGGACAAAGCTGCGGAGGGGCCGAAAGTTCATTAGGGGCCATAGACAATCTAAAATTGGTCTTTTTACGCTTTGGAGAATCATTCAAGACTTTTAAATGTTTGAATTCTTTATCCAAAGCTGCGAACTATCGGACTGACTTTTAAATCTGCCAAATAGGTCACCAAAGCCTCTTTTAAAGTGTCTCATGAAGATCATCATATCCCTTTCGACATCCCTACAAGCTTCGCATATCCACTTTAAACCTGATTTAGACTCGATCAGGTCAATTTTTCACATTTTTCATGTGAAACATTTTCACATAGCCAGCAGCAAACAAAACCCACCTTAACGTTTGTTCGAACCTGGCAATTAGTATTCTAGCAGACGTACATGTTGATACAAATTTAGTGTTAATGAAGAAATATAATAATAAAACAAGAAAGAAAAGAACAGTCGAGCACGCTCGACCGTAGAATACTCCCTTTATTTTATTCCCGATTGTTTTAAAAAAAATCGGTATCTGGGTATGTCAATTGATAGTACTTGAAATAAAACACGTTGAAACAAATACATGTGTTTGTATGTATGCACATACATATACATTTGACGTTCTATGTATGCGCCTGCTTACAAATGTATGTGTCGCATAATGGACGTATTTTGGACACTGTACGTGTCTGTCACATTATGAACATAGTTTGACCACTGTGCTTGCCAGACCACGCTGTGCAATGAGTTTGGGATATTGTGAAATGACTCTTAGAATTTGACTACAGCGTAGAATATGACTGACGCCTAGGTACCGTACGAGTGAGGCGACAGCGTTGTCGCGTTGTCGCCGAGTGTAGTCCAGCCTGGCGCGTACAAAAGGAGTAGATCGATGCGTAATCAAAAAATGCGAAGTAGTTGCGTTCAGACAATTGTATGCGCCGGTTGGAATTCGCTTCACTCTCAACGTTTGTGAGTCAATATGGCAGACCAACAACCAGAAATAAACGACTCTGCGACATCAGAAGTGGGATCTGCTTTGCCTACAAAGATCACCGATGCATACTTGGCAGCTTTACAACTGCAAAACAACAACCTTTTGGAGATCATTAAAATATGCAGACACCAAGGGCTCCGGCAAAGATGAAAAGGGAAAACATATAACTCTGCCAAAATTCAATCCTGAGGGAGCTGGAGCAGATGCCACAGCTTGGTGTACGACAGTGGATCTCATATTTGCTGATAAAATGCCCGATGGAAGCATCCTGATGATAACTTTGAGTAAGGCGCTAGAGGGAAGCGCATCACAATGGCTGTACCAAATATGCTCTGCTGGCATTTCATGGCCACAATTCAAAGAACTCTTCGTGCAACGCTTTGTTGGCATAGAAACGTCTGCGGCTATACTGATAAAAATTTTGAACGGGCGACCAAAAACTGGAGAAAGCTACACCGAATATGGCAGCCGAATTGTCACCTCAATAATGTCAAAATTTAAATCTAATGATCTGGAGGAAATCGCGGTTTCACTAGCTCTGGCCCACATGACACAAATTGATGACCTGTAGCTCCGCCATCAGGAACAATAAGCAGTTCAACTGGTGAGTCTGTTCCATTTTGCTTCGACTCTGGAGCTTGATGATCTTGACAAGGCAGCCTTGATAAATATTTTAAAAAATTATTCAGATTGGTTTATTGATGGAATACCAAAGACTAGGGTCACCACAGGGCATTTGGAAATTAGATTAATAGATCAGCAAAAGACAGTACAACGGCGGCCATATAGGCTTAGTGAAGAAGAGAAAAACAAAGTGCTGGGTAAAGTTGACGAATTATTAAAAGCCCAAGTTATTCGCACTAGCTGTTCACCTTTCGCTAGTCGCATGATGCTAGTTAAGAAGAAAAATGGCACCCATCGACTATGTGTAGACTATCGCATGCTAAACGACAATACAGTTGCTGACAAATACCCGTTGCCCCTCATCTCAGACCAAATTGCTAGACTTCGTGGTGGTAAATATTTTTCGTGCATTGATATGGCAAGCGGCTTCTATCAAATTCCAGTTCACGAGGACTCAATCGAACGAACTGCATTTGTGACGCCAGAAGGTCAATACGAGTTCTTGACAATGCCATTCGGTCTGAAAAACGCACCATCTGTGTTCCAGCGGGCTATAATGAAGGCCTTAGGAGCTTTAGCTTACACTTATGCAATCGTGTATATTGATGATGTTCTCATAATAGCAGAAAGCAAAGAAGATGCGCTAGTTTGATTGCGGACAGTATTGGTGACATTAAGTTAGGCTGGATTTTCATTTAATGTCACCAAGTGCTCCTTTCTCACAACTAGAATAGAGTATCTTGGATTTGAATTAAGCAATGGAGAAATCAGGCCAAATTCACGAAATATTCAAGCTTTAAATGGATTACCACCACCACAAAATGTTTCACAGCTAAGACAATTTATTGGTTTAGCTTCTTATTTTCGGGAATTTGTGTTAAATTTCTCCCAAACACTTAAACCTCTGTGTCTTCTCACCTCTAAGAAAAACACTGACTTTGTTTGGTTACCAGTGCATGAACAGATACGAACAAAAAAAATAACTATTTTGACTCAGACGCCCGTTTTAATCATATTCGATCCGCAATATCCAATAGAGTTACATACAGACGCAAGTTGTATTGGGTATGGAGCGATCCTGTTACACAAAATTGACAATAAACCTCATGTGGTAGAGTATTACAGTAAGTGTACGTCTCCCTCCGATTCTAAATACCATTCATACGAACTGGAGACGTTAGCAGTAATAAATGCTATTAAGCACTTCCGCCATTATTTGCAGGGACGCAAATTTATAGTTTATACTGACTGTAATTCATTAAAGGCCAGTCGCAGAAAACTAGATTTAACACCGAGGGTGCATAGATGGTGGGGGTTTTTACAGGCATTTGATTTCGAAAAAAAATATAGAAAAGGCGAGCGAATGGCGCATGTTGGAAAAAGACGCTCGACAAGGTGTATGGTTATTACTGGTTCGAAAATATGTCAAAATATGTGCGTAGGTTTGTAGAAAACTGCATCACATGCAAAGTATCTAAGCCACTTGAGGGAAAAGTGCAAGTCGAGCTGCATCCTATTCCTAAAATAGAAATACCAAGGCGTACGAAATATATTGACATTACAGGCAAAATGAGTGGTAAAAATGATTTGAAGGAATATGTCATCGTTATTATAGATGCTTTCACCAAGTTTGTTTATTTTTATCACACACTAAATATAGATTCTGAAAGCTGCATTAAGGCTGTCAAATCACCCGTATCTTTATTCGGTTTACCCACTCGAATTATAGCAGATCAAAGACTCAGTTTCGCAAGTAAAAGTTTCCGCGAATTTTGCTCATCTCAAAAAAATAATCTACATTTAATTGCTACGGGTCCCAGTAGAGCAATCGGTCAGGTAGAACGGGTCATGAGTACCCTGAAAGGTATGCTTACTGCTGTCGAAACTAGTCAGAGATCATGGCAGGATGCGTTGGCTGAAGTGCAGCTAGCAATGAGTTGTACGACTAATCGTGTGACTAAATTTAGCCCTTTAGAATTACTGATTGGTAAGGAAGCTCGACCTTTTGGCTTGTTGCCGATAGACGAAAAAAACAACGATGAAGTAGACAAAGAAAATTTGAGGAAGGAGGCTAAAAAAAAATATGGAAACTCAAGCAAAATACGACAAAAAAGGTTTGATAAAAATAAGGCTAAAATAGTAAATTTCAAAGTGGGTGATCACGTTTTTCTCAAAAACGAAGAACGTCATCAAACTAAACTTGATCCTAAATTTAAAGGACCATTTGAGATAACTGATGCATTGGATGGAGACAGATATTTACTAAAATCTTTAACATGTAATCGAAAGTATAAGTATTCTCATGAATGTTTAAGAGCAATACCAAATAATCAGGTACTCGATGAGTTATGTAAAGATAGAGACAGCACAATGGAAGTTGCATCTGTTGCCCAATATGATAACTGAAGACCGCACCAAAGCAGAAGAGACATGTTACGGCGGGAGTCGTATGTGTAGAATGCACATACACAACTGATACGTTCGTATGTGTAGAATGGACTTACAGAAATGATGAGTTTGTATCTGTAGAAGGACTTACACAAATGTTAAGTTAGTTGAATGACATTGTATTTGGGCTATCTCTACGAACCTGCGTACCAAAATTGGTGTTCCTAAGTGCCATAGTTAGTGAGATATTCGCCTAAAACATCGATTTTTTTCGAGGTGTGTCAAGTTTTTTGCTCATTGTGGGCGAAAGGGGCGTGGCATCAACAAAAAAAAAAAGATTCTTGTATTGACTGACTTAATATCGAGTCGATAGCGACCAAATTCAAACTTGTAGCTCTTACAATCTCTGAAATCTGTTTGCTCATACGGACGGACAGACGGACAAACGGACAGACTGACATGGCTATATCGACTCGGCATGTGATGCTGATCAAGAATATATATACTTTATGGAGTCTGCCACGCCTCCTTCTGCCTGTTACATCCTTTTTTTTTTTTGACAAACCCAATATAATCCCTCTTGCAGAGATTATAAAAATGGCACCGATCGACTATGTGTAGACTATCGCATGCTAAACGACAATACAGTTTATACTGACTGTTATTCATTAAAGGCCAGTCGCTCAAAACTAGATTTAACACCGAGGGTGCCTAGATGGTGGGCGTTTTTACAGGCATTTGATTTCGAAAAAGAATATAGAAAAGGCGAGCGAATGGCGCATGTTGACTTTCTCTCTCGGTGCTTGAACAACATAAAAGTCTGAATAAAATACCTGAATTACGAATAAATTTGACGGAGGTATCTCACAACTGGTTGGTTTCGGAACAACAGCGAGATTCCGAGATACAAGAAATAATTGTAAAGTTAACAAGTAAGAAAGGCTACAGTCGAGCGAGCTGACTGTAAAAGACCCCGTACTCCTTCTAGTGCGCATTTTCCCATACAAATCAACAATCTTCGACCGATTAGTCCTATGCTAGTTATAAACTAAAGTTGTCCGATGCTGATCAAACTTGGTGAGGACAGTAACAATGGCATCATACACATAATGTGTTAGTTTGGTTGCAATCGCTCAACTAAAACTTCATGTCTCTATACAAATCACCAATTTTCGACCGATTTGTCTTATGGGAGCTATTGGCTATAGTTGTCCGATCCGGACCAAACTTAGTCAGGATAGTTATAGTAGTACCATACACATAATATGTGAATTTGGTCCCTCTAGCTCTTTTCGTTTTCAAGTTATGGTTATGTGAAAATTGTTTTTTACAATTTGCGGGGACGGTTAAGGGCGTGGTAAGATTTGAAATAAATTTGATCTGCTTGCGAAGCAGACGCACTTTCATTCCAAATTTGGTGGCTTTAGGTCTTGTAGTTTAGAAGATCCAGGTGTTCATACAGACGGACGGACGGACAGACGGACAGACAGACAGACGGACATCGCTATATCGTCTCGGCTGTTGATGCTGATCAAGAATATATATACTTTATGGGGTGGGCCACGCCTCATTCTGCCTTCTGCATTACGCACATTTCGCTTCAGACAAACCTAATAGACCCATCTACTCTTTTTTAGAGTTCGGGGTCTAAAAATGAGCACACTAGACAGGTATATAAAATAGGTACATAACATTTTTAAAATATAGGAGACTCAGATGAGGATGTGCAAGTAATAAAAGATTAAAAAAAACCTTTTAACATGGAATGGGAAGAATTACTTCTCCATATCCAAAACATAAAAGAAAATTTTAAAAATCTTATTAATATGAAACCCAGAATAGAAATGTCCAAAAAGACACAATAAATAAGCACGCAAAAATTCTTGTCGATTCTTTCAACGAAGTGAGAAATTTAGTGCATGTTAATAGAGAGAATATAGGTAAAACAAACTGGTCAAAGATTTCCAATCTATTGATCAAGTTACGTGCAAACCTAATCTCTATAAAGAAAAAATATAATCACGACATATTCGTACCAACCATACTTAACTCACCTCTGAGCATAGACACTTGTAAAAAAGAAACAGAGCAAGAAGGTGAAGAATCTGAAACAAGCGAGAAAGTAATAGAAGATAAGATCTAAACGATCTAACAATTCCTGTGCTATTGATACTACCTGATATGGAAGCATTATCTGAACAAGACAACGATTCAGATTTAGTATTCAATACAAGTGTCATAAACACAAACTACAAAATGGCAGAATTAAATGCCCGATGGGCATATATGAGGCATACTTCAAACGCCATCCCTGAATTAAATGGACAAAAAATACACCTTCAAAGATTCTTAACAGCCTTAAGGTTAGTAAACATGATGA
This sequence comes from Drosophila cardini, assembly GCA_018903735.1. Lineage (NCBI taxonomy): Eukaryota > Metazoa > Arthropoda > Insecta > Diptera > Drosophilidae > Drosophila > Drosophila cardini. Next base: position 45,343 of record JAEIGM010000071.1, read on the forward strand.
AAGGTGACTTTGAAGATATAGCAGTTGAGGTAATAAAGTCAAAAATTATTGGCCCAACATTATATAAAGTATAACAGGAAACTTCAATCGAAGCAATAATACAAAAATTGCAAGGTATTATAGTTAGTGAAACATCCAAAGTCATAAAAGCCAGATTGAAGAATACAACTCAGAAAGGTAAAACCGCTGACAAATTCACAACGGAGATTGATAACTTACGCAAACTCCTTGAAGCGGCATATATCGATGAAGGTACGCCAGCGGAACTTGCTCATAAGAATAGCACTGACGATGCTATAGAAGCAATGATTGAAAATTGTGAGCATAGTTGGCTTAAAATAATCCTTGACTATGGCAACTTTAGAACCATGGATGAAGCCATAGCAAAGTACTTTCAAAAGAGTACTGAGATAACAGGAAATCCAAATACGGTTCAGTTTGCCCAAAGAAACCGTGGTAATTATAATAACAAATATAATTATCGTGGTAAAGGCAATGGTCGTGGTTATTACAATAATTATAATAATCACATAACGGCCAAAATTCCCAACAAAATAGAAACAATAACTACAGAGGAAATAACAGAGGTTACAACAGGAACAATAGAGGTAACCGAGGAAATAATCGACAAAACGGTTATAATAACAATAACGTTCAAGTACCACAGAATGCTTCGGGAAACTCCCAAGCACCTTAAGATACCCAGCAGTAAAGAACAAAACAAGTAAGAAAGGCTACAGTCGAGCTAGCCGACTGTAAAAGACCCCGTACTCATAGTATTTGCAATAAAACACTTTGAAACAAAACAATCAGTTTGTAATAGGGATGCAAATCGTCAAGAAAATGCCGATATCGATATTAATTAAAATATCACATCAAATCAAATATCGATATTATCAACAACTGAATTCAAATACGATATATCGATATAGATATGGACAGTGACCAACCTAATTATGTGCACTGTTGGCTGTGCGATAACATTATGCACATTAAATGTGCAGGTCTCACTGGGCGTGAATTTGAAAAATTCATTTCCTCTGCCAAATTAGGTAGTGGTGGATTAAAATGGTCATGCCCAGTTTGTATTGAGTTACAATGCGATTTTTCACGTATGTACAATACTGTGAAAAAACAATTCCTAAAACTGCGCTCACTCGCTAAGCAGCTTAGCATTGATTTTGATATTAGTGCTGACTTGCTTAGTAACTATAAATTCGAGACTCCGCCTGACAAGATGTTGAGCTCTATTCAACATCTCTCATTACCTCTTCCGCCTATTTCTCTTGGTACATCACCGTTGCATAGTGGGCCTCCCCCTTTTGTCTTTTCTCCTTCCCCCCCTGTAACTCCTTACCTCCCAATTCATCCATTCCTCCCGCTACTTCCCCAGTACCCGATCGGTCCTTATGCAACCATACTTCACCGGCTATGCCTGCCTCTCCCGTAGTCGCCCCATCACCAGTGATCAAATCTGTGGCTGTAAATGGTGCAGTGGCTACGAGTAATAACTCGAAGAGTCCCCCTATTCGGCGTAACAGTCGCTCTGTTGCCGCCCCTGCTGCTCCCCCTTCACCCCCTAATAATTCGGTGTTACCTGTAATCAACTCTAATGTAACAAGTAAAAACACCAAAAGCCCTCCAAGTCGACGTAATAGTCACCCCGTTGCTACTCCCATAGCAGTTCAGCCTCCCCTGCTTACGGTCGTGGCTCCACGTAAGCAGGTATTTATATCTAGACTATCTGCAGATACGACTATTGAGTCTATTGCAGCTTTTATCGCTACCAAAACTCCAGGTAGCGTTTCAATTTCTAAATTTAATTTCTCTGAGCCAAGAGAAATTTCATCATTTAAGATTAGTGTGTCCCCTGACATATTTCCTATCATATGTGATCCAAAGTTCTGGCCCCCACATATGATTGTACATGAGTTCAAACCGAAAAATAGATCTTGTCAACTCCAGTCATCCTTCCGACTAGTGGTTCGACTCAAGCGGCCCCAGTCATAACTTCAAAAAACTAGGCTCTGACCAATTTTTCATTCAGTTTCAGAATGTTAGGGGTCTTGGGTCTAAGTTAAAACAGTTGCATAAAAATAGTTTATCTTTTGATTCTGACATTGTTGCATTTTCAGAGACTTGGCTGAATTCTAGCATATCTGATAATGAAATAATGTCATCTCATTATAACATTTTCAGGCGCGATCGTCTTAATCGACGCGGTGGTGGAGTTCTTATTTCAGTAAAATCCTCCCTTAATGCTGAATTAATAGATGTTTCACCACTGGACGAAATTGAATTTGTTGCCGTTAAGGTTACTTTTTCGTCATTTGCCCATTATGTAACTTGCTCTTACATTCCTCCTTCCCTCAGAAATGTCAGTTTATTTACAGCATTTCAATTTTATCAAAGAAATATTTAGTCACATTCGTGATTGTGATTTCTTTGTGATACTAGGAGATTTTAACTTGCCAAACGTTTCCTGGACGTTTTTCGACAAGTTTGATTCCATACCCACACCCAATAACGACTTTTTAGATAGTTTGATTGATCTTCCTTTTTTCAAATCAATCATATATCTAATCGTCTGAACCGGATGCTGGATCTTATCTTCGTTAATGATTCATCCAGTGCCATTGTCACTAGATCTTCTCCTGTAGTTGCTCCTGAAGATTCTTTTCATCCTACTCTAGAACTTTCCCTGTCTATCCCTAACTTCATCCGTTCACCTCCTTTATCCTCTTCCAAGTCGCGCCGTTGCTTTCGCAAAGGAAATTTTTCTTTGCTAAATCAACTGATTTTTGCTACTGACTGGTCTATACTATACAGCACGAATGATATTAACATAGCTGTCGAGTATTTTTACAACATATTATATTCAATCTTTGATGTCTGTATTCCATATAGTGTTGTAAAGTCCGTTTCACATAAATCTCCTTGGTTCTCACCAAGGCTATCTAACTAAAAAATAAAAAATCAAAATATTTTAAAAAGTTTAAGCAGACAGGTTCTAGCTTAGACTTTTTAAATTATTCTAAAGCAAAAGCAGCCTTTACCCTTCTTAATTCTCAATGCTATGAAAATTATCTCGTTCGATGCAAGAATCAATTTGCGCGCGATCCTAAACAATTTTATAACTTTGTTAACTCTAAACGTAAATCTTCTACTTTACCCAATTCTTTTTTCTTCAATACTGCTAAAGTAAGTGACGACTCGGCTGCTTCCGATCTCTTTGCTAACTTTTTTCAATCTACGTATTCCCCTAGTTTGCCTACTAACTTCTTTTACCCCTTTAAACTCCCATCCTCTAATTCCGTATTTTTTCCTTATATTTCTGATAGTTGTCTGCTTTCGTCCATTAGCAACTTGAAATCTTCCTTCTCTCCTGGGCCTGACAACATTCCTAGTTGCGTGCTTAAGGAGTGCTGTTCTTCTATAATTAAACCTCTTTCAATTCTTTTAACCTCTCTTTGGAATCCTCTGTCTTTCCTTCCCTTTGGAAAGAATCTTACATTATCCCTCTGCATAAAAAGGTTGCAAGTCGGATATATCCAACTACAGGGGAATTGCGAAGTTGTCCGCAATCCCTAAGCTCTTTGAAAAGATAATTACTTCGACTTTGCAACACCTCTGCAAGTCAATTATCTCCCCTGCCCAACACGGTTTTGTTAAGAGTCGGTCGACTTCGACCAATCTATTGGAATTTACCTCTTTTTGTAAATGAGGCATTCCTTAATAGAATGCAAACTGATGTCATCTATACTGATTTCAGTAAAGCGTTTGACTCTGTTAATCATAACCTCCTTCTGCATAAACTATGCATTTTAGGCTTCCCACCTTCCCTTCTTCTGTGGATATCATCATATCTTACTGGTAGGACCCAAAGGGTTATGCATAGATCAGCCATATCTAAATCTGTCTTCGTTACTTCTGGAGTTCCCCAGGGTAGTCACCTGGGCCCCCTATTTTTTAATCTCTTTATAAATGACCTTCCTTCTTCACTAGCCCATTGTCGTATACTTATGTATGCCGATGACGTGAAATTATTATTGTCTTATAAGGATCCCCCAGATCATACGCTTCTTCAAGATGATTTAAATTCAATGCACAACTGGTGCATAACTAATCACTTGAACCTAAATTTTTCTAAATGCCTGTTTATGACGTTTAACAGGGTGACTCCTTACTTAGCCAACTATCACATTGACAATATACCTTTAAAACGTATATTATCAGTCGATGACCTCGGTGTTCTTTTTGATAATAAATTAAGTTTCACACATCATATTTCCACTATAGTTAATAAAGCTAAGGGAACTCTTGGATTTATTAAACGCTGGTCTAAAGAATTTAATGATCCATTTGTCACCAAACTTCTTTACACATCCCTTGTCCGTCCCATTCTTGAGTATTGCTCATGTGTCTGGTCTCCTCAACATGCTAATAGTCAATCATTAATTGAGTCAGTGCATAAGCAGTTTTTACTCTTCGCGCTTCGTGGACTTAATTGGGACCCCAACCTTCGCCTTCCATCTTATACTAGCAGACTCTTGCTTCTGAATCTGCCATCCCTTACTAATCGGAGAAGAGTTCTTGGAGTAATCTTCCTCCATAAATTAATAATCGGTGATATCTGCTCCCCTTTTCTTTTAGAACGCCTTAAATTTAATATTCCCACCAGGACCACTAGGTACTACATCCCTTTAACTCTTCCTACATGCACTACTGACTACGCTTTGCACAATCGTTTTCGGGTATTATGCGCTAATTATAATGAACATTATAGATTGATTGACACATCTCTCTCTCTCTCCCATCTTAAAGCTTCTCTTTACAGCCAACTCCGTTATATCTCTGATTTCCAAGGGCAGTAAGAATGGAGTCTCTGCCATTCATTCTTCCTCTTAAATCAGAGATCTTTCGTGTTAGTTTTGGCATATTTTTATTGATCTGGTTGGGTTTTTCTGGGTTTTTCCCAACCCTTGCAACAAATGTTGGATAAATTTTTTGCTTGTTATTCCCAGATTAATGGTCTAATTATTATCTTTTTTAATTTCAGTTTAATTTAAATTTAAAATTTTTAATAATTATTTTTAATATTGTCTAAATTTAAATTATATATCTATTTACTACGTAATCATACAATTAAATACTCGCGACTGCTTTAGTCTGCGTTAATAAATAAATAAATAAATAATGACCAATTATCACATTCGATATCATATCGCAATTATAATTACTTTCGTATTGAATATCGATATATGATTTATCGTATCGTATGAATACATGTGCATGCATCGTCCGCGAGCAGCGCTGTTGCTACACAAGCAGCGAAAACGTTCGCTCACATGTTTATATGCTTCTGTCTCGCTTGCACACATGCATTGACATTGCGTGCAATTGTTAACTTTGTTACGTGTCTAGCTCTTTTGTTTATTGTCCGATTTGAATGCAACGTTCAGGATAGTTTGTGATACTTTGTCTTCAAACAAATTTGAAATTACAATACCGTACGATAAGTGCAAATGCCTTAAAAATGGCATTGAAGTTTGAAAATTATTTCATTCGTGACATTATTTAATGACAATGCATTTATGCTGTCTCTAGCAACCTGTATACCAAAAACGGTACTCCTAAGTGCTAGAGTTACTAAGATATTCGCTTAAAACATCAAGTTTTTCCTAGGTGACCATAGTTTTTTACAATTTGCGGGGGCGGTAAGAGGCGTGGCAAAGATTTGAAATAAACTTGATCTGCCTGACATAAAGACGGACTTTCATTCTAAATTTGGTGGCTCTAGCTTTTGTAGTTTAAAAGATCCAGGTGTTCATACGGACATACGGACAGACAGACAGACGGACAGACGGACATGGCTATATCGTCTCGGCTGTTGATGCTGATCAAGAATATATATACTTTATGGGGTCGGCCACGCCTCCTTCTGCCTGTTACGCACATTTCGCTTCAGACAAACCTAATAGACCCCTCTACTCTTTTTTAGAGTACGGGGTCTAAAAATTCACGCCATCAGTTTTAGTCAAAATACGTTTGTTACCTTCACGAATGTGACAACAAATTTTTTCGTAAAAGAAAATTCCGACACTTTTCAAAACATCCAAACAAATCAAATGTACAAGAAATTAGTCAAGAAGTAACTAAATCCATAGGTTTTACTTCTGTTGAAATACAAGCTTCAAAATATATAATCCCAAACGACTTTCACATTGTGAATTCCCAGTTCACTATTCCATGTGATGGCATACAAGGAATCGATTTCATCAGAAAATACAACTGTCAATTAGATTTCAATCCGTCCGAAGACTGGTTAATAATTAGATCAAACAATCTAAAATATCCGATATATGTACCAATATCGTACAGTTCTGGTAACAATTCAATAGTTTTGCCAGCAAGATCCCAAGTTGTCCGAAAAATTGGGATAAGTTCACAAGAAGACAGTGTATTGATTCCAAATCAAGAAATTCAACATGGTATATATTTAGTAAACACCATAACCAACTCCCAAAACGCAGTCATAAGATTTGTAAATACAACAAATACAAGGCAAATAGTAAACATAAGCAATTTAAAGTATGAACCGCTTTCCCGCTACGAAATAATCGAAAACAATAAAGAACAGCGTGAAAACACAGTTCTAACTACACTACCAAAAAATTTTCCGCCACAATTTCACAGCCAACTTACGAAGTTGTGCAATAAATATAGTGATGTATTCGGACTAGAAACCGAATCAATAACGACAAATAATTTTTATAAACAACAACTAAGAAAGGCTACAGTCGAGCGAGCCGACTGTAAAAGACCCCGTACTCCTTCTAGTGCGCGTTTTCCCATACAAATCAACAATCTTTGACCGATAAGTCCTTTGCTAGTTATAGACTATAGTTGTCCGATCCGGACCAAACTTGGTGAGGAAAGTTATAATGGTACCATATATATAATGTGTTAGTTTGGTTGCAATCGCTCAACTAAAAGTTCATGTCGCCATTCAAATCACCTATTTTCGACAATCGCTCAACTAAAACTTCATGTCTCCATACAAATCACCAATTTTCGACCGATTTGTCCTATGGGAGCTATAGGCTATAGTTGTCTGATCCGGACCAAACTTGGTGAGGATAGTTATAATGGTACCATACACATAATGTGTTAGTTTGGTTGCAATCGCTCAACTAAAACTTCATGTCTCCATACAAATCACCCATTTTCGACCGATTTGTCCTATGGGAGCTATAGGCTATAGTTGTCCGATCCGGACCAAACTTGGTGACAATAATTATAATGGTACCATATATATAATGTGTTAGTTTGGCTGCAATCGCTCAACTAGAACTTCATGTCTCCATACAAATCAACAATTTTCGACCGATTTGTCCTATCGGAGCTATATGCTATAGTTGTCCGATCCGGACCAAATTTGGTGAGGATAGTTATAATGGTACCATATACATAATGTGTTAGTTTGGTTGCAATCGCTCAACTAAAACTTCATGTCTCCATACAAATCACCAATTTTCGACCGATTTGTCCTGTAGGAGCCATAGGCTATAGTTGTCCGATCCGGACCTTAGTGAGGATAGTTATAGCAGTACCATACACATAATATGTGAATTTGGTCCCTCTGGCTCTTTTCGTTTTCAAGTTATGGTTATGTGAAAATTGTTTTTTACAATTTGCGGGCACGGTAAATGGCGTGGTAAGATTTGAAATAAACTTGATCTGCTCGCGAAGCAGACGGACTTTCATTCCAAATTTGGTGGCTCTAGCTCTTGTAGTTTAAAAGATCCAGGTGGTCATACAGACGGACAGACGGACGGACAGACAGACAGACAGACAAACGGACATCTCTATATATATACTTTATGGGGTCGGAAAAGCCTCCTTCTGCAAGGGAAAAGATAATTTCGTAGCCGACGCGCTATCGAGGATAACAATAAAGGACTTACAAAATATACAACAAATTAACGGATCAATAAAGAAAGTCACTACAAGATATCAAAGTAGACAAAATTTCTGCGCAGGAAAAGAAAAAATAGAATTGCTTTGGCAATCTATAGAAAAAGCTTCAAAGCCCAACGTATATAAAGGCATTAACAATGACGAAGTACGTAAAGTAGTGACCTTGCATGTAAAAAATATGCTATGTTTTTATACTCTCTGCAAGAGAGAGTATATTGGGTTTGTGCAAAAACAAAGTATGCAACAGGCAGAAGGAGGCGTGGCAGACCCCATAAAGTATATATATTCTTAATCAGCATCACAAGCCGAGTCGATATAGCCATGTCAGTCTGTCCGTTTGTCCGTCTGTCCGTCCGTATGAACAAACAGATTTCAGAGATAGTAAGAGCTACAAGTTTGAATTTGGTCTCTATCGACTCGATATTAAGTCAGTCAATACAAGAATTTATTTTTTTTTTCGATGCCACGCCCCTTTCGCCCACAATGTGCAAAAACCTAGGAACACCTCGTAAAAAATTGATGTTTTAGGCGAATATCTCAGTAACTATGGCACTTAGGAACACCAATTTTGTACGCAGGTTTCTAGAGACGCCATAATTGCATTGTCATCAAAAATTTTGGACTGCCACGCCCCCTTTTCCCACAAGAAATAAAATACTTTTGAAACTTCAATGCCGATATTATGGCATATGTTCTTATCGTACAGTATTGTTATTTAAAATTCATTTGAAGACAAAATATATCAAACTATCCTGAAAGTTGCATCTAAATCGGACAATAAACAAAAGAGCTAGACATGTAAGAAAGTTGATAATTGAACGCAATGCCAATGCATGTGTGCGAGCGAGATAGAAACATACAAACATGTGAGCAAACGCGCTGCCCGCGAATGCTGGCCGTGCCAACCAATTGTGTATGTATTACATATACACACATACATATGTGTGTGCATACATATAATGTCAAATGTATATGTGTGTGTGTTCATACAATCAGATGTTTTTGTTTCAACGTGTTTTGTTGCAAGTATCAATTGATAAACTTGGATACCGATTTTATTAAATGATCGGAATAAATTGCAGAGAGTATTCTACGCCCGGGCGTGCTCGACTGTACTTTTCTTTCTTGTTTAAACATGGTAAGAAAATTTCTGCAAGATATGATGTTAGCGATTTATATACCAATGGAACTCTTGACTTAGGTAAAATTTTCCAAAGGCTTGAAAAGCAAGCCGGTATAAATAAAATCAGCCAACTCAAAGTGGCACCGTGGAAAAATATCTTTGAACACGTTTCAATTGATAATTTTAAATTTATGGGCAATAAAATATTAATTTCATTGAGAGTAGCGCTACTCAACCCGGTGACCCAAATATAAACAATAAAAGAAAATGAAGCTCTATTGTCTACATTCCATGGTGATCCAATACAAGGAGGTCACACAGGCATCTCAAAAACCTTGATCAAGGTCAAAAGACATTATTATTGAAAAGGTATGACTCGAGATATTACTGAGTACATACGAAAATGTCCAAAATGCCAAAAATCCAAATGTAAAAGAAAAACTAGAACTCCCTTAACAATAACTTATTCGCCAATACACGCTTTCGACAGGGTTATAGTAGACACCATTGGTCCACTACCCAAGTCTGAAAATGGAAATGAATACGCAGTCACTTTAATTTGTGATCTGACTAAATATCTAGTCGCGATTCAATTCAATTCCAATTCCAAACAAAAGTCCTAACACAGTAGCAAAAGCAATTTTTCAGAATTTTATTCTAAAGTACGGTCCAATAAAAACGTTCATTACGGACATGGGAAAAGAATACAAAAATTCTATAATAAATGATTTGTGCAAGTATCTACAAATAAATAGCATAAATTCAACTGCACACCACCACCACACAGTTAGAACAGTCGAAAGAAGTCACTTTTAATGAATACATACGTTCATATGTATCGATTGATAAAACTGATTGGGATTTATGGATCCAATATTTCGTATACTGTTTCAACACAACCCCATCTATGGCTCATGACTAATTTCCATATGAACTTGTTTTCGGTAAAACAAACAATTTATCAAAACATTTAAATCGCACAGACAACATAGAACCATTATATAATTTAGATGATTATGCTAAGGAAAGTAAATATAGATTAGAAATAGCATATAAAAGAGCTAGAAATATGTTAGAAGAAAATAAGAAAAACAAGAAAGAAAAGTACAGTCGAACACGCCCGACCGTAGAATACTCTCTGCAATTTATTCCCGATTATTTAATAAAATCGGTATCCAAGTGTATCAACGTTGAAACAAAAACATCTCTTTGTATGTTTACACACACATATACATTTGACATTATATGTATGCACGCACATATGTATGTGTGTATATGTAATACATACACAATTGGTTGGCACAGCCAGCATTCATGGGCAGCGCTGCAGATAGCATGCTGCAAAAACGTTCGTTCACATGTTTGTATGTTTCTGTCTCGCTTGCACACATGCATTGATATTGTGTTCAATTATTAACTTTTTTACATGTCCAGCTCTTTTGTTTATTGTCCGATTTAGATGCAACTTTCAGGATAGTTTGATATATTTTGTCTTCAAATGAATTTTAAATAACAATACTGTACGATAAGAACATATGCCATAATATCGGCATTGAAGTTTCAAAAGTATTTTATTTCTTGTGGGAAAAGGGGGCGTGGAAGTCCAAAATTTTTGATGACAATGCAATTATGGCGTCTCTAGAAACCTGCTTACCAAAATTGGTGTTCCTAAGTCCCATAGTTACTGAGGTATTCGCCTAAAAGATCAATTTTTTACGAGGTGTTTCTAGTTTTCTGCACATTGTGGCCGAAAGGGGCATGGCATCGAAAAAAAAAAGATCCTTGTATTGAATGACTTAATATCGAGTCGATATGGACCAAATTCAAACTTGCAGCTCTTACCATCTCTGAAATCTGTTTGTTCATACGGACAGACAGACGGACATGGCTATATCGACTCGGCTTGTGATGCTGATCAAGAATATATATACTTTATGGGGTCTGCCACGCCTCCTTCTGCCTGTTACATACTTTTTTTTTACAAACCCAATATACTCTCTCTTGCAGAGAGTATAAAAATGGGGAAAAAAAAAGCAAAAAAAAACACTTGTAAGGAAGCGTTCTAACTGGGGTACAGATCTCAATCTGTCCAGGGCTCGAATCTTACAAGAAATTTGTAATATTCGCGGAGACGCTGTAGACGGGGATGACCAGACGCCGTTGCTCTCTACGAGTGGCCAAGCCGCTCCGCGAGATCAAAACGGGGCGCCGAGGTACTCTGGGGGCCGCCGTTGTTCCCGAACGGGAGCGCTGGGTAAAAGGGGGGTAGTGCGGATGCGAGATCTAAACGGGGGGCGCCGTCGTTGTTCTCAGCGAATCATTGCACGAAGAGGGAATGGGGAGAATCTTGCGAAAGTGGGATCGTGGCTCTGGAGCGCCAAGAGATCACGATCACTTCCAGCGGAAGACAATGTTGATTCGCGAGGGTAAAGTGTGGCTCTAGATGCGCCGTGGAGACACCACTGCACCCAAGCGAAACGGAAAATGACTAGGAATCGGGAGAGGATTGGGAATTTCTGTCACACTTCTGCATTTTATTTCAGTTCATTCTTTTCTTTTATTCTTTTAATTCTCGGTCTTGCCCTTACGTCGCACTGGCCCTAACGGTTCTACTTACATTTGTATTCGCTTAGTCGCTCAAGCGCACACCCCTGTTCCCTTCTGCTCTCGATCGCAAAGTGCAGGCCACGCTCTCGATCGATCAGCGTGGAAACTTACTCTTCACCACAGAGCTTACGTGGAGAGTTGCACCCGACCGCTCCCTGAATGTAAGACGGGGTCTGGATCCCGCCTTACAGTGTAAAATCACATTCGTGATTGCGATTCCTTTGTGATACTAGGTGATTTTAACTTGCCAAACGTTTCCTGGACGTTTTTCGACAAGTTTGATTACATACCCACTCCCAACAACGACTTATTATATAGGTGGATTGATCTTCCTTTTTTTTAAATCAATAATGTATCTAATCGTCTGAATGGGATGCTGGATCTTATCTTAGTTAATGTTTCATCCAGTGCCATTGTCACTAGATCTTCTCCTGCAGTTGCTCCTGAAGATTCTTTTCATCCTACTCTGCAACTTTCCCTGTCTATCCCTAACTTAATCCATTCACCTCTTTCATCCTCTTCCAAGTCGCGTTGTTGCTTTCGCAAAAGTAATTTTTCTTTGCTAAATCAATTGATATTTGCTACTGACTGGTTTATAAGCTCTTCGAAAAGACAATTACTACGACTTTGCAACACGGTTTTGTTAAGAGTCGGTCGACTTCGACCAATCTATTGGAATTTACCTCTTTTGTAAGTAAGGCATTCCTTAATAGAATGCAAACTGATGTCATCTATACTGATTTCAGTAAAGCGTTTGACTCTGCTAATCATAACCTCCTTTTTCATACACTAAGCATTTTAGGCTTCCCACCTTCCCTTCTTCTGTGGATATCATCATATCTTACAGGTAGGACCCAAAGGGTTATGCTTAGATCAGCCATATCTAAATTTGTCTTCGTTACTTCTGGAGTTCCCCAGGGTAGTCACCTAGGCCCCCTATTTTTTAATCTTTTTATAAATGACCTTCCTTCTTCACTAGCCCATTGTCGCAAACTTTTGAATGCCGATGACGTGAAATTAATATTGTCTTATAAGGATCCTCCAGATCATGAGCTTCTTCAATATAATTTAAATTTTATGAACAATTGAGGCATAACTAATTACTTGAAAATACATTTTTCTAAATGCCGGTTTATGATGCTTAAAAGGGTGACTCCTTACTTAGCCAACTATCACATTGACAATATACCTTTAAAACGTATATTGTCAGTCAATGACCATGGTGTTCTTTTTGATAATAAATTAAGTTTTACACATCATATTTGTACTGTAATTAATAAAGCTAAGGGAATTTGTAGCGCGGCCCCAAAATTGACCGCTAAACATTATTATTTATTGTTATATTAAATTAATAGTTAGTGAGCACGCCACTGAAGGGGCTTTAGACTAAGTTTTGCATTATTGCTTAAGTTTATATTTTGCGTAATTTTAAGAATCAAATTTGGTTAGTTTAAGTTTGTTTTTCGAGCCATTGAAGGCATTAGATCATAAGTTGTATAGCATTTAGCATTAAGACTTTGTATTAAGGACTCGGCGCCCACTATCGGGAGCGCAGGGAGTGGTCAGGTGCAACTCTGAGTAGACGTCGTGAGTTTGCACGTCTGCCAATAGCAAGTAATTTGACGGCCACGTCCCGATAGGATTCCGTTAGGCGGTGCAGCAGGGCACTGTAGAGAATAGTTTCAGTAACAATAATTAACGTAAGAATAAAAGATTGTGTTAAAGATAATTTGAGTGGTTTCTTTCTACCTTTTTCTGTTAACTCTAACCACTTTCCTAGTAGATATTCGTGGGTCTTTTCCCGCCTGCAATGGGACTATCCCTTGAAACCTTTCCCTAGTAGATAGGCGTGGGTCGTTTCCCGCCGTTTTATACAATTTGCTGGAGCGGTAAGGGACGTGGCAAAAATTTGAAATAAACTTAACCTGCCTGACATATAGACGGACTTTCATTCCGGACGGACTTTAAAAGATCCAGGTGATCATACAGACGGACGGACAGACGGACAGACAGACGGACAGACGGACATGGCTATATCGACTCGGCTTGTGATGCTGATCAAGAATATATATACTTTATGGGGTCGGCCACGCCTCCTTCTGCCTGTTACATACTTTTCACAAACACAATATACTCTCTCTTGCAGAGAGTATAATAATAATCTGAGGTGGTCAATTTTGGAGACGCTTTACAACAGTTATGCATTCCATTAACCAAAGGCGTCACAAGAATAGTTGACAGCGATTAACTCTATTGAACCTTAATGTAAACACAATATACAATAGCCCAGCATAGCCCCAAACCAAGACATGTATAAATAGACACTTTGGCGCAGCTCTCGCTGCATAATGTAAACAACTAGAATTAAATAAGACGACAACAAAGATGTGATCGGCACTAATAGTTCTATAAGAAATCAGTTGTAATGTTACACTCGAATAAACCACATGTATTTGCTTTAAATTAAACGCTTAATACATAATTCATGCGCCACTCCCCCGTCTTCTTCTTCACTAAGACTATCGGGGCGCTGTGTCGACTTCGCGACTTTGCAATGGCCCCTTCCTGGATCAGCTCATCCACCTGCTTATCGATCACCTTTTGCATCGCTGAATTTTTCGTGTAGTTTCGTTGTTTCAGCGGCTTGTCGTCCCGAAACTGTATGTTGTGTTCACCAATTTGCGTGATGCCCTTTAAGTCCTCGGAAAACTATCTTTTTTTATATCAGTTTAATTCCATTTTAAATTTTTTTTTAAAAATTGCTTTTAATATAATCTTAATTTAAATTATGCATCTATACACTACGTAATCATATAGTTAAATACTCGTTTCTGCTTTTAGTCTGCGTTAAAAATTAAATTAATAAACTTAAATTAGACAGAGATCTTCATGATACCTTGGAACAGTCGCCATACTGCCAAAGTTCCGTTTGAGACTGGGACCGTTGAACTCAACGATCTCCCTCCTTCCTTTTTGGCAAACGGTTTCAGTTTAAAGGGAACCGGCAGTTGAGTGGATGTAGCGCAAAAAAAAAAAGGAAACAAATAAGGGGAAATGTACCAGCGGTATTTTCTCATGAGAAAATTTTCCCTCAACCAATTTGGGTTGTAATTTTGTCTAACCAGCGCCACGACAATATCCCCTACTAAAATCACACTTTACACGTTAAAAACATGTTAAGTGTGATCCGCGCTGCAACCGATTTGAATGTTTTAAATTTTTTGCATGGTATTTCCCTATATAGCGACCTTGTTAATCCTCAATTTCATAAAATCTATTTCCTAGCTTCATTCTTGTCTGTAGGAGGGCGAAAGGCTGAGGAGATTGGCGGGTGCCAATATCTGGTGATGCTGCTGCTGCGGGGGTGAGGCGGGAATTGTATTGAATAAAACGCGCGGTACTGCGTTTATGTTGATTTCAAACGTGATGCTTATTTATTTATTCACTCGCGACAGCGGGTAAACAGGTTGAAACATACTTATAAAAAGTACAAGAAAAAAGAAAAGTACAAGGCGACGGAATTCGAGTAGTGAAAAGTATGACGCTTTACACTGTAATGCCAGTCACTCCGTTCAATGTGACCGGCTTACATAAAATTGATAATCCGCCCCTCACTCATCCTGTTCACCCTGTGGCGTGAACATGCCGGCCCCCTTGCAACAAGTTCCAATTGCCACGCTGGGCATACTTTGGATGGGGAACGGCAGCGTTCTGGAGCGCATAGATGCCGCAGGAATCGGAAATCACCCATCCAAATAGGGTGCTTTGGGCGGCGGAAATACCGCTATGTCCACGCCACACCCCGGTTGGATGACCTCTGGATAGAGGTCTGACCCCAGCACCACCGATATCGAGCAAGGCCGATAAAAGCTACGATCTACCAGCACCAAATTCACGAATTTGTTGCGGACTGCGTCCGACACCTCCCGGATGGGGGTGCGCACTCGCAGATCGATGACAGCCGTACACGCCTGGTTGCCTCCGACCCTCGTCATGACCAGGCCGAGTGACTTGGCGAACGAACCGTTAATACGACTCTCATGGGCGCATGAATCCAGAAGCACGGAGGACTTCGCAGGACTTCGACCCGCTGCCAATCCAGATTTCCGCGGTAGGCATCAGTGTAGTGGTTCGGGACTGGAGGAGGGGCGTGGGTGTGGGGTCCTGAGTCGGGATCGGGGCAGCCGTAGAGCTGCTTCGCGGTTGGTCGCTGCGTCGAGTTGACGATCGGCGTCGGGGGGCTTGATCCGCCATGTGGAGAAGTATGTGGTGCGGCTGTCCAAACCGACGGCATCCTTCTGCGCTCCGACATACCCCCGTGGAATGCTCATGCGCCAAAGAGTTAGGGCAGTACCGATTGACGAGCACCGCGCGTAGTCTCTTCTCGGCACGCAGATTTCAGAACCGCTGGCATTGGCGGAGAGCGTGCACGCCGCGACGTACTCGACACCGGTAGGAATCGACCCCCCGGATGCAGCGCCTCTCCTGCCTTGAGTGCCTGGATTGAATCGGAGCCATGCTGTTTGGAATCTAAAGGACTGGAACAAGAAAACGGAATTTCATTAGTTGGAGCGGGGACAACGGATGAGAGGATACTTAGACGCGGACACGTCAAAAATACATGTAACAAGGAGGGAGTTACTGGGTCGCCGTCATGGAATCGTGCTCATCCTGCAGCAGGATGAACTTGGCTACGGGCCGTCGGATGGACCCACGTGAAGTCCGAACATCGACGACGCGTATCAACCCGTTAGCGCCGTTACGTGGTCCACTCGTCCCAAGCGCCATTTGGTGGGAGGGCAGATGGTCCTCGGACACGATCACCAGATCGTCAACCTGAAGACTGCGGGTTGGAGTCTTCCACTTGTTTCGTTTGTGGAGCTCTTGGAGGTACTCGTGTTTCCAGCGGCGACAGAAACTATGGTGCATCGTCTTTAGCCGCTGCCATCTGTTTATAACAGACATGGGCTCGGCAAGGATCTTACGCTCTGCAATGGATATTAGGGGACCTCCGATCAGGAAATGTCCGGGGCTCAACGCTAAGAGATCCGTTGGGTCCTCACTCATGGGGGAGATGGGTCGAGAGTTTAGGCACGCTTCAATTCGGCATAGGAGAGTGGACAGTTCCTCAAATGTGTACTTGACGTTAGACGTGGACTTGTAAAATAAGGCCTTGAAACTCTTCACCCCGGCCTCGCATAATCCACCCATATGGGACGCGCTGGGTGGAATGAAGTGCCAATCGAGAATGTGCTGGCGAAAGGAGTTTACGATGCACTGTTTCGTAGCCGCCAGGAAGTCCCTTTCGAGTACCTTGGACGCTCCAACAAAAGTTTTTCCGTTGCTATGTGGGATAGGACCTTTCTCTTAGAGACGGAATTCTTCAGTGGAGGGTCCACAATGGAGAAAAAGAAGGTATCGCTGGTGGCTGCCAGCAGATTCCCAATGTCTTGGCCGTGCTCGCTTCCTCTAAGTCCAAGAAATCCTCGAGCAACAAATGCTCTTTCGGGAGAGCATGGAGTACTTCCTTCTTGTTCGCTGTCCATTTCCTCAGTGGGAATCCAGCTGAATGGAGAGCATCCTTGAGTTCTTGGATGGCGTCGTGGGCGTCCTTCATGGTGTGGGCACCGACGAGGATGTCATCTACATACATGTAGTGACGGAGGATTTCACTCGCCCTTGGATACACGTGTTGCACGTCGTGCGCCAGCTGCAAAAGCACTCTGATGGCTAGGAAGGGCGCACAGTTTACGCCGAAAGTGACAGTTTGAAGCTCGTAGTCCTGGAGATTACCGCTGCTGTCTCGATAAAGGATACGCTGGAACGGAGTGTTCTTGGAGTCGTCCAGGATCTGTCGATACATTTGGGTAATGTCGGCATTAAAGACGAACTGGAAAAATCGCCATTTAAGAACTTGCAGTGTAAGGTCGGACTGGAGAGTTGGCCCTGTATACAATACGACATTCAGGCTGATACCTCTAGTGGAAGGAACCTTGGTGGTAGTGCTGTCAGGTTTGAAGACAGCGTGATGAGGAAGGTAGAAGGCGTAATCCTGGAGCACCTCATCATACTGGGCTTTTACAGAAGAATTCTTCTGAAGTCGGGCTTCATTCCTCAGGAATTATGCTAAAACGATGGGTCTAGAGTGGCCGAAATTGACACCGTTCGGATCTTTAAATGGTAGGGAGACTATATAGCGACCATCATTCCTTCGCCTGGTAGTTTATCGGAATATCTGCTCACGGCTTGGCTAAAAGATCTTCCACCTCCCAAAACTTGTTGAGAACCTCATCAAGGTTCGTTTCGGGCGCGACTCCCGTTTGAGCTGAGAGTGCTCTGCGAGGCCCCTGTGATTTGGAGAGGATAGGCCCGCATAATACCCACCCGAAAATGGTCTCTAGCCCGACGAAATCGCCACCGATGTACTTCTTGATTCTGTCCCCAAGGATATGAGGGATAATTTAAAAAGTAAATTAATAGCATATGGCACTGACTGGATTTGAACCCCGGATCCCGGGCTTACAAACACAAGCGCATCTCTACTACCTAGACCACGCTCCTCATTGAAGTTGCAGTAGCTAAACGTACAGTAAAATCTTCTATTAAAAGCAAGTGTAAACAAACAATTTATTCATAAAATTCAGCACTTTTGATTAATTTTTTTTAAACGTTGTTGGACCAAATTTGGTGATAATTATACACATTGCGATCGCCCAACTAACATTATATGTCTTCATACGCATTTTTTATTTTTGATCGATTTGTCCTATGGAAGCTATAGGCTATAGTTGTCCGATCCGGATCAAACTTGATGAGGATAGTTACAATGGTACCATACACATAATGTGTGCCTTTGGTCACTCCAGCTCTAGTCGTTTTCAAATAATGGTGATGAGAGAAGAGTGTTTTAGAATTTGCGGAGGCGGTAGGGGGCGTGGCAAAGATTTGAAACAAACTTGATCTGCTCGCAAAGCAGACGGACTTTCATTCCAAATTTGGCTGCTCTAGCTCTTGTAGCTTAAAAGATTCAGGTGTTCATACGGACGGACAGACAGACAGACGGGCAGACGGACATTGCTATATCGTGTCGGCTGTTGATGCTGATCAAGAATATATATACTTTATGGGTTCGGAAAAGCCTCCTTCTGCCTGTTACGCACATTTCGCTTCAGACAAACTTAATAGACCCCTATACTCTTTGTTAGAGTAGGTTCCGGATCGCATCGACCTTGTCGGGATCTGTACAGATACCTTCAACGCTCACCACATGTTCAAGGAACGCCAGTTTCTTTTGGAAGAAACGACACTTCTTCCTGTTTAGCCTCAGGTTCGCAGCTCGCTGTCGCCGAAATACCTCCCTCAGGTTCGCGACGTGCTGCTCCTTTTTTGCTCCTGTCCCCACTATGTCGTCGAGGTATGCGAATGCGTGGGGTTCCATTTCCGGTCCTATTACCGTGTCCAAGTCTCTCTGAAACATAGCTCTTGCCGAATGTAACCCGAACGGCATCACTTTCCACTTTAACAGACCTTTCCCAGGCACGGTGAAAGCTGTGCATTCACGGCTATCCGCAGCCATGGGGATCTGCCAGTATCCTTGCTTCAAGTCCAGCGTCGAAATATAGTGGGCGATGCGCAACCTCTCCAGAATGTGATTTATTCGAGGGACTGGATAATCATCCGGTATGGAGTGCGGATTGAGCTGCCGGTAATCCACGCACATTCGCCACTCCCCAGTCTTTTTCCTTACCAATACTATCGGAGCGCTGTGCGGGCTACGGGACTTCTCAATTGCACCTACTCGGATGAGCTCGTCTACAGTCTGCATCGCCGGGTTCTTCAGGTAATACCGCTGCTTCAGCGGTTTGTCGTCTCTCATCCGGATGCTGTGCTCCGCGATCTGTGAGACACCCGAAAAGTTCTCGAACGACGCCAGTTCCTTCTCCAAAAACTCGCTTATCTCATGCTCGAGGTCGGCCGGCTATTCCACCACCTCAGCCTGAAATTGTTTTTCTTCTTCCTCTTTAACATTCATCAACTGCGCTCCCTGGGGGGTCCCAGACCTCGCCCCTTGCGCTCTATCCGCTCTGTCTTTGAATTTCGTTTCACACTCACCCGTCGTGTTTGTGTCTGCCCCATCCGCTGGGATGACATATCTCTCTGGTCCCTCGCCCTCTTCCAATGCCGCTGCACTTCAGGCTTCTCCTCGGAGGGCTACCATATCTGGAGTCCGGGTCTCCGCGACGGACTCCTTTTTGTCGTCTGCTACTAATTCCAAGGCTAATTTCGCACGTCCTATGCGTATCGTGGTGCCCATCTTGCACAAAATGTCCATCCCTAGAATTACGTTGTCTAGCATGGTAGGCATACCCAGCACTACCACCTTTACTGTCTCTCCTGCCAAGCATATTTCGACCAGGAAAGCATTCACCTCCAAGGATGATCCGTCCGCCAAGCGAATCATAGTGTTCGCTTCCAGCCGCTTACCGCTGAACCTCTGCTTCCGCAGCCAGTGCTCGCTCACAAAGCTGCGCGTCGCTCCCGTGTCTATCGTGGCTGTCGTCGCCTGTCCGTCGGCCGTAACTTGGGCCACGGTCTTGCCGCCCTTTACCACCATCGGTCCGCTTACCGCCTGGAGTTGTGGTTCACGGCGCAACCCTCCTCCTGGCCTAAGGAGCGCTTCGGGTCGTTTCCCAACATCGCTAGCTCGCAGCATTCCTTGCTGCTTCGTCCTTGTTTGCCGCAGACTCGACAAAATATCCCCTGGGCGTTGGGGCACTCCCTGGCGAAGTGTCCACTTTGCCCGCACCGATGGCAAGCGTGTCGCGGGTCGAATCCACCGCTGTCGTGTGCTGCTCCTTTTTGTAGTGCTGTCGTTCGCCCCTATTGCGCTTGTTGGCGTAGTCTGCCCGGTCCACAACTGTCCTCCCGTCTCTTGACGGAATGTTTTTGGCGGGCCATTCGTCGCCCCTGCAAAATTCGACTCACCCCTGTTACTCGCTTTGGTTCGAGAGTACTCCGTTTCTTGTTCCCGGAGATTCTCGAACTCCGTGGCCATCTGCGTCAGTTGTGCCAGTGTGGCGAAGTCACTTCTGCGCACGTACAATCGGTATTCCGGGGCCGCGTTCTCATAAATCCTGTACAGCTCCTGTGCGGCGCTGAACTTTGCACGCCGCATGAGCAATCGTAGCTAGACCACGTAATCCTTGAATTTCTCGGATCGCTTCTGACGACGCGAACGTATCTGATCCTCGAGACGTTCGAAATACTGGGGAGGGAGGAAGAAATCCAGAAATTCCTTACGCAACGTGGCCGGGGACGCATTCCCTAGACCACTCGTCAAGATCCACATCGATCCTGTACGTCGCGGCACGCTGCTCGAGGATTTCTAAAAACCCTAGTGCATCTTCCTGGCCGCCGAATCTCATTCCCCATTTGCGTACCTGGTCCGCCACTCCTCTTTTCACCCGCGCCTCGTCTGCGTGCGCACATATAACCGGCGGTCTCTCCTTCACCCGAATCTCTGGTGGGCATTTCACCGTCGACCGCTGCGGCTTCCATGACTGGGGGGAGGCTGTTCGTACAGGTGGGGCCTTCGTAAATCTGGCTCCGACTTCTGGTGCGGCCGTCCGCCAAATTCACCAGCGGAGGGCTCGACAAGCTTCCCGTATTTGGCCTCCAGCTCGACGAGTCTATTCCAGACCTCCCTGCTGTGATCGCTGGCTTGTATAAACGAGGAAATTCGCTTCCTCAATGCCTCGACGCGGCCTTCCGGCCGAATTCCTGCGGTATCGCCGATAGTTCTTCGTTTCGGCGATAGTATACCCACCGCAACCCCACCGACTCACTTCCATCCATGTTGTATAGACTGCCACAAGCACAAGCGATTCCTCGATGAATTCTTCCCGTGGGGTCGCGGCTTTTCCTTGGTGAATTCCTTGAAGAAAACTTGAAAAAATCCCTCGATGATTTTTTTTTTCTTGGTCGCGCCGTCTCGTTCGGCTCACAATGCGCAAAAAAAAAGAAATATTTTGCCTATCCACTGCCTTGTTTCGCTTTATTTTTTTTATTTGATCCTTATATTTTTTTCCCGTTTGGCCTCGGCCCACTGTCAATTTTCACGAATTTTTATGGCCTCTGGCCCACTGTTCCTTGCTTTTTTCCCACTTTTTATGGCCTTCGGCTCACTGTCATTTATTTCTGAATTTTTATGGCCTCTGGCCCAATGTTCCTTATTTTATTTTTAATTTTTTTGGCCTTCGACCCGCTGTAATTTTTTTTGTCTAAATTTTTACGGCCTCTGGCCGTCATTTCTGTTTCCCGATTTCGCCACTTTTTCGTGGCCTCTGGCCCACTGTAAGTTTTGTCCACTTTTGTCCAACGTGCGGCGCACTGTTCCTTTTCTCACAACACACTATGACGTCACGCCCTTGTTCTCGTTTCCATCTCGCGCGTCGCTAAACTCACCACCGAAACGCACTGACGTGTGAGCGGGCACGCGCCTTTGAAGTCACACGCATACACTTGTTTTCTTATTTTTACTGTTTTGTTTTGTGCGGGGACAAGCCTCCGCGCTCGCCACCGAACTGTTTCACTTTACGTCGCGCGCGAGTTATGTATAAGTCCACTCCAGCCCCAGAGTATTACTGTTGGAATACCATCAACGTACAAACGATAACATTACATTACACAACACTGAATTAAGAATTTTTAAGATATGCTAATCTGGTCACTTTATGATTTTGATCTCTCTTCTTTATCGTAAGCCAAAAAGAAAAATAATCTAAGAAAGTAAAAAGAATTTGCATATAAAAGTTAAATTTAATATCCTGAGTTTCATTGAATTTACTCGTTTTCTAATAGGTTATGGGCCAGTCCATGCCAGTTTAAAAAGAAATTATAATAGTTGCAAATAGTTGTGAAATTAGTTCTACGTGCGTGCTTGTCCATTTATATATATATATAGCAGTGTGTGTATATATATATAACATTAAAAAACATAACGGATAAGAACAAGAACAATATTAAACCTTTTAATGGAGAAAAATATTCCGTATGGAAATTTCGAGTCAGGGCTTTATTAAGTGAATTAAATATACTTAAAGTGGTGGATGACAAAATTCCTAAGGAGGTTGACGATACTTGGAAACAGGCAGATCGAACTGCAAAGAGCTTGTTAATTAACCATTTAGGTGACTCATTCCTTAGCTTTGCAGAAGGCGACATTTCGGCGCGAGCAATTCTCCAGAATTTAGACGCCATATATGACTCTCGAGTCATTTTATTGTGTTTGACGAAATAGTGAGTGAGTTATTAGCGGCTGGCGCAAAAATGGAAGAGATGAATAAGGTTGCGTATTTGCTGAATACTATGCATTCATCTTACAACAGCGTAATAACTGCAATTGAAACTGTATCGGACGATACTCTATCGTTAGGTTTTGTAAAAAATAAGTTGTTAGACTTTGAAATAATATTAAGAAGTGAAAGTACAGATACAAGTAAAAAGGTTATGAGTGCAGTTGGAAAAAGAAATTATAATTTTAATAAATATAATGTTCTTAAGGCTAGAAACGCACAACAAAAAAAATTGTTTAAAGGAAAAGCTAAAAATAATATGAAATGTCATTATTGTGGAAAGAGGGGCATTTAAAGAAAAATTGTTACCATTTTATTAGGATTAATAAAAACAAAGCAGAAAATAATAAAGAAAACAATAATAAAGATAAAAATCAAGCTCAACTTGCAACATCGACACACGGGTTTGCGTTTATGATGAAGAAAGTAACAAACTATAATAAAACAAACTATGAACGTGTTTTTATACTCGATTCGGGCGCAACTGATCATTTGATCAATGACGAATCACTGTTTGCTGATTACGTGGATTTGGAGCAGCCCATTAAAATCGCAGTGGCAAAAGAAGGCGCATATATTCATTCTACGAAGCGTGAAATTGTGCGACTGCACAATGGACACAATATCACTTTGGAGGATGTGCTTTATTGCGAGGAGGCAGTAGAAAACCTCATGTCCGTCCAGCGCCTGCAACAGGCTGGGATGACGATTAAGTTTTACAGTGACGGTGTGTCAATATTCAAAAATGGAGTGATCGTTATTAAGGAGTCAGGTATGTTCAATAATATACCTGTAGCAATGGAAAATTAATTGAAATAAAGAAAAATAATTTATTTTGTTACAGCAGTCTTCTTTGTGACTTAGAAATATCAGATGAAATTTGTGAACATTGTTTGAATGGAAAAGAGGCTAGGTTGTCACTTAAACAGTATAAAGATAAAAGTTATATAAAACGACCCTTGTTTATAATACATTCTGATGTTTGTGGCAAAATTACACCAGTAACAATAGATGATACAAATTATTTTGTGATTTTTATAGACCAATTTACACATTACTGTGTAACCTATTTGTTGAAATACAAATCAGATGTATTCAACGCATTCAAAGATTTTGTGGCAAAGAGCGAAACTCATTTTAATCTTAAGATTGTCAATTTGTATATAGACAATGGTAGAGAGTACCTTTCGAATGAGATGCGCGAATTCTGCGTATCAAAAGGGTTTAGTTATCATTTAACCGTGCCACACACACCTCAGTTGAATGGTGTGTCGGAATGAATGATAAGGACCATTACAGAGAAAGCTCGTGCCATGGTAAGTGGTGCACAATTAACAAAAGCTTCTGGGGTGAAGCTGTCCTAACGGCAACCTATTTAATAAATAGAACCCCAAGCAAATCACTTGGTAACGGCACAAAAACCCCATATGAGATGTGGCACAATAGAAAGCCCAATTTAAAATATCTTAGAGTGTTTGGTTCAACTGTGTATGTACACAATAAAATTAAAAGGGTAAATTTGATGAGAAATCATATAAATCCATATTTATAGGATATGAACCAAATGGACTAAAATTATGGGATGCCATTAAAGAAAAGTTTATTGTTGCAAGGGACGTTATTGTAGACGAAACCAATATGGTCAATTCTAGAGCAGTAAAAGTTGCAAAAGGAGTCCTGAATGAGAGTAAGGAATGTGGTCAGTTTAATTTCCAGAATGACAGTACGGAAAATGATAAAACAAAATTCCCGAATGAGAGTAAGGAATATGATCAGTTTAATTTCCAGAATGATAGTACGGAAAATGATAAAACAAAATTCCCAAATGATAGTAAGGAATGTGAAAAACTTAATTTTTCGAAAGAAAGTATAAAGAAAAAAACTAATCTCCTGAATGACAGTAAGGAAATATATATCCCGAATAAGAGTAAGAATTGTAAAACTGCTGATCAACCTGGTAATTGTATTGACAATAATGAGGATACAAATGTTCCAAATAGAAAAAGTGAAAGGCTAAAGAACAAGCCTAGAGTATCCTATTTTGATGATGATGATAATAGTCCAAACAAACTTGTTTTAAATGCTCATAGAATATTTGATGAAGTCCCAACTACATTTTATGAGATAAAACATAGAAACGATAGATCTGAATGGGAGAAAGCAATAAGGACAGAGTTGAATGCCCATGAGATTAATAACACCTGGACAGTTGTAGAAAAGCCAACTGATAAAAATATTGTAGGTAGTAGATGGGTATTTTCCATTAAATATAATGAACGTGGAATACCAATAAAAGACAAAGCTAGATTGGTTGCAAGAGGATTCACTCAGAAATACCAAATTGATTATGAAGAAACATTTGCTCCCGTTGCCCGGATCGCAAGTTTCAGATTTATATTATCATTGGCAGTTCAGTATGATTTGAAAGTACATCAGATGAATGTAAAAACAGCTTTCCTGAACGGAACATTAAAAGAGGAGATATACATATGCAGCCTCTTGAAGGCGTATTATGTAATACTGGACATATATGCAAACTAAATAAGGCTATATATGGACTCAAGCAAGCAGCGAGATGCTGGTTTGAAATGTTTGAGAAAACATTGAAAGAATGTGAATTTGTAAACTCTCCAGTAGATCGCTGCATATATATCCTCGATAAAGGTGACATAAAAGAATAAATTGCTACTGGAGACATTGAAAGAATGAATAATTTCAAATTATATTTGAGTAACAACTTCAGAATGACTGATCTAAATGAGATACGTCATTTTATTGGTATCAGAATAGAGATGCGTAAAAATACAATTTGCTTGAGCCAGGCTGCATATGTGAAAAGAATCTTGAATAAATATAACATGGATAGTTGTAACTCGGTGAGTACTCCGCTACCAAATAAATTGAATTTTGAGTTACTTAATTCAGATGAAGATTGTAATGCTCCATGTCGTAACCTTATTGGATGTTTAATGTATATTATGTTATGTACACGTCCAGATCTAACTACTGCTGTAAATATATTGAGTAGATACAGTAGTAAGAACAATGCAGAATTATGGCAATGTCTTTAAAGAATTGTTAGATATTTAAAGGGAACTGTTGATATGAAGCTCGTTTTTTAAAAGAATACAACATTTGAGAATACATTAGCTGGATATGTAGATTCTGATTGGGGCAGTAATGAAGTAGACAGAAAAAGTACAACGGGTTTCTTATTTAAAATGTTCGATTATAACCTAATTTGTATGAATACAAAACGACAGAATTCAGTTGCAGCTTCATCAACTGAAGCCGAGTATATGGCTCTATTTGAAGCTGTAAGAGAAACCTTATGGTTGAAGGCGCTTCTGGGTAGTGTCAATATTAAACTCAACAAATCAATGAAGACAATCAAGGCTGTATTAGTATTGCGAATAATCCCTCATGTCAGAAAAGAGCTAAGCATATTGATATAAAATATCATTTTACAAGAGAACATGTAGAAAATAACGAAATTTCTCTCGAGTATATATCCACAGACAATCAACTTGCTGACATCTTCACCAAGCCGTTATCTGCCGGAAGAGATAAGGAGTTGCGAAACAAATTGGGATTGCTTCAAGAAGAGTGATACACCTACACCGATGCTGAAAGTTTTCTTATTTTTTTTGAATAAATTTTATTGTTGTTTTTTTTTGTTTGAACAAACGGATTGTTAAATTATTTTAAGTTATAATAGTGATCTGATCAAGTTTTTCTGGGTTTTTCTTGAGTCCATAGAGCAAATGCTAGATCACTGAATAAGTCCCAGATGGACACGAACCACGATAGGATAAGTTTAATATTGAATATTATTATTTGTTTAATTATTAATAATGAATGTTATGTTTGAGGAGGGCGTGTTGGAATACCATCAACGTACAAACGATAATATTAGTTTCGCTTAACCGAATTAAATAAAAAAATTTATTTAAATAAAATTAAACTTTTTATTATAATTAACTTTTTTTTTTCTTTTTAAAAAAAAAAAGAAAAAAAAAAAAAAAAAAAAAAAAAAAAAAAAATAAAATAAATAAAAAAAAAAAAACCAATTAATTATGCCAACACCAATCGATACTAAAACACATGTACGTAGAATAAGTTAAATCAGCACTTCACCTAATTCCAATTAATTATACCAACATCAATAGAGACTAAGACACATGTATGTAGAATAAGTTAATCAGCACTTTATGTAAAGCTTTCATTTTATGAATTTTAATAAACAGTTTTTAGTCAAGTCTTACCACTTAAAACCCACGGTCGTGTTTCATTTATTGAGTTCACAATATTATTATTTTTTATCATTCAACCCGTCGAATTATAAAATTGGCGCAGCCGGTAGGATTCTTTTTCTAAAAAGGATCCAGTGATCGAACCGAAACATATAAATAAATATATATCATTCGGGCGAAAAAAAAAAATAATATATAAAAACGTTCGAAACGAGAAACGAAATGACAAGTTAAGTAAACTAAAAATCAGTTTAAATAACTTAGTGTGTAAGGCGGGTTCCAGACCCCGTCTTACATTCTTGTAGCAATAAGGAGAATTGTTAGCATTAAGATCATGTTGTAGCGTTAAGCATTTGAATTGAAGTAATTTGTGAATTAAGTAATTTTGTAATCGAATAAGTATCGATAGGAGTTAGTAAGGCTGGCAGCGCCCTCTATCGGGAGCGCGGGGAGCGGTCGGGTGCAACCCTGCACGAAAGCTCTGTGGTGAAGAGGGAGCTTTCGTGGTGGAGTTGCATCAGGACAGCTTCCGCCCTGCCCGATCGAGAGCGTGGCCAGCACTTTGTGATCGGGAGCGAAAGAGGATAGACGTGCGCACTCAAGCGACGAAGCGACAAGCTACAGTAAGTAGAACCGTTAGGGCCAGTGCGACTGTAGGGCGAAAAGTGAAAAGAATAAAGAAAAGAATGAACAAAAATAAAGCGTGGCTGTTATTCATTGTTGAGCCAATGTGAGAAAAGTAGAAGTGCCACTAGACATCCCCAATCCACTCCCGATCCCCAGTCATTTTCCCGTTTCGCTTGGGTACAGTGGTGTCTCTACGGCGCACCTGGAGTCACACCCTGCCCTTGCGAATCAACGTTGTCTTCCGCTGAAAGTGTTCGTGGTCTCTTGGCGCTCCAGAGTCGCGATCCCACTTTCGCAAGGCTCCCCCTTCCTTCTGTGTGCAGTGATTCGCTGAGAACAACGGTGGCACCCCCCGTTTAGATCTCGCATCCGCACTCTCCCCCTTCTCCCCCATGTGCAGTGATTCGCTGAGAACAACGGTGGCACCCCCCGTTTAGATCTCGCATCCGCACTACCCCCCCCTTCCACCCAGCGCTCCCGTCGGGAACAGCGGCGGCCGCCTGAGTACCTCGGCGCCCTCGCTTTGATCTCGCGGAGCGACTTGGCCACTCGTAGAGAGCAGCGGCGGTGCCCCCCGCTTCGATCTCGAGTCGCCCTCCCCCTCTTCCTTGTTAATCGGAGTCCCTCCAACAACCTGGTTATCCCCGTCTACAGCGTCTCCGCGAATATTACAAATTTCTTGTAAGATTCGAGCCCTGGGCAGACTGAGATATGTACCCCAGCTAGAACGCTTCCTTACAAGTGGCGCCCGAGCAGGGACCCTGGAGACGTAAGGGGAGTGCAGCACCATTGCGACTTAAAACCCGCGAGTGCGCACTAATACCAGTGAGGGATATTGTTTGTCAAAATTTAGTAGACAGAAAAACGTTGTGCCCAAGAGAAAATTCAATGTAGTTTTTTTTTAAAAAAAAAAAAAAAAAAAAATTTTTTGGCACACGTGGTCAGCAGTCGCACGCAGGTTAGGTTTTGTCTTGGAAGAAAAAAAATTATAAAGTTAAAGTATATGTGTAGTCGTATATACCCAGCGATACCCTAACTTTGGTGACATAGCGGCGGAAAAGACGCGCATAAAACCAAAGTATAGGCAAGGGGTATATAAAACGGGCGGGGAAACGTTTGTCGCAGTTTCGTCGCGAGTCGGTACCTGCTAGTGCACGTGCGCTAAGCCTAGCAGTGACGGAATTTGGCACAGTGAGAATCAACGATTAGAGAGAGCGCGCGCGACGAAAAGTAAAACGGTTCGGTGGCGAGCGCGGAGGCTCGTCCCCGCACAAAACGAAACAGCGAAGACAAGGAGACAAGTGTATGCGTGTGACGTCACAGGCGCGTGCCCGCTCACACACATGTGCGTTTCGGTGGTGAGTTTGGCGACGCGCTAGTTGAAAGCGAGAACAAGTGCGTGACGTCAGCGTGTGCAGTGAAAAAAAAGGAACAGTGGGCCAGAGGCCATAAAATTTCAAGGGCGAAAATTACAGTCAGAGGCCATAAAATTCGGGAAAAATTGACAGTGGGCCAGAGGCCATAAAATTCGGGAAAAATTGACAGTGGGCCAGAGGCCATAAAATTGGGGAAAAATTGACAGTGGGCCAGAGGCCATAAAATTCGGGAAAAATTGACAGTGGGCCAGAGGCCATAAAATTCGGGGAAATTGATAGTGGGCCGAGGCAAAAAGAAAAGAGGATAAAAATAAAATATAGACAAAAGTAAAACGAAACGAGGCAGTGGATCGGCGGAAAAATTTTTTTTTATTATTATTGCGTATTGTGAGACCAGGGAAAAGGCGCGACCCTGAGGGAAAAAATTCATCGAGGAATTTTTTCAAGTTTTCCTCAAGGAGGTCACCAAGGAAAAGGCGCGACCCCAAGGGAAAAAAAAAAATTTCACCGAGGAATTTTTTTTCAGTTTTCCTCGAAGAATTCGCTAAGGAAAGGCGCGACATCGAGGAAGATTCTTTTTTTCATCGAGGAATTGCTGGTGCTTGTGGCGGTATACATAACATGGACGGAGGTGAGTCCCTAAATCACGTAGTGGGCGTGCGGTGGGTATACTATCGCCGAAAAGAGGAACTATCGGCGATAGCGCAGGAATTCGGCCTGGATAAGGAAGGCCGCGTCGAGGAATTGAGGAAGCGAATTTCCTCGTTCATACAAGGCAGCGATCACAGCAGGGAGGTCTGGAATAGGCTCGCCGAGCTGGAGGCCCAATACGGGAAGCTTGTCGAGCCCTCCGCTGGTGAATTCGGCGGACGGCCGCACCAGAAGTCGGAGCCAGATTTACGAAGGCCCCACCTATACGAACAGCCTCCCCCCCCGTCATGGAAGCCGCAGCAGTCGACGGTGAAATGCCCACCAGAGATTCGGGTGGAGGGGAAACTGCCGGTCATATGTGCGCACGCAGATGAGGCGCGAGTGCAAAGGGGAGTGGCGGACCAGGTGCGCAAATGGGGAATAAGATACGGCGGCCAGGAAGATGCGCTAGGGTTTTTAGAAATCCTCGAGCAGCGTGCAGCGACGTACAGGATCGACGTGGATCACATGCCCGCCGCCATGAGTGAGGTGATGGTCGACCAAGCAGCCAGCTGGCTCTTGACGAGTGGACTGGGGAATGCATCCTGGGCCACGTTCCGTAAGGAATTCCTGGATTTCTTCCTCCCTCCCCAGTATTTCGAACGTCTCGAGGATCAGATACGTTCGCGTCGTCAGCAGCGATCCGAGAAGTTCAAGGATTACGTGGTCCAGTTACGACTGCTCATGCGGCGTGCAGGGTACAGCGCCGCGCAGGAGCTGTACAGGATTTATGAGAACGCGGCCCCGGAATACCGACTTTACGTGCGCAGGAGTGACTTCGCAACACTGGCACAACTAACGCAGATGGCCACGGAGTTCGAGAATCTCCGGGAACAGGAAGCGGAGTACTCTCGAACCAAAGCGAGTAACAGGGGTGAGTCGAATTTTGCAGGGGCGAGGAGTAGACCGCCAAACCCGTTCCGTCAAGAGACGGGAGCACAGCAGTGGACCGGCCAGACGACGCCAGCAAGCGCAATAGGGGCGCAAGCGACAGCACCGCAAGGAGGAGCAGCACACGGCAGCGGCGGATTCGACCCGAGACGCGCTTGCCACCGGTGCGGGCAAAGTGGACACTTCGCCAGGGAGTGCCTTAACGCCCAGGTGCTGTTTTGTCGAGTCTGCGGCACACGAGGACGAAGCAGCAAGGAATGCTGCGAGCAAGTGGGGTCGGGAAACGACCCGAGGCGCCCCTCAGGCCAGGAGGAGGGTCGCGCCGTGAACCACAACTCCAGGCGGTAAGCGGACCGATGGTGGTGAAGGGCGGAAAGATCGTGGCCCAAGTTACGGTCGGCGGACAGGCGACGACAGCCACGATAGACACGGGAGCGACGCGCAGCTTTGTGAGCGAGCACTGGCTGCGGAAGCAGAAGATCAGCGGTAAGCGGCTGGAAGCGAATACTAGGATTCGCTTGGCGGACGGATCATCCGTGGAGGTGAAGAGGGCTTTCCTGGTCGAGATATGCTTGGCAGGAGAGACGGCGAAGGTGGTAGTGCTGGGTATGCCTACCATGCTAGACAACGTCATCCTAGGGATGGACTTTTTGTGCAGGATGGGCACCACGATACGCATAGGGCGTGCGAAATTGGCCATGGAATTGGTAGCAGACGAGGAAAAGGAGTCCGTCGCGGAGACCCGGACTCCAGATACGGTAGTCCCGCCCCCCGAGGAAAAGCCTGAAGTGCAGCGGCATCGGAAGAGGGCGAGGGACCAGAGAGATCGTGTCACCCCAGCGGTTGGGGCAGACAGGAAGAACACGACGGGTGAGTGTAAAACGAAATTTGAAGACAGAGCAGATAGAGCGCAAGGGGCGAGGTCTGGGACCCCCCAGGGAGCGCAGTTGATGGACGTTGAAGAGGAAGAAGAGGAACAATCCCAGGCTGAGGTGGCGGAATGGCCGGCCGACCTCGAGCCTGAGATAAGCGAGTTTTTGGAAAAGGAACTGGTGTCTTTCGAGAACCTATCGGGTGTCTCACACATCGCGGAGCACAGCATCCGGATGAGAGACGACAAACCGCTGAAGCAGCGGTATTACCCGAAGAACCCGGCGATGCAGAAGGTGATTGACGAGCAGGTAGACGAGCTCATCCGAGTAGGTGCAATCGAGAAGTCCCGTAGCCCGCACAGCGCTCCGATAGTCTTGGTAAGGAAAAAGACTGGGGAGTGGCGAATGTGCGTGGATTATCGGCAGCTCAACGCGCACTCCATACCGGATGCTTATCCAGTCCCTCGGATAAACCACATTCTGGAGAGGTTGCGCCACGCCCGCTATATTTCGACGCTGGACTTGAAGCAAGGATACTGGCAGATCCCCATGGCTGCGGATAGCCGTGAATGCACAGCTTTCACCGTGCCTGGGCGAGGTCTGTTCCAGTGGAGAGTCATGCCGTTCGGTCTACATTCGGCGGGAGCAACATTCCAGAGGGCCTTGGATACGGTAAT
Source organism: Drosophila cardini (assembly GCA_018903735.1). Lineage (NCBI taxonomy): Eukaryota > Metazoa > Arthropoda > Insecta > Diptera > Drosophilidae > Drosophila > Drosophila cardini. The sequence goes on from JAEIGM010000071.1 coordinate 77,793, forward strand.
AGGACCGGAAATGGAGCCCCACGCATTCGCATATCTCGACGACATAGTGGTGACAGGAGCCACGAAGGAGCAGCATGTCGCGAACCTGAGGGAGGTTTTTCGGCGACTGAGAGCTGCGAACCTGAGGCTAAACAGGAAGAAGTGTCGTTTCTTCCAAAAGAAACTGGCGTATCTAGGACATGTGGTGAGCGGTGAAGGTATCTGTACAGATCCCGACAAGGTCGATGCGATCCGGAACCTTCAGGCTCCCCATAATCTGAAGACGCTACGGCAATGCCTTGGAATGGCATCATGGTACAGGCGGTTCGTACCAAACTTTGCAACCCTGGTAGAACCGATGACATCCCTCCTCAGGAAGGGCCAAAAGTGGGCCTGGGGAGAGGAACAGGAGAAGGCGCTGCAGGAGCTGAAGGAGAAGCTGACGACAGCCCCGGTGTTGGCGTGTCCAGACTTCTCAGCTAAGTTTTCGCTGCAGACGGATGCGAGTGACTACGGCATAGGGGCCGTGCTCACACAGACGATCGACGAAAACGAGAGAGTGATAGCGTACGCCAGCCGGAAGCTGCTGGCTGCGGAGAGGAACTATTCGGCAACGGAGAAGGAGTGCCTGGCGATAGTACGGGCCATCAGGAAGATGCAGTGCTACCTGGAGGGCTATCGTTTCGAGGTAGTAACGGATCACTTGGCACTGAAGTGGCTGAACTCCATCGAAAGTCCATCCGGAAGGATAGCGAGATGGGCCCTGGAGTTGCAGCAGTTCCAGTTTGATATAAGGTATCGCAAAGGTAAGCTGAATGCGGTAGCAGACGCGCTCTCCCGACAGCCCCTGGATACGTGCCAGCGAGTGACACCCGAGGACCACCAGTGTAGGTGGATGAGGAAGATGAAGGAGAGGATCAGGACTCAGCCGGAGAGATTCCCGGATTACATCGAGGAGAACGGGCAGCTGTACAGGAATCTGGGGCAGAGAACCGACGACGAGGACTACGTTCCCTGGAAGCTGTGCGTGCCGAAGGACCAGAGGAAACGGGTGCTGGCGGAATGCCACGACGCACCCACCGCCGGGCACCAAGGGGTGAGGAAGACTGGCGCAGCGGTACTACTGGCCAGGTATGTTCAGGGAAGCGACCAGGTATGTCAAATGTTGCGAATGTTGTCAGAAGTATAAAACGGAGCAGAGGAAGCCAGCGGGACGAATGCTAACCCGACAGGTGGCGGAACCGATGGCAGTGATGTGCGCGGATTTCGTCGGGCCACTCCCTCGCTCAAAGCGCGGCAATACAATGCTGCTCGTTTTCCATGACGCATTCTCCAAGTGGGTGGAGCTGGTCCCACTTAAGAGGGCGACCGCAGCATTACTGCAGCAGGCGTTTCGCGAGAGGATCTTGGGCCACTTCGGAGTGCCCAGGACTTTCGTTTGCGACAACGGAGTCCAGTTCGCGAGCAAGGCGTTCAGGAAGTACATGGAGTCACTAGGAGTGAATCTTCAACATACCGCTCCCTACTGCCCCCAAGAAAACCCAACGGAAAGGACAAATAGGACAGTGAAGACGATGATTGCGCAGTTCATCGAAGGCCACCAGAGTTCGTGGGACGAACTGCTACCCGAGATAGCACTGGCAGTCAACTCGAGCATAGCGGACTCGACAGGATTCAGCCCGTGTTTCCTTGTGCAAGGCAGAGAACCTCGCCTGCCGGCAGCGCTATACGACGAGGTAACACCCGGATCAGCTACGAGTCCCTTGAGCCCCCAGGACAAGGAGAAGAAACTGAAGGAAATTTTTGAAGTCGCGAGGAACAACCTACAGAAGGCGTCGATGGACCAAGGGAGGCACTACAACCTCCGAAGAAGAGAGTGGAGACCAGCGGTTGGGACTGAGGTCATGGTAAGACAGCATCAGTTGTCCAACGCAGCGGAAGGTTTTGCTGCCAAACTGGCACCAAAATACGAAGGGCCCTACGGGGTGGTTAGCTTCATTTCCACCAACATCGTGCGTCTCACTCGTGAGGGCGAACGCAAGAAGCGGGTGGCTAACCTAACCGCCCTCAAACCGTATTTTCAGGATCCAGAAAACGGTGACGAAAGCATGGACTCCCCTGCAGGTCGCGAGCTCGCCTTGGGGAAGGGCGAGTAACGCGGGCCCAGGCGGAAAAAGAGGGGGTTAGTTATCATAAGTGAATGAAACGGTATTTGAGAGAAATTGTAATTAGAATGTAAGGTAAGATCGCCCTGAGAAATTGTAATTAGAACGTAAGTAAAGTTACCCCAACAGTCGCACTGGTAGGAAGAAAACAGATAGGGTAGAGGTAATAATACAACATATTTTGTTTCACCCCAGACATAGATAGAGAACCCCAAGATGGACGATGAATGCATAATTATCAGCAGCGACGAGGAGATGGGCAGCGGAGACGCGTCAGACAGCGACGCCACGCAACCGCGCCCAAGCGGAGAAGGGCAGCGACAGCGGGACCCACGACTGGGTCGACCGTTCTACGACCACCGGCAAGGTGACCAGTGGTCCGATTCGGAGGAATCAGAGGACGAGCACCGGGGAGAGCGAGTTTTCTCCATTACCGTTATGGCCGGCGGAGCCGTAGCCATAACTCTGGCAGGAAAGGGGGGGGGTGTAAGGCGGGTTCTAGACCCCGTCTTACATTCTTGTAGCAATAAGGAGAATTGTTAGCATTAAGATCATGTTGTAGCGTTAAGCATTTGAATTGAAGTAATTTGTGAATTAAGTAATTTTGTAATCGAATAAGTATCGATAGGAGTTAGTAAGGCTGGCAGCGCCCTCTATCGGGAGCGCGGGGAGCGGTCGGGTGCAACCCTGCACGAAAGCTCTGTGGTGAAGAGGGAGCTTTCGTGGTGGAGTTGCATCAGGACAGCTTCCGCCCTGCCCGATCGAGAGCGTGGCCAGCACTTTGTGATCGGGAGCGAAAGAGGATAGACGTGCGCACTCAAGCGACGAAGCGACAAGCTACAGTAAGTAGAACCGTTAGGGCCAGTGCGACTGTAGGGCGAAAGTGAGAGTGAAAAGAATAAAGAAAAGAATGAACGAAAATAAACGCGTGGTTATTGATTGTTAAGCTAATGCGAGAAAAGTAGAAGTGCCACTAACACCCCCAATCCTCTCCCGATCCCCAGTCATCTCCCGTTTCGCTTGGGTGCAGCGGTGTCTCTACGGCGCACCTAGAGTCACACCCTGCCCTTGCGAATCAACGTTGTCTTCCGCTGAAAGTGTTCGTGGTCTCTTGGCGCTCCAGAGTCGCGATCCCACTTTCGCAAGGCTTCCCCCTTCCTTCTGTGTGCAGTGATTCGCTGAGAACAACGGTGGCACCCCCGTTTAGATCTCGCATCCGCACTCTCCCCCTTCTCCCCCCATGTGCAGTGATTCGCTGAGAACAACGGTGGCACCCCCCGTTTAGATCTCGCATCCGCACTACCCCCCCCTTCCACCCAGCGCTCCCGTCGGGAACAGCGGCGGCCGCCTGAGTACCTCGGCGCCCTCGCTTTGATCTCGCGGAGCGACTTGGCCACTCGTAGAGAGCAGCGGCGGTGCCCCCCCGCTTCGATCTCGAGTCGCCCTCCCCCTCTTCCTCGTTAGTCTGAGTCCCTCCAACAACCTGGTTATCCCCGTCTACAGCGTCTCCGCGAATATTACAAATTTCTTGTAAGATTCGAGCCCTGGGCAGACTGAGATATGTACCCCAGCTAGAACCTTACACCATTAATATGTAAACAACTAACAGTGCCATCACTAGAACTAATAGTGGCATCACTAACACGAACATTACCTTTTTGAGTAAGAAAAGAAGAAGATCAATTCAAGCGAAGACGCGAATAAAAGAAGTCGCAGAAAGGCGCGGGAAAAAGAAAAAGAAGTTGAATCATTTATATAGCGTCTACAAACTCAGAAGTGGGATTGAGCTCATGTCATGGAAACTAACTTTAACGAAGTATCGGTCGTTCAGCTTAAAAGGTGGCTCGCAGCTTTAGGCTTGCCAACCCGAGGATGCAAGGCCGAGCTCATAGCACGTATTAACGCAGTGCCGGCAGGTGAGCGGGGCAGCATTCCAGAAGCGGAGCAGGCGCCTGAAGAGAACATGGCAGAGAATGCCACGGTATACCAGGAGGAGCAATTGGCAGAAGCTAACACGGCAGGTCAGAGTCTGCCAGTATCGATACAAGAGACAGCAATTGCTAGACAAGAGGGAATTCTGTTACAGCTAACTGCGCAGTTAGAGGCAGCTAAAATTTTGCTACAAAATTTGCGCGCGCCAACTGTCGGCGCCATGCAACAGCGGCAGTTAGAGCAGGACGACACGACTATTCACAACGAAGATAACGTCGGTGGCGCCAACGCCGAACTTGTCGAGAGCGTTAGTGACGCGCGCATTGGTGGCGCCGAATGTAGTGGTGAAATAGTTGCAGACGGGTCGAACGCAGGTACAGGCCCACCACAAAATCGTGAGCTGACCTCATCGTTATTCAGTTTAGCGAAGGAAGTACTGAATGAATTTTCCGGAGACGGATCAATTAACAACTGGATTGCTCAACTAGACAACATATCGAAGCTGTACCGTCTATCTGACATACAGAAAGAGTTGCTCTGCATAGTAAAATTGAAGGGTCATGCGAAAGAATGGTTGCATGCAGATCCGTCACGTATCGTCATGCCTTTGGGCGAACTATTGGAACAGTTGAGAGTCGGTTTTGGAGGCAAGCTTTCCAAGGCTGAGATGCGCCGTAAATTTGAAGAACGCATATGGAAAGGGTCAGAGAAGTTCGCATTGTATTACGAGAGCAAACATCAACTTGCACGGGATTTAAGGCTGGATGAGGAAGAACTGCTAGATGGACTAATAGAGGGAATACCGGACGTGCAGTTGCGCACGCAGGCGAAAATTCAATGCTTCGAGAATCCGGGAAAACTTATGCGAGCATTCGCAGGAGTGTGCTTGTCTGATCAAAGCGTCTCCAACGAGATAAAAGGAACGACAGCAGGAGCAGCACCTGGCAGTATGATAAAGGAGACACGTTGCTTTAATTGCAACTACAAAGGGCATTGGGCGAAGGACTGTTTTAAGCCAAAGAGGGAGCGAGGTTCATGCTACGGATGTGGCGCCACTGACCACCTTGTGGCAAAATGTCCAAAGAGGAAGAGTTTGGCCGATAACAATTACGTAAGATTGGTTAACATATATTTTAACAATAGAGCTAAGCTTTTTATCACTGCAGAATGCCTCATAGATTCAGGAAGTCCCATTTCATTTATAAGAAAATCACGTATTCCCATTGAAGTAGAACTTCAGATTCATAAAGGAATTTATTTTGGGCTAAATGAAAGCCAATTGAATATTGTTGGAAAAACAAAAGTTTATATTTTGAAGAAGTCAATAAAAGTATATTTTTGGTTAATAGTGGTTTCTGATGAATCTATGAGGTGGGACGTAGTGCTGGGAAGGGATTTTATGCATAACTGCGATTTAAACGTAGATCCAGGCGCTTTGAAGATGATTTCTGTAGAAAAAGATGAAAGCCCTTTATGTAAATCGGAGAAATTAAGCGAATTAGAGAGCGGATTTTTAGAGGAGTGTGCAACTTTAGCAGACAAATCGTTAGGCAATCATGAGCAAGACAGTAAATTGTTAGAGCAACTAGAGCATTTAGACAGGCCGTTAGTTAGTTTAGTAGACGATTTCCAGAACAGTATGTTTCAAATTAGTATTGTGGACGATAACAAGCGTGAGGTGTCATACAACATTAGAGAATCGGTCAGCTATAAAGTAAGAGAAAAATTCATAGAATTGCTAAATGAAAAATATATTGACGCTATTAAGCCGGTGAAGCCAAAAACTATTTGTGAAATGAACATAATGATTGAGAAAGCAAAACCTTTTAGTTGTGCACCAAGAAGATTGTCCTATACAGAAAAAGAAAAGTTACAAATTATGCTCGATGAATACCTTAGGGATGGCATCATACGACCCAGCTGTTCGGAATATGCATCGCCAATCGTATTAGTAAAGAAAAAAACAGGAGATTTGAGAATGTGTGTTGATTTCCGAAAGCTTAACAAAATTATGATTAAAGATAATTACCCTTTACCCTTAATTGACGATTTATTGGATCGGTTAGTAGGGAAATCAGTTTTCACCAAGCTTGACCTTAAGAATGGTTACTTTCATGTTTATGTAGAAAAAGATTCCATAAAATACACTTCATTCGTCACACCTTTAGGGCAGTTTGAGTTTTTGAGAATGCCAATGGGACTTAAGACTGCTTCACAAGTTTTTCAGAGGTTTGTTAACAGCATTTTTACAGATTTAATAAGAGAAAATAAGGTTATTATATATATGGATGACATAATGATAGCTAGCAAAAGTATACTAGAACACTTAGAAATTTTAGAAGAGGTGTTTAAACGATTAGTAGAAAACAAGTTAGAGTTGAGATTGGATAAGTGTGAATTTCTGCAGGACAGAGTTAAATATTTAGGATTTTTGATTTCGGAGGAAGGCATCAAAGCAGACGATAAAGGTCTGGAGGCGGTCAAAAACTTTCCAATACCTGATAAAACTCAGACATTACAGAGTTTCCTTGGTCTCTGCTCGTATTTTAGAAGATTTATTAAGGACTTTTCAATGATTGCAAAACCTTTATACGACCTTTTAAGAAAAGACAGAAAATTTCAGTTTGGAGAAAAAGAAATGATTAGTTTCTCAAGCTTGAAGGACAAATTATTAGAAGCGCCAGTGTTGTCACTATACAACCACAAAGAGGACATAGAATTACATTGCGATGCCAGTGCCATAGGATTTGGGGCAGTATTACTGCAGAAAAAAGAAGACGGCAGATTACATCCTATATTTTATTTTTCCAGACGGACAACAGAAACGGAATCGAAATATCACAGTTTTGAGCTTGAAACATTAGCCATTATTTATGCGCTTCGAAGATTTAGAATATATTTACAAGGCAAAAAGTTCAAAATAGTTACGGACTGCAATTCATTGACTTTAACACTCAATAAGATAGATCTTAATCCAAGAATCGCCCGATGGGCATTAGAAATGCAAGAATTCGATTATGAATTAGCACATAGAGCAGGAAAGCAAATGCAGCATGTAGATGCGTTAAGTAGATGTAACAACACGATTATGATAACAGAAGCAAACAGTTTTGAAACCAATTTAATAATTTGCCAAACGAGAGATAAGAAGCTGCAAGAGATTAGAAAATTGTTAGAGGAAAATGAGCATAAATTGTTTGAAATGAGAAATGGAATTATATTCAGAAAAAGCAATGATGACAGGCTATTATTTTATGTACCGGAGAAAATGGAAGATCACGTTATGTACAAATATCATGACGAATTAGGACACATTGGAAGAGACAAAATGTTAAGTGCGATCAATAAAACTTATTGGTTTCCCAATATGAAAAAGAAATTAGTAGAACACATTGAAAATTGTTTGAAGTGCATAGCATTTTCACCAAAGACAGGCAAAGGGGAAGGCCTACTACATAGCATTCCAAAAGGTAACAAGCCCTTCCAGTTAATTCATATAGACCACTATGGACCAGTAGACAATAGCCGATCCAAAAAATACATTTTCGCAGTAATAGATGGGTTCACAAAATTCGTTAGACTATACACCACAAAAACGACAAACACAAAGGAAGTAGTCAAGGCATTAAGAGAATATTTTAGATCATACAGCAAGCCAGAATGCATAATATCGGATAGAGGAAGTTGTTTTACGTCAGCAGAGTTTGATCAATTTATGGAAGAAGCAAAGGTGAAGCACATTAAGATTGCCACAGGATCGCCTCAGGCGAACGGACAAGTCGAACGAATAAATAGAAATTTAGGACCAATGATAGCCAAACTAACAGAAACTGAAAATGGACAGCACTGGGACTTGGTAGTTGAAAGAGTCGAGTACGCTTTAAACAACACAGAGCACAGTAGCACTAAGCAATTCCCCAGCGAAGTGTTATTTGGAATAACACAGAAGGGAGAAGTTAGTGATAGTTTAGGAGAACAATTAGAGGAATTTACACAGTTAGAAACACTTAGCACACGCAATTTGGCAGATATTAGAGAAAAGGTAGCGCGCAACCAATCCATTTCGCAAGCAAAGAATGAAAAACATTTTAATAAAACAAGGAAGTTAGCAAACAAGTATAAAGTAGGGGACTACATAATGGTCAAAAATTTCGATAGCACAGCAGGAGTTTCGAGGAAGTTAATACCTAAATCTAAGGGACCTTACGTTATAGACAAAGTATTAAGGAATGATAGATATTTGATTAAAGACATTGAAGGCTTTCAGTTGTCACGAAATCCATATCAGGGCGTTTGGAGTGCCAATAATATAAGACATTGGATAAAAGATTAAATTAAGCAAAACACTTTGTTAAACTAAGAATAATTTTAATCACATATTGTAAATATTGTACAACACACTCTAAGACTAAGAATATCTAAGCATTAAGAACATGTATTTCTAATTATATATATACAATTGTAAAAACTACTAGAGATAGAGGGCTATCTCATTGTCAGGATGGCCGAATTGTAACAGGCTGATGGCATACCATTAATATGTAAACAACTAACAGTGCCATCACTAGAACTAATAGTGCCATCACTAACACTAACATTACCTTTTTGAGTAAGAAGAAGAAGAAGATCAATTCAAGCGAAGACGCCAATAAAAGAAGTCGCAGAAAGGCGCGGGAAAAAGTAAAAAGAAGTTTAATCATTTATATAGCGAATAACCTCCCACCACAAAACAATAATTACAATCAACATTTCCAACCCACCCAAAACAATATGCCTCAGAGGTACCAAGAGATACCAAAACCACAAAACCCTTTTAGAGGTAATCAAACGGGACAGAGTAGACAGAACAATTATCACCAAACAACAACACCACAAAACAACAACAATCAACAGACGCAGAACCAAAGATTGGGTTCCGGACAGAGTAGAAATTTTAGAACAAATCAAGAGCTGCCGATGGAAATAGACACCATGGAAACACATAACAACGGATACGAAGACAACCAGTACGGACGAGCTATATCAGAATATAGTTACAAACAAAGCCAAAACTCGGGCGATGACCACGAACAAACTCGATCTCACAATGGTGAAGCGGAAGTGAACCATGCTGTTTTTTTTATGAAGCAGCCTCGGAACACTTACCAGTAATAAAGATAACAATAGACAACAAGACCTTTTTAGCTTTGATAGATATGAGCGACTTTAAGTTTAGCAAGCGAACAACTTGATTTTTTTAAAAAGATAAAACTTATCGACCCCTTACCATATAGCACCATTACTGGCAGAGAAGTAATCAGTTATGAAATACATACCACAGTCCCAAGAGAGTTTAATTTACCCAAAAACGCTAGAATTAGATGGAAGTTAGCGCCACTAAAGGGTAGAAAGTATAATTTCATAATAGGGATCGATCTATTGAACTATTTAAAAATTTTTATTAACATAGAACGAAAAGTAATAACACTTAATCAAAAAGAAAGCTATTATTATTATTAATAATCCGTACGTATATGAGGAAATAAGAACGTTAGAGCAAACAGACACAACGTTCAAAAATTTGCAACTGGGACATTTAAACATGGAAGAAAGAAGAGAAATACAGAAGATAATCAAGAAATTCGAAAAATTAATTTTCCGATAGGGTGACAACCTTACTAGTACCCCAGGAATAGAACATGAGATACGAACCACTACCGAAGAACAATTAAATTCCAAATTATATGAATGAATGAATAGAAACATGAGGAGGAGGTTAGGAAACAAATCAAAGAAATGGAGGAACAAGGAATAATTAGGAAAAGTAATTCGCGTTATTCAAGCCCCTCATAGTAATCCCAAAGAAAGTAGACAATTCGGGAAAGAAAAAATTCAGAATAGTAATAGATTACAGAAAGTTGAACGAAATAACAATAGACGACAAATTTCCATTATCAAATATTGATTCTCTACTTGACAAATTAGGACGAGCCCAATATTTCACTACATTGGACTCAGCCAAAGGCTATCACCAGATACTGGTAAAAGAAAAAGACAGAAAGAAAACCGCATTTGTGACACCCCATGGGTTGTACGAGTATCATTCGGGTTGAAAAACGCTCCAGCCACATTTCAGAGACTTATGAACGAAATTCTTCGAGATCACATAAATAAACAAGAAAGAAAAGTACAGTCGAGCTCGCCCGATCGTAGAATACTCTGTGCATTTTATTCCCGATCATTTTAATATAATCTTTATACAAGAATATCAACTGATAGTAATTGCAGTAAAACACGTTGAAACAAAAACATCTGTCTGTATGGATGCACATCCATATGTATAAATTTGACATTATATGTATGCACATACAAATGTACATATGTGTGTATATGTAATACTTATACAATTGGTCGGCACGGCCAGCGTCCGTAGGCAGCGCTGCCGCTAAGCTACGCAAGCAGCGAAATCGTTCGCTCACATGTTTGTATGTTTCTGTCTCGCTTGCACACATGCAGTGACTTGCGTTCAATTCTAAACTTTTTTTCGTGTCGAGCTCTTTTGTTTATTGTCCGATTTATATGCATCTTTAAGGAAAGTTTGATATATTTTGTCTCCAAACGAATTTAAAATTACAATACTGTTCGATAAGAACATATGCCCTTAAATCGGTATTAAGGTTTGAAAATTATTTTATTTTTTGCGGAAAGAGGGGGCGTGGCAGCCAAAAATTTTAAATAACATTGCATTTGCGCTATCTCTGCGTACCAAAATTGGTGTTCCTAAGTGCCATAGTTACTGAGCTATTCGCATAAAACATCGATATTTTACGAGATGTGTCTAGTATTTTGCTAATTGTGGGCGAAAGGGGCGTGGCATCCAAAAAAAAAAAAGTTTCTTGTATTGACTGACTTAATATCGAAAACTTGTAGCTCTTACCATCTCTGAAATCTGTTTGTTCATACGGACGGACAGACGGTCAGACGGACAGACGGACATGGCTATATCGACTCGGCTTGTGGTGCTGATCAAGAATATATATACTTTATGGGTTTTGCCACGCCTTCTTCTGCCTGTTACATACATTTCACAAACCCAATATACTCTCTCTCTCGCAGAGAGTATAAAAATGCGTAGTATATTTAGATGATATCCTCATTTTTAGTACATCGTTGCAGGAACATGTACAAGCAATAAATGAAATATTTCAAATTTTGCAAAGAAAGAATTTAAAAATTCAAGTTGATAAGTGCAATTTCATGAAAAGGAAACAGAATTCTTAGGTCATATTCTAACTAAAGACGATACAAAACCGAACCCAAATAAAATAGAAACAATCGAAAAATTAACACTCCCCAAAACAGAAAAACAGACTAAAAGTTTCTTAGGTATCACAGGATACTACCGTAAATTTATTAAAGATTATGCAAAAGTCGCACAGCCTATCACCAAATATTTAAAGAAAGAGACGAAAATCAATTCAAAAGACCCAACATATATAGAAGCTTTTGAAAAATTAAAACAATTAATAAGTTCTCATCCGATTTTAAGATACCCCGACTTTGAGAAAAAATTTACACTTACGACAGATGCATCAAAATACGCAATAGGCGCCGTGCTTTCTCAAGAAGGTCATACGGTGTGTTTCGCATCACGAACTTTGAATACACACGAAAAAAATTATTCAGCCCCAGATAAGGAATTTTTAGCAATATTATGGAGTGTAAGTTATTTCAGGCCATATTTATACGGACGAAATTTTAAAATATTAACAGATCATCAGCCAATACAATTTTTACATACAAAATACAAAGGCAAAGACATTTCACCAAGACACCAAAGGTGGTTGCTCAAATTAGGAGAATACGATTTTAACATTGATTATTTAAAAGGCAAAGAAAATAGAGTAGCAGATTTTTTGAGTAGAATAGAGGAAACAAATACAGAAGAAGATATAGGAGTTAAACAAGAGAAAGGAACAGAACAAAAGCATGTCAGACATTAATATGATAGCAAATATGGAAGAAAATATGTCAATTGCAACAGTATATTCCGCGGAAGAGAATTTACAAGATCATTTTTATATCAAAGAAGAAACAGTAAATAAATACAAAACAAATTATTTTAAACGAAAACAAAACAGAGGAAATTAAAATAATGCATGGAAAAAGAATCATATTCATAGCAAAATGTGACTTTCCAGCAACGGGAGAAATCTTTAAAAAATATATAAAAAAAAAGAAAAATAGGAATTTATTCAGAATTATCTTACCACGAATATAATGTAGCGCAGGAAAAATTAATAGAACTATATTCAAATGACAAACAAATAGAATTTATAAAATGCACATTACGAGCTCAAGACATAGAAGAGGAAACAGAAAGAGTACAACAGATAGCATTGTACCATATCAAGGAAAGCATTCATTCAGGTATACAGGAAACTTATAACCAGATTAAAATAGAATACATTTCCCTAAACTATTAGAGATTGTACAAACAGTAATTAATCAATGCGAGGTGTGCAAAGAAATCAAGTACGACCGTAAACCAACTAAGAAAATAAATTTCAGGAAACAGAAACCCCAACAAATAAAAATCAAATTATACACATTAACACGTACGTAATTAAAAACAAGTAAGAAAGGCTACAGTCGAGCGAGCCGACTGTAAAAGACCCCGTACTCATTCTAGTGCGCGTTTTACCATACATATAAGTAGTTTTCGACTGTTACATACATTGCAACGAATACAATATACCATTTTATTCTACGAGTAACGGGTATAACAAGAAAGAAAAGTACAGTCGAGCACGCCCGACCGTAGAATACTCTCTGCATTTTATTCCCGATCATCTTAATAAAATCGGTATCCAAGTATATCAATTGATACTTGCAATAAAACACGTCGAAACAAAAACATCTGATTGTATGCATACACACACATATACATTTGACATTATAAGTATGCACGCACATATGTATGTGTGTATATGTAATACATACACAATTGGTTGGCACGGCCAGCATTCGCGGGCAGCGCTGCCGGTACGCTACGCAAGCAGCGAAAACGTTTGCTAACATGTTTGTATGTTTCTGTCTCGCTTGCACACATGCAGTGAAATGGCGTTAAATTATAAACTTTGTTACGTGTCTAGCTCTTTTGTTTATTGTCCGATTTATATGCAACTTTCAGGATAGTTTGATATATTTTGTCTTCAAATAAATGTGAAATAACAATACTGTACGATAAGAACATATGCCATAAAATCGGCATTGAAGTTTCAAAACTATTTAATTTCTTGTGGGAAAAGGGGACGTGGCAGTCCAAAATTTTTGATGACAATGCAATTAAGGCGTCTCTAGGAACCTACGTACCAAAAATGATATTCCTAAGTGCCATAGTTACTGAGATATTCGCCTAAAACATCAATTTTTTCGAGGTGTTTCTAGTTTTTTGCTCATTGTGGGCGAATGGGGCGTGGCATCGAAAAAAAAAAGATTCTTGTATTGACTGACTTAATATCGAGTCGATAGAGACAAATTCAAACTTGTAGCTCTTACCATCTCTGAAATCTGTTTGTTCATACGGACAGACGGACAGACGGACAGACAGACAGATAGACAGACAGACAGACGGAGAGACGGACAGACGGACATGGCTATATCGACTCGGCTTGTGATGCTGATCAAGAATATATATACTTTATGGGGTCTGCCACGCCTCCTTCTGCCTGTTACATACTTTTCACAAACCCAATATACTCTCTCTTGCAGAGAGTATAACAAGAAAGAAAAGTACAGTCGAGCACGCCCGACCGTAGAATACTCTCTGCATTTTATTCCCGATCATTTAATAAAATCGGTAACCAAGTATATCAATTGATACTTGCAACAAAACACGTTGAAACAAAAACATCTGATTGTATGTATACACACACATATACATTTGACAATATAAGTATGCACGCACATATGTATGTGTGTATATGTTATACATACACAATTGGTTGGCGAGAGCAGCATTCGCGGGCAGCGCTGCCGCTAGCAAGAAGCGAAAACGTTCGCTCACATGTTTGTATGTTTCTGTCTCGCTTGCACACATGCATTGATATTGTGTTCAATTATTAACTTTCTTACATTTCTAGCTCTTTTGTTGATTGTCCGATTTAGATGCAACTTTCAGGATATTTTAATATATTTTGTCTTCAAATGAATGCTAAATAACAATACTGTACGATAAGAACATATGCCTTAAAATCGGCATTGATGTTTTGCAAATTATTTTATTTCTTGTGGGAAAAGGGGGCGTGGCAGTCCAAAATTTTTGATGACAATACAATTATGCCGTCTCTAGGAACCTGCGTACCAAAATCGGTGTTCCTAAGTGCCATAGTAACTGAGATATTCGCTTAAAACATAAATTCTTTAGGGGGTGTTTCTAGTTGCACATTGTGGGCGAACGGGGCGTGGCATCGAAAAAAAAAAAGATTTTTGTATTGACTGACTTAATATCGAGTCGATAGAGACCAAATTCAATTTTGTAGCTCTTACCATCTCTGAAATCTGTTTGTTCATACGGACAGACGGACACGCGGACAGACAGACGGACAAACGGACATGGCTATATCGACTCGGCTTGTGATGCTGATCAAGAATATATATACTTTATGGGGTCTGCCACGCCTCCTTCTGCCTGTTACATACTTTTTTTTTTGCACAAACCCAATATACTCTCTCTTGCAGAGAGTATAATAAGTCATTGATTTTTATATGGTAGACAACAAACAATTTCTATCTTGTATAGACTTGTATTCCAAATATGCAACTTTAATCGAAGTAAACGGCCGAGATTGGTTAGAAGCCAAAAGAGCCCTTTTAAAAGTATTTAATGACATGGGAAAACCAATTGAAATTAAAGCAGATAAAGACTCAGCCTTCTTGTGCTCCGCACTACAAATTTGGTTAAAATCAGAAGACGTAAATATAACCATCACAACTAGTAAAAAGGGTATTTCAGACATAGTAGGATTTCATAAAACAGTAAATGAAAAATTGAGAATTGTCAATTCTGACACAAATCAAGAAGATAAACTAACTAGATTCGAAATAATACTTTACACTTATAACCATAAAACTAAACATAATACGACTGGTAGAACACCAGCAGACATTTTCATTTACGCAGGAACTTCCGAGTATGAAACACAGTTAAATAAGAAAAATAAAATAGAAAGACTCAATGAGAAAAGAGCCGAATTCGAAGTAGATACTAGATATAGGGAATCACCGTTAGTAAAGGTCTAAATCCACAAATCCATTTAAGCAAACAGGGAACAATAAGACGAATAGATAAACAGGTAAACACTATGGAAGAAGAAAAAGGAGGTAGAAAGAAAATAACACATTATAAATCAAAATATAAAAGAAACAAAAAAAAAAAAAAAGTAGCGTCCACCCCGCCCTAGAGAAAAATCCTCCCAATTAATTTTTTCTTTTTAATTAAAAAAATTACCCCAAAAAAAAAACAAATTTTATTACAAAAAAAAATAAAACAAAAAAAAAAAAAATTATATTTAAAAAAAAAAAAAAAAAATTAAAAAAAAAAAAAATCACCCACAAAAAAATATAAATAAATATTAAAAAAAAAACCAAATTACATAAACTTTTTGGTTTTTTAAACAAGAAAGAAAAGTAAAGTCGACACGCCCGACCCTAGAATACTCTCTCCTCTATTTCCCCCCATTTTTTAAAAAAAATACCCCCCCAAAAAAATAAATATATTCAAACAAAAAAACTTAAAAAAAAAAAACCTCATTTTATGTATACACACACACATTAATTAAAAAAATATATCACCAATATTTATTTTTTGTGGCTTTTTTTTTTTATTAATTAATAGTTTTAAGAATGGAATATTGTTTAATATTTAAGTTTGTTTTCGCGCCATTGAAGGCGATAGTTGTATAGCAGTTAGCATTTAGACTTTGTATTAAGGACGCGGCGCCCTCTATCGGCAGCGCGGGGAGCGGTCGGGTGCAACTCTGCACGAAAGCTCGGTGGTAAGAGAGAGCTTTCGTGGTGGAGTTGTGTTGCGACAGCTTCCGCGTTGTTCGATCGAGAGCGTCGCGTCACTTTTCGATCGAGCCTGGGAGTGAGCAGACGTCGCGAGTTGGCGCGTCTGCCAATAGCAAGTAAGTTGGCGGCCACGTGCCGATAGGATTTCGTTAGGCGGTGCAGCAGGGCACCGTAGGGAACAGTTGTAACAATTAGCATAAGAATAAAGAATTGTATTGAAGATAACTAGAGTGCTTTCTTTCTGCTCTCTCTACTAACTCTAACCACTTTCCTAGTAGATAGGCGAGGGTCTCTTCCCGCCTGCCGTGGGACTATCCCGGCGCATTGAACTCTATTTTCCTTGTAGATAGGCGAGGGTCTCTTCCCGCCTGCCGTGGGACTATCCCGGCGCATTGAATTCTATTTTCTTTTCTGTAAACAGGCGAGGGTCTCTTCCCGCCTGCCGTGGGACTATCCCGGCGTATTGAACTCTTTTCCCTTTCCCGTAGATAGGCGAGGGTCTCTTCCCGCCTGCCGTGGGATTATCCCGGCACGTTGCCCATCTAATTGTCCCCAGCAGCATCCTATTCTGCAGTTGCTCTTACTCTTTCCCATATTTCCCGCACCCGAACTGCAGCGTCATTGCATTAAATAAATTTTCTTGCAAAGAGCGACCCTGGGCAGACTGAGATCTGTACCCCGGCTGGGAATCGTCTTTACAAGTGGCGCCCGAGCAGGGACGCTGCAGTTCTGAGAGGCGTTGCATACAGGCGACATAAAACCCCGCCAGCACGCATAGACAAGTGCGCGAGTAGGAAAAAAAATAAGAGCAGCTACAGTACAGTACTGTACAAGCATAGAATAGCATAGAGAAAAAGCAGTAGCGAAAAGTTTGGTGGCAAGGGGTAAACAAAGCCCACGGGGGGAAGCGGCGATCGAAAAGTGTCGCGACGCATACACAAACAAAAGTGTGAAATTCGGCTGACGCGTGCTCGCTCACACACGCGCGCAAGGTACAGTTGACGCGCGCGCAACGGCGCATCGTAAGAAAAACAAATAAAACGAAAAGAAACATGCAAAACGCGTACAGGGTGCCGCGGTTCGTAGTGAATAACGGCTGCGCGCAAGCAGCGCAATGTTTGCACAGTGGGCCAGTGGCCAATGTTTAATGCTCGAAATTGATTTTTAAAAAGACGGCGCAATATTTGCACAGTGGGCCACGGGCCACTTCAATATTTTTTTTTTGCGAAAAATGACTTTGAAGCAAGAACGGTGACATGTTTGGCACAGTGGGCCTAGGGACCGAATTTTATTTTTTTGAGAAAAAAAATAAAAAAAATAAAACAATAAATATACAGACATAATAAAGAAAAAAAAAAAAAAAAGACGTGTGGACAGCGGGCCAGAGTCCGAATTTTTAAGAGGAAAAAAAAAAAAAACTGTTTTCTGGGAAGGAAAAAATAAAGAGAACGAGACAAGCGACGAATCTGAGAGACTCAGAATGGAGTCAGGTGAGTCAAAGAATCCCGGGGTCGGCGTGCGCTGGGTATATTACAGGCGCAGAGAGGAACTAATGACGATGTTCCGGGAATTCGATTTGGAGGACGTTGGCCGCGTGGAGGATCTACGCAAGACATTCGCCGCGTTCATACAGGCGGGTGGCCACTCGGCAGAGGTGTGGGCACGACTGGCGGAGCTGGAGGCTCAATATGCCAGGCTTCAGGAGCCGCCTCGGATAGGCGCGTTGCTTGGCGTCGGTGGCGGATCGCGGCAACGGTCAGAGCCCGACCTACGGGGTGCACGCCTGTACGGGCATGCGGAGCGGCCAGCGTGGGAACCATCATCGGCGGATACAAAATTCCCGCCTAGTATCCGGGTGGAAGATGTTCGCGGATTCGGCAGGGATGTTTGTAGGCCACCGGATGGCGCTGGCGCGCATGGAAGGCCGCAAGAACGCATGTGGCCCGTCTATGAGGATTCCCGCTCGTTGAGGAGCGTGGCGGACCAGGTGCGAAAGTGGGACATGCGGTACGACGGGCAGTCGGACCCGCTCGGGTTTATTGCAACCCTGGAGCAACGAGCGAGAACATATGGGATTGATCTCGCATATATGCCAGGAGCAGTAAGCGAGGCGCTGAGCGGAAAGGCCGCTACATGGTTCCTCCTGAGTGGACTAAGGGACGCATCCTGGGCTGTCTTCCGGAGGGTATTTCTGGAGTTCTTCCTGCCTCCCCGGTACTTAGAGCGTCTGGAGGACCAGATTAGGTGCCGTCGCCAGCGACGCGGAGAAAAATTCAAGGACTACTTGGTGGAGATAAGGCTGCTCATGCGTCATGCTGGATACGACGCAGCACAGGAATTGCACCGGATATACGAAAACTCCTCCCCGGAATACCGATTGTATATCCGGAGGCAGGATTTTGCGTCGTTGCAGCAACTCACCCAGATGGCAGTGGAGTTCGAGAGTGTGCGGGATGAGGAATGGGCGTTCGCGAAGGACAGCGTTGGACGAGTTGAGCGTAGTTCACGCTATGGGTATGTAAATCGGCCGCCGGTACCCGAAGAGCGGCAGAATAACCCTTTCAGGTCGGCGATAGGAGGGCCCTTAGCGCAGGCATCCTGCAGAGAAGCGCTTCCAGGGACGACCCAGACAGAAGCCGTCAACCAGAGGATGACACACAACGATGGAGCAAGGTACGATCTGCGTAGAGCGTGCCATCGATGTGAACAAACGGGGCATTTCGCTCGGGAATGCGAGGATCACCTTCGGCCGGGTCTGCGGCAAACCAGGCAAGAGCAGTTGGGAGTGCTGCGAGCGCACGAGAGCGTAAAACGACCAGATGCGTCCCCCAACGCGGGAGGGCGACGATATGGAATTCCGGCAAGGAGTTCCCCATTGACGATGGAGGGAGGCAAGATCGCCGCAAAGGTGTCAATTGGTGACCATGAGATTGCGGCCACAGTTGACACAGGGGCGACGAGGAGCTTCATCAGCGGAGATTGGGTGAAGCAGTGCGGAGTACGAGGAGATGTGGTGGAGGAGCGCGCGCGAATCCAGCTGGCGGATGGGTCGGCTTTGGATGCGACAGGCGCGCTTAAATTGAAGGTCAGCTTCGCCGGAGAAAGCGTATTATTAAGGATGTTGGTAATGCCCATCATGTTGGATCATGCCATTCTGGGCATGGATTTTTTGTGCCTCATGGGCACCTCAATTAGCTGCGGACGGGGAAAAATTATATTAAGGAAGGAAGAAGCAGAGCAGTGTGGCAAGCCGGCGTTTCTCATGGAAGAACGCCCACCGATAGAAGTTATCCCGCTCTCCAAGCAGGGATTGACCGCTCGGGCTCGCACATCTGAGGAAAACGAGAAGAATAGATCGGAGGAACAGGCAACGAAGGGCGGAAACAGGTCGCCGAAGGCCGGAACAGCGTCTTCACCTGGAGTACGGAGGATAAATATTGAGGAAGCGAACGAGAAGAATGGATCGGAGGAACAGGCAACGGAGAGCGGAAACAGGTCGCCGAAGGCCGGAACAGCGTCTTCACCTGGAGTACGGAGGATGGCAATTGAGAAAGCAAACGAGGAAGTCACTCCCGGGTCGGCCGCAGTCCAGCTGGACCCGAGGGAGAAGGAGGAAAGGATGAAGGAAATCCCCGATGTAGCTCGGGGCAATCGTCAACGGGCATCGAAGGATCAGAGAAGGTCCTACAAAAGCGGAAGAAGAGAGTGGCGCCCTGGGATTGGAGATGCGGTCTGGTCGAGGCAACACCAGCTGTCTTGTGATGGCCCCAAGTATGGAGGGCCCTGCCGGGTGGTACACTTTATTTCCCCCAAAATCGTGCGACTCGCCCAGCAAGGCGAGCGTAAGAGAAGGGTGGCCAACCTAACCGCTTTAAAGCCTTTCTTTCAGAGCACGGATGAGGAAAACCCAGATCCCCCTGATGAGGGCGAGGCACAGCAAGACAGCAGCGAGGGTGGCGCATCAGGAGAGTCAACGCAATGGACGACGAGGGCGAGGTAAAGCGAGACTGCAGCAGGAGACAACGGCGACAGAAGGGAGCAACTGCCGCCGCACGCACTTTAAGCTGGACGACGTCGAGAGGATTTCGAGCGTGATCATCACCAGAGCAGGAGCGGTGATGATCAACTCTGCGGAGAAAGGGGGGGGTGTAAGGCGGCCCCAAAATTGACCGCCTTACATTATCATTTTGGTTTTATATTATTAATTAATAGTTTTAAGAATGGAATATTGTTTAATATTTAAGTTTGTTTTCGCGCCATTGAAGGCGATAGTTGTATAGCAGTTAGCATTTAGACTTTGTATTAAGGACGCGGCGCCCTCTATCGGCAGCGCGGGGAGCGGTCGGGTGCAACTCTGCACGAAAGCTCGGTGGTAAAGAGAGAGCTTTCGTGGTGGAGTTGTGTTGCGACAGCTTCCGCGTTGTTCGATCGAGAGCGTCGCGTCACTTTTCGATCGAGCCTGGGAGTGAGCAGACGTCGCGAGTTGGCGCGTCTGCCAATAGCAAGTAAGTTGGCGGCCACGTGCCGATAGGATTTCGTTAGGCGGTGCAGCAGGGCACCGTAGGGAACAGTTGTAACAATTAGCATAAGAATAAAGAATTGTATTGAAGATAACTAGAGTGCTTTCTTTCTGCTCTCTCTACTAACTCTAACCACTTTCCTAGTAGATAGGCGAGGGTCTCTTCCCGCCTGCCGTGGGACTATCCCGGCGCATTGAATTCTATTTTCTTTTCTGTAAACAGGCGAGGGTCTCTTCCCGCCTGCCGTGGGACTATCCCGGCGTATTGAACTCTTTTCCCTTTCCCGTAGATAGGCGAGGGTCTCTTCCCGCCTGCCGTGGGATTATCCCGGCACGTTGCCCATCTAATTGTCCCCAGCAGCATCCTATTCTGCAGTTGCTCTTACTCTTTCCCATATTTCCCGCACCCGAACTGCAGCGTCATTGCATTAAATAAATTTTCTTGCAAAGAGCGACCCTGGGCAGACTGAGATCTGTACCCCGGCTGGGAATCGTCTTTACAGTGTGTATATGTTATACATACACAATTGGTTGGCACAGCCAGCATTCGCGGGCAGCGCTGCCGCTAGAAAGCAGCGAAAAGGTTCGCTCACATGTTTGTATGTTTCTGTCTTGCTTGCACACATGCATTGATATTGTTTTCAATTATTAACTCTCTTACATGTCTAGCTCTTTTGTTTATAGTCCGATTTATATGCAACTTTTAGGATAGTTTGATATACTTTGTCTTCAAATGAATGTGAAATAACAATACTGTACGATAAGAACATATGCCATAAAATTGGCATTGAAGTTTCAAAAGTATTTTATTTCTTGTGGGAAAAGGGGGAGTGGCAGTCCAAAATGACAATGCAATTATGGCGTCTCTAGGAACCTGCTTACCGAAATTGGTATTCCTAAGTGTCATAGTTACTGAGATATTCGCCTAAAACATCAATTTTTTTCGAGGTGTTTCTAGTTTTTTGTTCATTGTGGCCGAAACGGGCGTGGCATCGAAAAAAAAAGATTCTTGTATTGAGTGACTTAATATCGAGTCGATAGAGTTCAAATTCAAACTTGTAGCTGTTACCATCTCTGAAATCTGTTTGTTCATACGGACAGACTGATGGACAGACGGACATCGCTATATCGACTCGGCTTGTGATGCTGATCAAGAATATATATACTTTATTGGGTCTGCCACGCCTCCTTCTGCCTGCTACATACTTTTTTTTTTGTCACAAACCCAATATACTCTCTCTTGCAGAGAGTATAAAAATACTTATTTTATGACCACAATAGATAAATTTTCCAAATTTGCAACAGCAAGCCCACTTAATGACAGAAACCATATAACGATACTAGAACAACTAGAAGACTATTTTACAAAAATGGGAAAACCGGACAAAATCATAGCAGACAATGAATTCAACTCCATTAGAATCAAAGGATTACTAGACAATGAAGGCATAAAATTACACCTTACAAAGCCCAACAGTCATACAGGAAACGCGGATGTTGAAAGACTACATAATTCAATTGCAGAGAAATTTAGAGTTATATACAAAACAGAAATACAAAATTTGTCAATAAAGCAAATTATGCAAAAGTGCATTAGGAATTATAGTGAAAGATATCATTCATCAACAAAATTCACACCAATAGAAATACAAAACAATAAGGTAGAACTGGAAAGAGTAAAAGAAAATATAGACGAAGCAAAAATAAAAATGAGAGAAAAATTAAATAAAAATAGAGAAGATTTTAATGAAACACGGAAAACAGGATATAATAAGAATTATAAAGCAGTTAGGCATAAGGAAGATCCAAAATATAAAAAAAATGCAGTTAGAAAATATTGATCCGGCAAATATTAAAAGGCCCTTACAAATTTACAGAAACTATGGATATTGATACTGACGATAATGACATTGTTAACAACAACAACGGGAACACTGACAATTCAACAAGTAACTGACGAAGACGGATTTACACAGGTAGGAATGAAGACACAAGAGATAGTAACATCAACTGACATAGTAATACATATAATCAATCTGGAAGAAATCGACAAAATTTTTAAAGATGTAGAAAGTAATATTCAAATGATACAAATCGAAAAAAATAACTGTTACGAACACAATTAACGGAAGCTAGAAACAAATTATATACACAATATCCAATTCAAATCAGAAAACGAAGGGGATTGGTGAACATAGTAGGAAATTCAGCAAGATGGCTATTTGGCACCATGGACGAAGAAGATAGGAAGGTAATCGAGAAACATTTGATAACATACAAAGACGATCTACAAGAATTAGAAAGTGAGAAAAACAAATAGATTTTTATTAACACTTATTTTAACTAAACAATTCAATACTTACAACATTTAATAAAAGCAGACAGAATAATAATAATACAGCTTTATTTCAAAATAATCTTTTAGTTTTTGCAATAGAAATACCTAAAACATTCATATCAGCAAACATTACAAAAATAGTTCCAATACCAAACAATGAAAACTTTGAAATAGACCAAGCAGTAGAACAGGTATTCATTTATAATAATATAACCTACACATATGAAATAAATAAAAAATTAAAAGAAGTAAGAAGAAGTAAAAATTGTATTTATAAGAAAAATTGTCAATTGCTAAATAAAATGGAATTTGAAATAATAGAATTAGATGAAGAAACGATAATAATAAAAAATACCAAAAACGAAACACTTGAACAAAATTGTAATAAAAACAAAATAGATATTAAAAGAATTATGCTAATTAGTTTTACAAACTGTACAATAAATATAGATAATAACTACTTCACTAACACTTATGAATTTAAAAACATTAGAACATTATACGAGAAAAAAGAAAATCACATCCAAAACTTCACTAACCAGTTAACATTTGAAAACATGCTAGAAAAATATAAAATCAATTGGGCAAGCATTAAGAATTTAAAAACACAAAAAAATATAAATTATACATGTAACACATTAATAATTATTGTCGTAATTATAAGCATAATATACATGATTGTAAAACATAAGAAAATCAAAATTAAAGTTCAAGACCGAATTCAGGAGAATTCTTATCTAAAAGGGGGAGAAGTTATCTATAAGTCCACTCCAGCCCCAGAATATTACATAAAACCAGACAGTGATCTAACCCCAATTAGCCAGAAAATACAAGAGTTATTGAACTCTTTAAATGCTTAGCAAACGTTTTCGCAACAAGAGTTTATTAAACTCTGTTGGTAATACTAAACATCCGGTTTCGCAACCGAAACACAAATGCAATATACCTAATTCCAATTATTTATGCCAACACCAATCGATACTAAAACACATGTACGTAGAATAAGTTAAATCAGCACTTCACCTAATTCCAATTAATTATACCAACATTAATAGAGACTAAGACACATGTATGTAGAATAAGTTAATCAGCACTTTATGTAAAGCTTTCATTTTATGAATTTTAATAAACAGTTTTAAGTCAAGTCTTACCACTTAAAACCCACGGTCGTGTCTCATTTATTGAGTTCACAATATTATTATTTTTTATCATTCAACCCGTTGAAATATGAAATTGGCGCAGCCGGTAGGATTCTTTTTCTAAAAAGGATCCAGTGATCGAACCGAAACATATAAATAAATTTATATCATTCGGGCGAAAAAAAATAAATGATATATTAAAACGTTCGAAACGAGAAACGAAATGACAAGTTAAGTAAACTAAAAATCAGTTTAAATAACTTAGTGTGTAAGGCGGGTTCCAGACCCCGTCTTACATTCTTGTAGCAATAAAGAGAATGTTAGCATTAAGATCATGTTGAAGCGTTAAGCATTTGAATTGAAGTAATTTGTGAATTAAGTAATTTTGTAATCGAATAAGTATCGATAGGAGTTAGTAAGGCTGGCAGCGCCCTCTATCGGGAGCGCGGGGAGCGGTCGGGTGCAACCCTGCACGAAAACTCTGTGGTGAAGAGGGAGCTTTCGTGGTGGAGTTGCATCAGGACAGCTTCCGCCCTGCCCGATCGAGAGCGTGGCCAGCACTTTGTGATCGAGAGCGGAACGGAATAGACGTGTACACTTGAGCGATCAAGTGGGTGAGAATGTAAGTAGAACCGTTAGGGCCAGTGCGACTTAGGGCGAGAGCGAAAGTTAATAAAATAAAGAAACGAATAAAGAAAAGTGAAGTGCCGTTGTCCATTGTTGCGCCTGTGTGAGAAAGCAGAGGTGTGACAGAAATTCCCAATCCACTCCCGATCCCCAGTCATTTCCCCGTTTCGCTTGGGTACAGTGGTGTCTCTACGGCGCACCTGGAGTCACACCCTGCCCTTGCGAATCAACGTTGCCTTCCGCTGAAAGTGTTCGTGGTCTCTTGGCGCTCCAGAGTCGCGATCCCACTTTCGCAAGGCTTCCCCCTCCCTTCTGTGTGCAGTGATTCGCAGAGAACAACGGTGGCACCCCCCGTTTAGATCTCGCATCCGCACTCTCCCCTTCCCCCCATGTGCAGTGATTCGCTGAGAACAACGGTGGCACCCCCCGTTTAGATCTCGCATCCGCACTACCTCCCCTTCCACCCAGCACTCCCGTCGGGAACAGCGGCGGCCGCCTGAGTACCTCGGCGCCCTCGCTTCGATCTCGCGGAGCGGCTTGGCCACTTGTAGAGAGCAGCGGCGGTACCCCCCAATTCGATCTCGAGTCGCCCATCCCTCTTCCTCATTAGTCTGAGTCCCTCCAGAAACCTGGTCGTCCCCGTCTACAGCGTCTCCGCGAATATTACAAATTTCTTGTAAGATTCGAGCCCTGGGCAGACTGAGATATGTACCCCAGCTAGAACGCTTCCTTACAGTTTAAAAAAAAAAAAAAAAAAAAATTAAAGTTAAAGTATATGTGTAGTCGTATATACCCAGCGATACCCTAACTTTGGTGGCATAGCGGCGGAAGTATAGGCAAGGGGTATATAAATCGGGCAGGGAAACGTGTGTCGCAGTTTCGTCGCGAGTCGGTACCTGCTAGTGCACGTGCACTAAGCCTAGCAGTGACGGAATTTGGCACAGCAAGAAACAGCGATTAAAAAGAGCGCGCGCGACGCAGAGCGCGGAGGCTCGTCCCCGCACAAAACGGAACAAACAGACAAGAGAACAAGTGTATGCGTGTGACGTCACAGGCGCGTGCCCGCTCTCACATATGTGCGTTTCGGTGGTGAGTTTGGCGACGCGTGAAAATTTGGAAAAATTAAACGACAGGGGCCGAAGGCCAGGAAAAGTAAAAATAAATCGAGGAACAGTGGGCCAGAGGCCATAAAAAATCGGGAAAAATTAACAGTGGGCCAGAGGCCATAAAAAAATCGGGAAAAATTAACAGTGGGCCAGAGGCCATAAAAAAAAATCGGGAAAACTAACAGTGGGCCAGAGGCCGTAAAATTCGGGAAAATTCATAGTGGGCCGAGGCCAAACGGGGAAAAAAATATAAGGATCAAATAAAAAAAAAGTAAAAAAACAAGGCAGTGGATAGGCAAAAATATTTCTTTTTTTTTTGCGCATTGTGAGCCGAACGAGACGGCGCGACCAAGAAAAAAAAAATCATCGAGGGATTTTTTCAAGTTTTCCTCAAGGAATTCACCAAGGAAAAGCCGCGACCCCACGGGAAGAATTCATCGAGGAATCGCTTGTGCTTGTGGCAGTTTATACAACATGGATGGAAGTGAGTCCCTAAATCACATAGTGGGGTTGCGGTGGGTATACTATCGCCGAAAAGAAGAACTATCGGCGATACCGCAGGAATTCGGCCGGAAGGCAGCGTCGAGGCATTCAGGAAGCGAATTTCCTCGTTTATACAAGCCAGCGATCACAGCAGGGAGGTCTGGAATAGACTCGTCGAGCTGGAGGCCAAATACGGGAAGCTCGTCGAGCCCTCCGCTGGTGAATTTGGCGGACGGCCGCACCAGAAGTCGGAGCCAGATTTTCGAAGGCGCCACCTGTATGATCACCCTCCCCCCCCGTCATGGAAGCCGCAGCAGTCGACGGTGAAATGCCCACCAGAGATTCGGGTGGAGGGGAAACTGAAGGTCAAAGTTGACCGCCTTACATTATCATTTTGGTTTTGTATTATTAATTAATAGTTTTAAGAATGGAATATTGTTTGATATTTAAGTTTGTTTTGGCGCCACTGAAGGCAATAGTTGTATAGCTGTAGCATTTAGACTTTGTATTAAGGACGCGGCGCCCTCTATCGGCGGCGCGGGGGGGGGGGGCGTGTGCCTGCACGCAAGGTCGGGGGGGAGTGAAGGGGGTGCTTTGTTGTGGAGTTGTGTTGCGACAGCTTCCGCGTTGTTCGATCGAGAGCGTCGCGTCACTTTTCGATCGAGCCTGGGAGTGAGCAGACGTCGCGAGTTGGCGCGTCTGCCAATAACAAGTAAGTTGGCGGCCACGTGCCGATAGGATTTCGTTAGGCGGTGCAGCAGGGCACCGTAGGGAACAGTTGTAACAATTAGCATAAGAATAAAGATTGTATTGAAGATAACTGGAGTGCTTTCTTTCTGCTCTCTCTACTAACTCTAACCACTTTCCTAGTAGATACGCGAGGGTCTCTTCCCGCCTGCCGTGGGACTATCCCGGCGCATTGATACCTTTCCCCAGTAGATAGGCGTGGGTCTTTTCCCGCCTGCCGTGGGACTATCCCGGCACGTTGCCCATCCAATTGTCCCTAGCAGCATCCTATTCTGCAGTTGCTCTTGCCCTTTCCCACATTTCCCGCACCCGAACTGCAGCGTCATTGCATTAAATAAATTTTTTTGCAAAGAGCGACCCTGGGCAGACTGAGATCTGTACCCCGGCTGGGAAACGTCTTTACAAGCAGATGGCTACGGAGTTCGAGAATCTCCGGGAACAGGAAACGGAGTACTCTCGAACCAAAACGAGTAACAGGGGTGAGTCAAATTTTGCAGGGGCGGGGAATAGACCGCCAAACCCGTTCCGTCAAGAGACGAGAGCACAGCAGTGGACCGGCAAGCGACAGCACCGCAAGGAGGAGCAGCACACGGCAGCGGCGGATTTGACCCGAGACGCGCTTGCCACCAGGGAGTGCCCCAACGCCCAAGTGATGTTTTGTCGAGTCTGCGGCACACGAGGACGAAGCAGCAAGGAATGCTGCGAGCAAGTGAGGTCGGGAAACGACCCGAGGCGCCCCTCAGGCCAGGAGGAGTGTCGCGCCGTGAATCACAACTCCAGGCGGTAAGCGGACCGATGGTGGTGAAGGGCGGAAAAACCGTGGCCCAAGTTACGGTCGGCGGACAGGCGACGACAGCCACGATAGACACAGGAGCGACGCGCAGCTTTGTGAGCGAGCACTGGCTGCGGAAGCAGAAGATCAGCGGTAAGCGGCTGGAAGCGAATACTAGGATTCGCTTGGCGGACGGATCATTCGTGGAAGTGAAGAGGGCATTCCTGGTCGAGATATGCTTGGCAGGAGAGACAGTGAAGGTGGTAGTGCTGGGTATGCCTACCATGCTAGACAACGTCATCCTAGGAATGGATTTTTTGTGCAGGATGGGAACCACGGAACGCATAGGGCGTGCGAAATTGGCCATGGAATTGGTAGCAGACGAGGAAAAGGAGTCCGTCGCGGAGACCCGGACTCCAGATACGGTAGCCCCACCCCCCGAGGAAAAGCCTGAAGTGCAGCGGCATCGGAAGAGGGCGAGGGACCAGAGAGATCGTGTCACCCCAACGGTTGGGGCAGGCAGAAAGAACAAAATGGGTGAGTGTAAAACGACATTTGAAGACAGAGCAGATGGAGCGCAAGGGGCGAGGTCTGGGACCCCCCAGGGAGCGCAGTTGATGGACGCTGAAGAGGAAGAGGAGGAACAATCCCAGGCTGAGGTTGCGGAATGGCCGGCCGACCTCGAGCCTGAGATAAGCGAGTTTTTGAAAAAGGAACTGGTGTCTTTCGAGAACCTATCGGGTGTCTCACACATCGCGGAGCACAGCATCCGGATGAGAGACGACAAACCGCTGAAGCAGCGGTATTACCCGAAGAACCCGGCGATGCAGAAGGTGATAGACGAGCAGGTAGACGAGCTCATCCGAGTAGGTGAAATCGAGAAGTCCCGTAGCTCGCACAGCGCTCCGATAGTCTTGGTAAGGAAAAAGACTGGGGAGTGGCGGATGTGTGTGGACTACCGGCAGCTCAACGCGCACTCCATACCGGATGCTTATCCAGTCCCTCGGATAAATCACATTCTGGAGAGGTTGCGCCACGCCCGCTATATTTCGACGCTGGACTTGAAGCAAGGATACTGGCAGATCCATATGGCTGCGTATAGTCGTGAATGCACAGCTTTCACCGTGCCTGGGAGAGGTCTGTTCCAGTGGAGTGTCATGCCGTTCGGTTAACATGCGGCAGGAGCAACATTCCAGAGGGCCTTGGATACGATAATAGGACCGGAAATGGAGCCCCATGCATTCGCATACCTCGACGACATAGTGGTGACGGGAGCCACGAAGGAACAGCATGTCGCGAACCTGAGGGAGGTTTTTCGGCGACTGCGAGCTGCGAACCTGAGGCTAAACAGGAAGAAGTGTCGTTTCTTTCAGAAGAAACTGGCGTACCTAGGACATGTGGTGAGCGGTGAAGGTATCTGTACAGATCCCGACAAGGTCGATGCGATCCGGAACCTTCAGGCTCCCCATAATCTGAAGACGCTACGGCAATGCCTTGGAATGGCATCATGGTACAGGCAGTTCGTACCAGATTTTGCAACCCTGGTAGAACCGATGACATCTCTCCTCAAAAAGGGCCAAAAGTGGGGCTGGGGAGAGGCACATGAAAAGGCCCTGCAGGAGCTGAAGGAGAAGCTGACGACAGCCCCGGTGTTGGCGTGTCCAGACTTCTTAGCTAAGTTTTCGCTGCAGAAGGATGCGAGTGACTACGGCATAGGGGCCGTGCTCACACAGACGATCGACGAAGACGAGAGAGTGATAGCGTACGCCAGCCGGAAGCTGCTGGCTGCGGAGAGGAACTATTCGGCAACGGAGAAGGAGTGCCTGGCGATAGTATGGGCCATCAGGAAGATGCAGTGCTACCTGGAGGGATATCGTTTCGAGGTGATAACGGATCACTTGGCACTAAAGTGGCTGAACTCCATCGAAAGTTCATCTGGAAGGATAGCGAGATGGGCCCTGGATTTGCAGCAGTTCCAGTTTCATATAAGGTATCGCAAAGGTAAGCTGAACGCGGTAGCGGACGCGCTTTCCCGACAGCCCCTGGATACGTGCCAGCGAGTGTCGACCGAGGACCACCAGTGTAGGTGGATAGAGTAGATGGAGGAGAGGATCAGGACCCAGCCGGAGAGATTCCCGTATTACATCGAGGAGAATTGGCAGCTTTACAGGAATATGGGGCGGAGGACCGACGAATGCTAACCCGACAGGTGGCGGAACCGGACCACTCCCTCGGTCAAAGCGCGGCAATACAATGCTGCTTGTCTTCCATGGCGCATTCTCCAAGTGGGTGGAGCTAGTCCCACTTAAAAGGGCGACCGCAGCATCGCTACAACAGGCGTTTCGCGAGAGGAGCAGAATCCAGAAGACAGTGACGAAAGCATGGACACCCCTGCAGGTCGCGAGCTCGCCTTGGGGAAGGGCGAGTAACGCGGGCCCAGCCGGAAAAAGAGGGGGATAGGTATCATAAGTAGATGAAAATGTATTCAGAAAGAAGTTGTAATTAGAATGTAAGGTAAGGTTGTCCCGAGAAATTGTAACTAGAACGTAAGGTGAAGTTGCCTGGACAGTCGCACTGATAGGAAGATAACAGATAGGGTAGAGGTAATAATACGACATATTTTGTTTCATCTCAAAAGTAGATAGAGAACCCCAAGATGGAGGATGAATACATCATAATAAGCAGCGACGAGGAGATGGGCAGCGCAGACGCGTCAGACAGCGACGCCATACAACCACGCCCGAGCGGAGAGGAGGAGAGACAGCGGGACCCACGAGTGGGCCGACCGTTTTACGCCCACCGGCAAGGTGACCGGCGGTCCGATTCGGAGGAATCAGAGGACGAGCACCGGGAGAGCGAGTTTTCTCCATTACCGTTATGGCCAGCGGAGCCGTAGCCATAACTCTGGCAGGAAAGGGGGGGGTGTAAGGCGGGATCTAGACCCCGTCTTACATTCTTGTAGCAATAAGGAGAATTGTTAGCATTAAGATCATGTTGTAGCGTCAAGCATTTGAATTGAAGTAATTTGTGAATTAAGTAATTTTGTAATCGAATAAGTACCGCAAGGAGTTAGGCAGGCTGGCAGCGCCCTCTATCGGGAGCGCGGGGAGCGGTCGGGTGCAACTCTGCACAAAAGCTCTGTGGTGAAGAGTGAGCTTTTGCGATCAAGAGCGGAACGGGATAGACGTGTACACTTGAGCGACCAAGTGAGTAAGAATGTAAGTAGAACCGTTAGGGCCAGTGCGACTTTAGGGCGAGAGCGAAAGTCAATAGAATAAAGAAAAGAATGAGTAAAAGTAAAGTGCTGTTATCCATTATTGCGCATATGTGAGAAAGCAGAAGTGTGACAGAAATTCCCGATCCACTCCCGATCCCCAGTTATTTTCCCGTTTCGCTTGGGTACAGTGGTGTCTCTACGGCGCACCTGGAGTCACACCCTGCCCTTGCGAATCAACGTTGTCTTCCGCTGAAAGTGTTCGTGGTCTCTTGGCGCTCCAGACTCACGATCCCACTTTCGCAAGAAGCGATTCGCGGAGAGCAACGGCGGCGCCCCCCGTTTAGATCTCGCATCCGCATTCTCCCCCTTCCTTCTATGTGCAGTGATTCGCCGAGAACGACGGCGGCGCCCCCCGTTTAGATCTCGCATCCGCACTACCCCCCCTTCCACCCAGCGCTCCCGTTCGGGAACAACGGCGGCCGCCTGAGTACCTTGGCGCCCCGTTTTGATCTCGCGAAGCAGCTTGGCCGCTCGTAGAGAGCAGCGGCGGTACCCCCCGCTTCGATCTCGAGTCGTCCTCCCCTCTTCCTCGTTAGTCTGAGTCCCTCCACAACCTGGTCATCCCCGTCTACAGCGTCTCCGCGAATATTACAAATTTCTTGTAAGATTCGAGCCCTGGACAGACTGAGATCTGTACCCCAGCTAGAACGCTTCCTTACAGTATATAATATATAAAATAATATATTGGAAAGGGCACTTGAACACACACTCGCGATTTAATAAAACTTGAAGTTTGGCTTATTGGGAGACCGTATGTATGTATGTACGTACATATGTTGCAGAATTAAATGTATGTAAATGAAACTTAAAAACGCCAATTTGTAACAAACAATTACAGAAAACGAACACAGGATAGGTTTGAATATACCTTGGGAATCTGCGAGGCAGATCATGTATTGGAAACACATACAGAAATTGCAAAATGGACAAGTCGCTATGGGAGAGCAGGAAACTTTGCACTTTGCAATTTGTATGTACAAGAATTATTCCAATACAAAAGCAATACTTATCAGACTTTCCACCGATCCACCGATGAGTTTAGGAGGGCGAAAGGCTGAGGAGATTTTCGGGTGCCAATATCTGCTGATGCTACTGCTCCGGGGATGAAGCGGAAATTTTATTGAATAAAACTCGCGGTACAGCGTTTATGTCGATTTTAAATGTGATGCTTATTTATTTATTCACTCGCGAAAGCAAGTAAGCGGGTTGAAATATACTTATAACACGTAAGAAAGGCTACAGTCGATCTAGCCGACTGTAAAAGACCCCGTACTCATAGTATTTGCAATAAAATACTTTGAAACAAAACCGTGAGTTTGTAATAGGGATGTAAGTCGTCAAGAAAATGCCGATATCGATATTAATTAAAATATCACATAAAATCACATATGGCGTTCGATATCGATATTATCAACAACTGAAATCAAATGCGATGTCGACATAATGATCAATTGTCGCGTTCAATATCATATCGCAATTATAATTACTATCGTATTGAATATAGATATATGATTTATAGTTTCGTATGCATACATGTGCGTGCATCGTCCGCGAGCAGCGCTGTCGCTACACAAGCAGCGAAAACGTTCGCTCACATGTTTAAATGTTTCTGTCTCGCTTGCACACATGCATTGACATTGCGTGCAATTGTTAACATTGTTACATATCTAGCTCTTTTGTTTATTGTCCGATTTGTATGCAACTTTCAGGATAGTTTGTGATACTCTGTCTCCATACAAATCTCAAATTACAATACCGTACGATAAGTGAAAATGCCTTAAAAATGGCATTGAAGTTTTAAAATTTGTTCGATCGTGTGGAAAAACGGAACGTGATAGTCCAAAAATTTTAATGACAATGCACTTATGCTGTCTCTAGCAAACTGCATACCAAAAATGGTACTCCTAAGTGCTATAGTTACTGAGATATTCGCTTAAAACATCAATTTTTTCCTAGATGACCATAGTATTTTACAATTTGCGGGGCCGGTAAGGGGCGTGGCAAAGATTTGAATCAAACTTGATCTGCCTGACATAAAGACGGACTACCATTCTAAATTTGGTGGCTCTAGCTTTGTTAGTTTAAAAGATCCAGGTGTTCATACGGACAGACGGACATAGCTATATCGTCTCGGCTGTTGATGCTGATCAAGAATATATATACTTTATGGGGTCGGCCTGTTAAGCGCATTTCCCTTCAGACAAACTTAATAGACCCCTCTACTCTTTTTCAGAGTACGGGGTCTAAAAATTACAAGAAAATAGAAAAGTAAAGGCGACGGAATTCGCGTAGTGAAAAGTATGGCGCTTTACACTGTAATACCAGTCACTCCGTTCGGTGTGACCGGCTTTCGTAAAGTTTAAAATCCCCATTCATCCTGTTCACCCTGTGGCGTGAACAGTTCTTATTCGCGCTTTACTGAAAAGTTTAAAATACCCCCCTCACTCATCCAGTTCTTGTTCGCGCTTTACTGAAACTCTGGGCTAACTTGGCATTAAAGCCTTTCGCAAAATTGCTTTGCTGAAAGTTCCGCTTGTATGTCTCCTGTCCCACTATAAAGGAAACATCACGACTGCGTTGATTATATATTTGTTCGTTTTTTATTTCCTATTGCCTTTGCTTTCGATCGTATTAGGTCGAAAGAATCTTCGCTGTCAAATTGCACCGTTCTGTCTTCGGTTCGGACTCGAGTTGACGGCTGAATGAACATTTGAACGCAACGAACAACATATATGGCTTAGCTGCTCATCTCAGTTTTTTTTAATCTGGATGTACATATGTCTTAATTGCTGCAATAACCGATCTATTAACTCTTTCTGAGGCATTCGCTTGGGGAGCATAAACTGCAGTAAAAGAAGGTTTATATTATATATATCCAACAGTGAATTAAAAACGTGAGATTAAAATTGTACGCCGTTATCTGAAACTACAACTTCTGGAATGCCAAAACAGTGGAAAATTTCTTCTTCCAGGTATCTTGCGGCTTCTTCTGCTGTAAATATCTTGACAGCCCACAAAAAAGGAAATTTGGAGTAATGATCCAAGACCACAAAAATACCAATATGGCCTGTACGACTTCTAAGGTAGGGTCTTAAGAAATCTACATAAAGCTTTTGGAAAATCCGTTACGCCAGGAGTAGTTACGGCTCTTTGTACACCTACACTATTTTTTACTATTTACTATTTAGACGTTGATGTACTAACGAGACAGTACATTCATGTGGTCCAACAACACCAAGCAACGCGCGGAACCCTGCAAATAATGCAACCACCTCGCGCCCAACCGACCGAGGGGCACACCGCAAAACGTACGGCTAACGAAGAACGCGAATCGGATTTATTAGTAAAAAACGATTACAATATAATAAAAATACATTACAATATGACAAAATATTACAATACGAAAAAAAATATATAATAATTTATTATGTAAACTATTTTTAATTAAGATCTAGACAGGTGAGAAAGAATACAATCTCTAATGAAAGGGATAAAAGTAGAACTACCTACAATTCGAGAAAGTTTGTTGTAGTTACTACACAAGATTCGGAAAGGGTTATGGACATCAAAGTTAGTAGTACGGGGTTGCACACACGTCGCAACTTATATATTCTTTGTCCATCTGAGTACATATTAATGGAAATGTCTAAATCTAGTGCTGATACCACCATGTGTACGCGACCAATCTTTGAGGACAATGTTCTGAGTTCCCATGCGGTGTACAATTTTAAACACAAAACCTTGTAGCTTCAATGCCCATCGAGCCAATCGTGAGCTTAGGTCTGATTGGGACATAAGTCATTTTAAGGACGCATGATCGGTAACGATGGAAAATTCTGGACCGTCCACATATGTTCTAAACTTGTTAACAGCAAGAACGGCTGCTAAGCATTCTTTTCAGGCTTTTGAACGAGAACGACTGGCGAAGACCAAGATCTTGAATATTCCTCAACAACTCCTAAGCTGAGCATCATATTTAGCTCTTGATACATAAGCTTTTCGACTGGAGGTGAAACAGGGGAATGTCATTGTTTAATAGGTATTGCCAACTATGGCTTGCGCATTGCATGGTCTATGGCCTAGTTTCGACATTATAGGTCCGTTAAGATGATGTGAATCAAGTATCTTTGTCGTAAACCTACCTCCAATGCAACCTATTAATGCACTGGTGTCAAGCGGGCCACTTACAGTCTTCCGTAAAAGAAAAACGTGTGGGTATGGTTGAATATCATAAGAATTGTTAACTACTGCTGCCAAAAGCTTCTTCTCAATTTTTCCGAGTGATAAAAACTCTATTTGACGGGTTACGGAGAGAGAAAGATTATTAGATTTAATAGCTTTATTAATTTAATAAACGTCCGGTATTGTATATATGATCTGTGTTTGGATACAAGAAGTATCTGAATCCTTTGCGAATCTGTGCTGGTCGACTTCGAATTCATCGGTTTGCGTGCACTTTTCAACAGTGCACGGTCTAACCAGTTTTTTTTTTTTTTTGCGGGCTATTGCATTTGCTACACGATGGTTTATATGTATCGGCTTAACCACACCCGTAGAAGAATACTCTACGAATTTGACTAACACAGTCTTGGTAACGGTGTCCGGTTTCTTCACAATTCCAAAATACTAATTGTATAGCTGCTATACCTGCCTCTTCTTATTCAAAAGTCTCCGATTCTGATTCTTACTCTATTCGACCTTGTACAGCATTGATTGCTCGTCGTGGCATCGGCAGTGGGCGAGGTTTTGGTGGTGAAGGTTTCATAACGGTTTGCAAAAAGAGTTCTCGGGTTCTCCTCATACAGTAATTCATGCTGGATTTCCAACTTTTAATTAGATCTGAGCGACTGCGAAAATTCAGAAAGAGGAACTGTGAGTTTATCTGCTAGGGTGATAATTGATTCGTAAAACTCATCAAATTTTTCTTTCTCTCTTTGTTTACGCCTATCTATAAGGGCTCTAACATGCAAATCAATACGTTCGTCCTTAAATTGACTTTTGAGCGAATGGCGCAATCCTTCCCATTGGATGGCTGGCACACTCTTATGGTAACGTCAGAACCATTCACTGGCCGTTCCTTCGAAAAAGTTGCTAGCATACCGCGCAAGAACTCCAGTGGTTCCGCCCATATGCCAAAATTAAAAAATCGTCACACGATATTAAAAAAAAATCCACACTATTTATCACGCAAATGTCCATTTTTATACTCTCTGCAAGAGAGAGTATATTGGGTTTGTGCAAAAAAAAAAAGTATGTAACAGGCAGAAGGAGGCGTGGCAGACCCCATAAAGTATATATATTCTTGATCAGCATCACAAGTCGAGTCGATATAGCCATGTCCGTCTGTCCGTCTGTCTCGTCCGTCTGTCCGTCCGTATGAACAAACAGATTTCAGAGATGGTAAGAGCTACAAGTTTGAATTTAGTCTCTATCGACTCGATATTAAGTCAGTCAATACAAGAATCTTTTTTTCTTCGATGCCACGCCCCGTTCGCCCACAATGTGCAAAAACTAGAAACACCTCGTAAAAAACTTATGTTTTAGGCGAATATCTCAGTAACTATGGCACTTAGGAACACCCATTTTGGTACGCAGGTTCCTAGAGACGGCATAATTGTATTGTCATCAAAAATTTTGGACTGCCACGCCCCCTTTTCCCACAAGAAATAAAATAATTTGCAAACTTCAATGCCGATTTTAAGGCATATGTTCTTATCATACAGTATTGTTATTTAGCATTTATTTGAAGACAAAATATATTAAACTATCCTGAAAGTTGCATCTAAATCGGACAATAAACAAAAGAGGTAGACATGTAAGAAAGTTGATAATTGAACGCAATTTCACTGCATGTGTGCAAGCGAGACAGAAACATACAAACATTCTTCCAGGTATCTTGCGGCTTCTTCTGCTGTAAATATCTTGACAGCCCACAAAAAAGGAAATTTGGAGTAATGATCCAAGACCACAAAAATACCAATATGGCCTGTACGACTTCTAAGGTAGGGTCTTAAGAAATCTACATAAAGCTTTTGGAAAATCCGTTACGCCAGGAGTAGTTACGGCTCTTTGTACACCTACACTATTTTTTACTATTTACTATTTAGACGTTGATGTACTAACGAGACAGTACATTCATGTGGTCCAACAACACCAAGCAACGCGCGGAACCCTGCAAATAATGCAACCACCTCGCGCCCAACCGACCGAGGGGCACACCGCAAAACGTACGGCTAACGAAGAACGCGAATCGGATTTATTAGTAAAAAACGATTACAATATAATAAAAATACATTACAATATGACAAAATATTACAATACGAAAAAAAATATATAATAATTTATTATGTAAACTATTTTAATTAAGATCTAGACAGGTGAGAAAGAATACAATCTCTAATGAAAGGGATAAAAGTAGAACTACCTACAATTCGAGAAAGTTTGTTGTAGTTACTACACAAGATTCGGAAAGGGTTATGGACATCAAAGTTAGTAGTACGGGGTTGCACACACGTCGCAACTTATATATTCTTTGTCCATCTGAGTACATATTAATGGAAATGTCTAAATCTAGTGCTGATACCACCATGTGTACGCGACCAATCTTTGAGGACAATGTTCTGAGTTCCCATGCGGTGTACAATTTTAAACACAAAACCTTGTAGCTTCAATGCCCATCGAGCCAATCGTGAGCTTAGGTCTGATTGGGACATAAGACATTTTAAGGACGCATGATCGGTAACGATGGAAAATTCTGGACCGTCCACATATGTTCTAAACTTGTTAACAGCAAGAACGGCTGCTAAGCATTCTTTTCAGGCTTTTGAACGAGAACGACTGGCGAAGACCAAGATCTTGAATATTCCTCAACAACTCCTAAGCTGAGCATCATATTTAGCTCTTGATACATAAGCTTTTCGACTGGAGGTGAAACAGGGGAATGTCATTGTTTAATAGGTATTGCCAACTAT
This sequence comes from Drosophila cardini, assembly GCA_018903735.1. Classification (NCBI taxonomy): domain Eukaryota; kingdom Metazoa; phylum Arthropoda; class Insecta; order Diptera; family Drosophilidae; genus Drosophila; species Drosophila cardini. The sequence goes on from JAEIGM010000071.1 coordinate 115,902, forward strand.
GGCTTGCGCATTGCATGGTCTATGGCCTGGTTTCGACATTATAGGTCCGTTAAGATGATGTGAATCAAGTATCTTTGTCGTAAACCTACCTCCAATGCAACCTATTAATGCACTGGTGTCAAGCGGGCCACTTACAGTCTTCCGTAAAAGAAAAACGTGTGGGTATGGTTGAATATCATAAGAATTGTTAACTACTGCTGCCAAAAGCTTCTTCTCAATTTTTCCGAGTGATAAAAACTCTATTTGACGGGTTACGGAGAGAGAAAGATTATTAGATTTAATAGCTTTATTAATTTAATAAACGTCCGGTATTGTATATATGATCTGTGTTTGGATACAAGAAGTATCTGAATCCTTTGCGAATCTGTGCTGGTCGACTTCGAATTCATCGGTTTGCGTGCACTTTTCAACAGTGCACGGTCTAACCAGTTTTTTTTTTTTTGGGGGGCTATTGCATTTGCTACACGATGGTTTATATGTATCGGCTTAACCACACCCGTAGAAGAATACTCTACGAATTTGACTAACACAGTCTTGGTAACGGTGTCCGGTTTCTTCACAATTCCAAAATACTAATTGTATAGCTGCTGTACCTGCCTCTTCTTATTCAAAAGTCTCCGATTCTGATTCTTACTCTATTCGACCTTGTACAGCATTGATTGCTCGTCGTGGCATCGGCAGTGGGCGAGGTTTTGGTGATGAAGGTTTCATAACGGTTTGCAAAAAGAGTTCTCGGGTTCTCCTCATACAGTAATTCATGCTGGATTTCCAACCTTTAATTAGATCTGAGCGACTGCGAAAATTCAGAAAGAGGAACTGTGAGTTTATCTGCTAGGGTGATAATTGATTCGTAAAACTCATCAAATTTTTCTTTCTCTCTTTGTTTACGCCTATCTATAAGGGCTCTAACATGCAAATCAATACGTTCGTCCTTAAATTGACTTTTGAGCGAATGGCGCAATCCTTCCCATTGGATGGCTGGCACACTCTTATGGTAACGTCAGAACCATTCACTGGCCGTTCCTTCGAAAAAGTTGCTAGCATACCGCGCAAGAACTCCAGTGGTTCCGCCCATATGCCAAAATTAAAAAAATCGTCACACGATATTAAAAAAAAATCCACACTATTTATCACGCAAATGTCCATTTTTATACTCTCTGCAAGAGAGAGTATATTGGGTTTGTGCAAAAAAAAAAAGTATGTAACAGGCAGAAGGAGGCGTGGCAGACCCCATAAAGTATATATATTCTTGATCAGCATCACAAGTCGAGTCGATATAGCCATGTCCGTCTGTCCGTCTGTCTGTCCGTCTGTCCGTCCGTATGAACAAACAGATTTCAGAGATGGTAAGAGCTACAAGTTTGAATTTAGTCTCTATCGACTCGATATTAAGTCAGTCAATACAAGAATCTTTTTTTTTCGATGCCACGCCCCGTTCGCCCACAATGTGCAAAAAACTAGAAACACCTCGTAAAAAATTTATGTTTTAGGCGAATATCTCAGTAACTATGGCACTTAGGAACACCCATTTTGGTACGCAGGTTCCTAGAGACGGCATAATTGTATTGTCATCAAAAATTTTGGACTGCCACGCCCCCTTTTCCCACAAGAAATAAAATAATTTGCAAACTTCAATGCCGATTTTAAGGCATATGTTCTTATCATACAGTATTGTTATTTAGCATTCATTTGAAGACAAAATATATTAAACTATCCTGAAAGTTGCATCTAAATCGGACAATAAACAAAAGAGGTAGACATGTAAGAAAGCTGATAATTGAACGCAATTTTACTGCATGTGTGCAAGCGAGACAGAAACATACAAACATGTGAGCGAACGTTTTCGCTGCTTGCTAGCGGCAGCGCTGCCCACGAATGCTGGCCGTGCCGACCGATTGTATATTTATTACATATACACACATACATATGTGAGTGCATACTTATAATGTCAAATGTATATGTGTGTGTATACATACAATCAGATGTTTTTGTTTCAACGTGTTTTGTTGCAAGTATCAATTGATATACCCGGATATCGATTTTATTAAGATGATCGGGAATAAAATGCAGAGAGTATTTTACGGTCGGGCGTGCTCGACTGTACTTTTCTTTCTTGTTAACCACTGCATGCCGGATTTTTTTGAAATTCTAACGGTTCATTCTAAAAATAGAACCGAAGGTTTGAACACGTGTTCATATTTTACGTTCAGCTGCACGCTTAACAGCTTTAATGTGTAGAAGAGTTAACTTCAAATTTGTCTAGCAATGGATTTAGTGCACATAATATAATAATTTAAAATGGATTTTTAAGCTCAAGGTATTTACTTTTAACCAAAAAATAATATTACTGAATTTTACCTTGTAACTCCAGTATAATTATGCATTAAAAAACCTTTATTTTTGTACCATTTTTGTGGATGTTTTTTATGTTTACCTAAACTTTTAGTTGTGTTCCCCCTTTTTCCCCCAAAAAGTTATCTATTTCACATTATTTATCTGTGTTTTAAGGTTATTAGATTGTAAAAGTTACATGCGGATATTTGCGGATGTACCTGCAATTTTTAAAATACTAACTCATCAACGTCTTCGTTTTTCCAAAGTCAAATTTGCCCAGCGAAGCCTCTGTGTCGACTTGTTATTGTTTTCTTATGTTTTGTTACTCCTATCGTATATGTCTACAATTTTCAATGTTCATTTACTTTGTCTCTAATTATTTTGAAATAATTCTAATTTTTTTTTTAATTTATGATCTTAATATTTTATTTTGAAAAGGCGATACGTATTATTGTGTAATTACACGCCTACATGTATTTGATATATGGTGCACAAAAATAGGTACTAAGACCGAAAGCAACGTCAAGTAATCGATTCTAGGCTGACTTCAGCCAATTAATGAAATAAATTTGTTATATATGTAAGAAACTTGAAGTGTTTTGGACTAGCTACAACCGCAAAAAATCATGCGTTCTCCACTATCAATGCGGTTGGTTGAATGAAAAGGAGTCCATTTCGTAAACTCATCCAAGCAAACATCCCAAACTCCTCAACGTGGCCGTCCAAGACTGGATTTATCGGAATCTTCAGCGAGGACAAAGCGAAGGCGTATAGCTCAACTGAATGGGATTGATGAGTCTGATGTTTCTGTTTTACGCAACGAGAACCAAATGCAAGATATATTGCCAGCAGATCCTATCTAAGTTATTTCGCTTTGGAGACCATCATGTCAAAAAGCCAATATTTTCTGATAAGTGAATAAATAACAAACCATCTTTTGATTTTTTTCCAAGCTATCAAAGTTTACTCACTGCAAAAAAAGAGATATCCGGACATCATATCTGTGGATGAATCTCACGCCGAAGTCGAGTTGCAAAATTTATTGGACAACACAGCATTTAGCATACTGGAACTCCAAGCTGATTATGTCAAAACAGTTTGTGAGGACTCGGTAGAAAATTTTATATTAATTGGAAAGTGGGAATTTGATGGAAGTCCAGCACATAGGGAATATAAGCAAACGTTTTCCAATGCCAGCTTAGAGGACAAAAGCTTATTTGTTAAATCATATGTACCACTGCAACTCATTTCAACAGTTGATCAAACAATTTTTTGCAAAAACCCCCGGCCTTCGCTCAAGTTCTTACTCAAGCAGCGAAGACGTTCGATCATATGTTTGTATGTTTCTGTCTCACTTGCACACATGCATTAACATTGCATTCAATTATAAACTTTGTTAAGTGTCAAGCTCATTTGTTATACCCGTTACTCGTAGAGTAAAAGGGTATATTGTATTCGTTGCAATGTATGTAACAGGGAGAAGGAGACATGGCAGACCCCATAAAGTATATATATTCTTGATCAGCATGACTAGCCGAGTCGATATAGCCATGTCCGTCTGTCCGTCCGTCCGTCTGTCCGTCTGTCCGTCTGACCGTCTGTCCGTCTTTGTGAACAAAAGGATCTCAGAGACTATAAGAGCTAGAAAGGCCCGAGTGGTCGCAAACGAAAGATAAAATGCCCAAGCAGTACAAGTTTGCTTTTGTTTTTTGACACGCCCACTTTAGGGCGTTCTATGTGCATACAAAGGTAAAAACAGGTAAAAATAGCATGTTTTAGTATAGAAAACTTTTTGTTAGTAATGCTATCTAAACCAAATTGACACAGAAAGTACACGTCTAGGGATTACGTATACTGACCAAGTTTGATCCAAATCGGACAACTATATCATATAGCTCCCATAGGGACAATCGGTCAAAAATACGCTCCAAATATGAATTCATATGAATAACTTTAGCGTTGGCCAATCAATCGAAGTGAAACTTACACAGAATATATCTGTCAATAATATAAACATATTGACTAAGTTTCATCCAAATCGGACGACTATATCGTATAGCTCCCATAGGGACAATCGATCAAAAATACGCTCCAAATATGAATTTATATGAATAACTTTTGCATTGGCCAAGCAATCGAAGGGAAACTTACACAGAATATATCTGTCAATAATATAAATATGTTGACCAAGTTTCATTCAAATCGGACGACTATATCGTATAGCTCCCATAGGGACGATCGGTCAAAAATACGCTGTAAATATGATTTTGTATGAAAATTTTCTGCGTTTCTCAAGTCATCTGAATTAAAATCAATAGGGTCGATTACCTAACCGATTGTAATATTATTAATATTATTAATAATATATTATATTGTTAATAATATAATATAACTGAGTAACGGGTATCCTAAAGTCACGAGGCGACTATAGCATTCTTTCTTGTTTATATTTATATTTCCGATTTATTTGCAACTTTCAGGATAGTTTATTATAATTTGTCTTCAAACAAATGACATTCAAGTTGAAAAATTATTTGATTTCTTTTCAGAAAATGGGGCATGGCAGCCAAAAAAATTTATTGACCTTGCATTTGTGCCATCTAACTGAACCTGCCTACCAAAATTGGTATTCCCAAGTGGCATAGTTACTGAGATATTCGCATAAAACATCTATTTTTTCCTATTTCTTACCATAGTTTTTTACAATTTGAGGGGCGGTAAGGGGCGTGGCAAAGATTTGAAATAAACTTGATCTGCTCGCGAAGCAGACGGACTTTCATTCCAAATTTGGTGGCTCTAGCTTTTGTAGTTTAAAAGATCCAGGTGTTCATACAGACGGACGGACAGACGGACATGGCTATATCGTCTCGGCTGTTGATGCTGATCAAGAATATATATACTTTATGGGGTCGGCCATGCCTCCTTCTGCCTGTTACGCACATTTCGCTTCAGACAAACTTAATAGACCCCTCTACTCTTTTTTAGAGTTCGGGGTCTAAAGATAGATTAATTCAGTTTGATACCGGTGTTGGATCATAAGCATAGGTTAATAGTGTAAGAAATAATTATGAATTGTTAGTATAAGTAATTAGATGGAACTATTGGATGGTCTAGAAGTGTAAGCGAATCTCTTATATTTAAGCTAGCGAGTAAGATCTTGTTTTCGGAAATGCAGCTGTCGCGAGCGGCAGGCAGTTCGTTGTTAAATATCGCTGTTATCACACGCACGCTCGCAAGCCTTTCCGCGATTGCTAAGTCCCAAATAAATTGTTAATTTTACGAAATTACAATTTGTTTTAATTCGTTGTTTTCAATTTTTCATTGGCGCCCGAACAGGGACTTTCAATCGCGTTCGTTGGTCTAATAGACATTTTCAAGGCTTTGGTTTAATGTGCGTATCGGTATTCGTATATTCGTTATTGGATCTTCAATGGAGCTGTTGGCCGTAGTGGAAGTTTTGGATAAGAACCGCCTCGAGTTGAAGACACTGGAATCCCCACTCACAAACAGTTTGGATATTATACCCAGAATTGAGCCCATGAGCGACTCTTCTGATGATCAGATAACAGTGCCCAAACGAGTCAGTCCATAGGATAATATAGAAAGTGCAAGCGTAGAAGCGGCACATTTTACATGAATGTACATTTGTTGCTCATTAGTGACATTGCGGTTCGGCACTGATATATCTGATTTATTGATAAGTAATTGAAGCAAACGTACTAGAGCATTTAAAAAATATACACAAATAAAATATAACAAAAGGAAAAACAAATAATTTATTTGAATTTGTGCGCTGCGTGTACTTGTGTATTTGTAGTGTGTGTATTTGCACATATACATATCTGCCGTTTCTCTTAATTCCGCTATTCGTTAAGATCTGGATATGTTCGGTGGTGGGTTTTGACCTTTGATTCTTATGTGTTTGTTCAAATTCTTGCACATAAGTAAAGCGCAGCTCGCATTTACATATATACAGCTGATGGAGATTTAGCTTGCGTTAGTTTACGTTTACTTGTGCGTACTTAGTTTCTGCTTGTGTCAACGCTGCTTATACATACATACATATAAGCGCTAGCAGACAAACATACGTACGCTGAGCAGCTGCAAGTCGAATAGTTGTTGTTGGTAAATCGTTTGCCTAAATACTTATGTTGTGTTGTTGGTTTGCATAGATCGCAGTCTACTGATGTTTAACTTTAATCAGCCGAATATCGCTAATTAGGTGATTATCGTTGAACAGTCGCTTGCGCGTCTGAGTGGTTTATTGTTAGACCCCGTACTCTAAAAAAGAGTATGGGGGTCTATTAGGTTTGTCTGAAGCGAAATGTGCGTAACAGGCAGAAGGAGGCGTGGCCGACCCCATAAAGTATATATATTCTTGATCAGCATCAACAGCCGAGACGATATAGCAATGTCCGTCTGTCCGTCTGTCCGTCTGTCCGTCCGTCCGTCCGTCTGTACTTCTAAACTACAAGAGCTAGAGCCACCAAATTTGGAATGAAAGTCCGTCTGCTTCGCGAGCAGATCAAGTTTATTTCAAATCTTTGCCACGCCCCTTACCGCCCCCGCAAATTGCAAAAAACAATTTTCACATCACCATAACTTGAAAACTACTAGAGCTAGAGAGACCAAATTCACACATTATGTGTATGGTACCAATATAACTATCCTCACCAAGTTTGATCTGGATCGGACAACTATAGCCTATAGCTCCCATAGGACAAATCGGTCAAAAATAAAAAATTTGTATGAAGACACGTAATGTTAGTTGAGCGATCGCAACCAAACTTACAGAGAATGTGAATAATTATTAAAAGTATCCTCACCAAATTTGGTCCAAATCGGACAACCACAACATATAAAATAAATTAATCAAAAATGCTGAGTTTTATGAATAAATTGTTTGTTTACACTGCTTGCAATAGAAAAAGAACACAAGCAGTGCAGTGTGTTAACTAAACAACTATTATAAAAGATTTAACTCTACGTTTAGCTACTACAACTTCAATAAGGAGCGTGGTCTAGGTAGTAGAGATGCGCGCTTCGTACGTGTTTGAGCTTGGGGGTCCCCGGTTCGTATCCAGTTAGTGACAAATGTTATTTGATAACTTTTTAAATTTTAATTATTTACATAAACTTCAATGCGGAGTGTGGTCTAAGTAGTAAAGATGCCTGATCTAATTCTTCGCACTTATATGTGAACCCGGGATCATGGATTCGAGCGCCGTCAGGGACATTTTATTAATTTTTGTTATATAACAAAAAAATATTACATGTAAATGCAGATAGTCGAGCACTTTTAATAGAGGGGCGTGGTGCATCTGTTTGGGCTCTGACGCGTGTGCGTGAAGTCCGAGGTTCGAGTCCCGTCAGTGAATTATTTTAATTATTGTTTTTTTTTTTATTTCAATTTAAATGTAAAATAATAATTTAAAATTGTAAAATAATAATTTCAAATTGTAAAACACGGCATATTTTTAAAATAAGCCAAGTAAGGAAATTGTGCATTTAATTGTGTATATATTTTCATACATTTGTATATAAAAATGTATGTATACAAAATGTGAATCACTCCGTTTTTTCTTGTTTTTCGAATGGAAAATGCGCACTTCTGTGAGTGCCGGGGTCTTTTACAGTCGGCTCGCTCGACTGTAGCCTTTCTTACTTGTTTTTATACTCTCTGCAAGAGAGAGTATATTGGGTTTGTACAAAAAAAAAAGTATGTAACAGGCAGAAGGAGGCGTGGCCGACCCCATAAAGTATATATATTCTTGATCAGCATCACAAGCCGAGTCGATATAGCCATGTCCGTCTGTCTGTCCGTCTGTCTGTCCGTCTGTCTGTCTGTCTGTCTGTCTGTCTGTCTGTCTGTCTGTCTATCTGTCTGTCTGTCCGTATGAACAAACAGATTTCAGAGATGGTAACAGCTACAAGTTTGAATTTGGTCTCTATCGACTCGATATTAAGTCAGTCAATACAAGAATCTTTTTTTTTTCGATGCCACGCCCCATTCGCCCACAATGATCAAAAAACTAGACATACCTCGTAAAAAATTTATGTTTTGGGCGAATATCTCAGTAACTATGGCACTTAGGAACACCAATATACAGGTTCCTTGAGACGGCATAAATGCACCGTTATTAAAAATGTTGGACTGCCACGCCCCCTTTTCCCACAAGAAATAAAATAATTTGCAAAACTTCAATGCCGATTTTAAGGCATATGTTCTTATCGTACAGTATTGTTATTTAGCATTCATTTGAAGACAAAATATATTAAAATATCCTGAAAGTTGCATCTAAATCGGACAATAAACAAAAGAGCTAGAAATGTAAGAAAGTTAATAATTGAACACAATATCAATGCATGTGTGCAAGCGAGACAGAAACATACAAACATGTGAGCGAACGTTTTCGCTTCTTGCAAGCGGCAGCGCTGCCCGCGAATGCTGCCCTCGCCAACCAATTGTGTATGTATAACATATACACACATACATATGTGCGTGCATACTTATATTGTCAAATGTATATGTGTGTGTATACTACTTTATTCATCTGATTATCTTCGCTCATATCATCGGTTAACTATCTTTAATCAGCTGATTATCTTTAAACATCTGATTATCTTCGCGTATTTCTTAGGCCAACTGTCTTTAATCAGATGTTAATCTTTAATCATCTGATTATCGTTGCTCATTCGGTTTTTTTTCATAGTACACATACGTGCACTCAAACAGATTCAAATTTAGAAAAATTCAATATGGCGCACAAATCAAATTCAAATGACACCGTTTTCGTTGATGCGGAACGTTGCATCACCTCCCGTTTAAGTCAATTGTTTGTTAAACTGGAAAAAGTAGAGAGCGACATAGAGCGTCAAAATAGTTCACTCATTAATAAAATGGTGACTCCAAGTAAATTTGAGATTCAGTGCCGGCTGGATATACTAAATTCGTATATTTCCAAAGCTATGGACTTGAAGTCAGAGATCGATGCAATAGATCATACATGTCTGCCTTAAGTGCGCATCAGGCATCTGATCTTTCTCACCATTCACACCTGCCCAAGCTAAAGTTGCTTAGATTCAGCGGTAAAAACTCAGAGTACAGACAATTTATCGGTCTTTTTAATAGTTTGGTAGATTCTGATCGCTCGCTATCAAACATTGAAAAATTCAACTATTTGATTTCGATCAGATGAGGCTTTAAGTACCATCAGAGCTTTCCAGGTATCTGATGCGAATTACCCAAAAGCATTAGAGAGGCTAAGTCGAGTATATGACAACAAATGTCTGATCTTTTTTGACACATAAGCCATCGGCACTTGGAATTCGCACAATGGTAGACTCGGTATTGGCAATTTTTGATTCGTTAATGTCAGTTGGAGATGAGCAAGACTTCTCCAACTCAATATGGATATATATAGTCATGTCTAAGGTTGATCCTCATACAAAGTCGAAGTATGAGGAGGTACTTGACTTTAACACATTACCGAATGCACCGAAATTTTTTGGCTTTGAACAAGCGATATTAGCATTTGTCCAGCCTTTGTCAAAGTCCAGGATGAAGCAAAAATCCGACATCAAACCTACTAAAAAGTCGTCATTTGCATGCACGAATGTCGTGAAAATACTTGAACCCTCATGAAACTTTTGTAGTGCAAAACATATAATTGAAAATTGCCAAGGGTTCGCAGAATTGCCAGAATTTCGTAAAATCTTGTCAACTTTGTATTAATTGCTTGCATTCAGGGTACAACTGCAATACGTCGAAGTGTAGAATTTATTCTCGTCCTCATAACACTTTCCTTCATAAATACGCATTAGAACCATTGCACAAATCTTCTCATCCTGCCCATGTGAATCATGTTGCTAGCGAAGTCGACCAAGTAATCCTTGCAACTGCAACTGTATAAACTATTTACATTGTCTGTTGAATCATGCTGTTTCCCTGAAGTTTGGAAATCATCTTACATTATTCCTCTTCACAAAGTTGTCTTCTATTCCCAAGACATTTGAGAAATTAATTACTTCTCAACTGCAACATTTGTGTAGATCTATGATTTCACCCTGCCAGCATGGGTTTGTGAAACATAGATCCACTACCACTAACCTGTTAGAGTTTACATCATTCGTATTGCAGGGCTTTGATAAAAAATTGCAATCTGACGTCATTTATACAGATGTTAGCAAGGCTTTTGACTCCGTTAACCACAGCCTCTTAATACATAAACTCAATCTTTTGGGACTTTCGTATAACTTTATACTGTGGATTTCGAACTATTTAAGTTCTAGAACACAACAGATGTATTTTAATGAAACACTATCTAAGTCTGTTCAAGTTACTTCGGGCGTTCCACAAGGTAGCCATCTTGGTCCTTTGTTATTTATTTTGTTTATAAATGATCTGCCATCAGCAATCAGTCACTCTCGGGTGCTCATGTATGCCGATGACGTTAAACTCTGTGTATCGGCCACTGAGTCGCTCCTTGGAACCAGGCTACAATTCGATCTTTATAGATTATAGTAAGTTTAGCTTTATAGTAAGTGTAAAGTAATGTCCTTCAGCAGGAGACTCCCCTTTCTAAACAATTATATTCTGAGTGGCAACTCCCTTCACAGAATTGAGTCGGTCATTGATTTGGGTATCCTTATGGATCCAAAGCTCAAGTTTGACAGGCATGTTTTATCAATTACTAACAGTGCTTTTGGTGTCCTGGGTTTCTTAAAGCGCTGGTCGAAAGAATTTAACGATCCCTATTTAACAAAAACACTTTTCACCACCCTGGTACGTCCTATTCTTGAATATGGATCTTGTATTTGGTCTCCATAATACAGGATTCATCAAGACAGAATAGAATCAGTACAAAAACAATTATTTCTTTTTGCCCTAAGGGCCCTTAACTGGAATACAAACATACGCTTGCCATCTTATCGTAGTAGACTTCTGCTATTAAATCTTCCTTCTTTGTCTGATCGTAGGACAGTGCTCGGTGTAATTTTCTTACACAAACTAATGAACGGCGAAATTGATTCCACTGAATTAATTAGCCAGATTAATTTCGCTGTGCCGATCAGACCCACTAGAAACTTTCTTCCCCTTTCTCTTCAACCCCGTACTACTAACTTTGCTGTCCATAACCCTTTCCGAATCTTGTGTAGTAACTACAACAAACTTTCTCGAGTTGTACGTAGTTCTACTTCTATCCCTTTTATTAGAGATTCTATTCTTTCTCACCTGTCTAGATCTTAATTAATATAGTTTACATAATAAATTATTATATATTTTGTCGTATTGTAATATTTTGTCGTATTGTAATGTATTTTGATTATATTGTAATCGTTTTTTACTAATAAATCCGTTTCGCGTTCTTCGTTAGCCGTACGTTATGCGGTGTGTCCCTTGGTCGGTGGGGCGGGAGGTGGTTGCATTATTTGCAGGGTTCCGCGCGTTAACAAGCACGTTGCTTGGTGTTGTTGGACCACTTGAATGTACTGTCTCGTTAGTACATCAACGTCTAAATAAACAGTTCGAGACAGGTTTGGTCAAAAACGAAACCTTTTTGGATTCAGGCTCGCATGTGAATTTCATGACGGAAGAGCTCACCCAAGAGTTGCGCCTTCAACGCAAAAATAAGTGCTTGACCGTAAAGTCGGTTGGACAGGCTAGATTGACAGCAAAATGCGAAGTATCGACAATAGTTTCGTCTCGAGTAACGAGACACCAGTTCAACGCCGAATTTTGGGTGCAAAAATCCATTTGTAGCAGGCAGCCAGACTGTGATCTTTCCATCAATCGGTGGGAGATTCCATCAAATCTCGAACTGACTAACCCTGAATTTAATAAGCCCCAGCAAATTGATATGCTTCTGGGAGCAGACTCCTTCTTTGACTTGCCACGTAGTGGACAAATAAGATTGGCAAATAATGGTCCGGTGCTACAAAGGACATTGCTTGGCTGCGTGGCATCAGGGCGGTGCGGAAGAATTCGTACCAAAAGCCCAGTATGCTGTTCAGTGATGCAACATAGACAAGATGTTCGAATTGATGCCTGTGCAGATCGAAGTTGTGAGGTTGAACCTGTCCCAGAGACAAGTATTTCAGCAAATTATTCTGCAGAGCACTTTGTTTGCGAACAAAGCTTTCGGGATAGCATTTGGAAATTGCCGAAACGACATTTTGGAATCAGTGTGTCTTTGAAGACGGATCCCAAATTGATCCAATGTTCGCTAGACATAGTTGAAAGACAGGTTCTTTTGGTAGATCGTAGAGTTTTGAATGCTAAAATTAATGTTATGTAGTTGAGTTTCATAAACGAGTATCTTGTACTTTTCGCGTGTCCGTCTCAGATGCAAAAGTTCCACCAGGACCACACTACACCGTTGTCCTGAGTCTTGATAGCAGTTCCACCACACTTCGAGCGATGTTTGACGCCTCGTTTAAGCGTCACACTCAGCTAACGTCATGGTGGAACATACTACTCAGAGGGATCTAATTCGTTCATGTCGTAAGTTCCGTCTGAACCGATATACCTTAACGGCAAATATCAAACAGAAAACAAGAAAGAAAAGTACAGTCGAGCACGCCCGACCGTAGAATACTCTCTGCATTTTATTCCCGATCATCTTAATAAAATCGATATCCGGGTATATCAATTGATACTTGCAACAAAACACGTTGAAACAAAAACATCTAATTGTATGTATACACACACATATACATTTGACATTATAAGTATGCACTCACATATGTATGTGTGTATATGTAATAAATATACAATCGGTCGGCACGGCCAGCATTCGTGGGCAGCGCTGCCGCTAGCAAGCAGCAAAAACGTTCGCTCACATGTTTGTATGTTTCTGTCTCGCTTGCACACATGCAGTGAAATTGCGTTCAATTATCAACTTTCTTACATGTCTACCTCTTTTGTTTATTGTCCGATTTAGATGCAACTTTCAGGATAGTTTAATATATTTTGTCTTCAAATGAATGCTAAATAACAATACTGTATGATAAGAACATATGCCTTAAAATCGGCATTGAAGTTTGCAAATTATTTTATTTCTTGTGGGAAAAGGGGGCGTGGCAGTCCAAAATTTTTGATGACAATACAATTATGCTGTCTCTAGGAACCTGCGTACCAAAATGGGTGTTCCTAAGTGCCATAGTTACTGAGATATTCGCCTAAAACATAAATTTTTTACGAAGTGTTTCTAGTTTTTTGCACATTGTGGGCGAACGGGGCGTGGCATCGAAAAAAAAAAGATTCTTGTATTGACTGACTTAATATCGAGTCGATAGAGACTAAATTCAAACTTGTAGCTCTTACCATCTCTGAAATCTGTTTGTTCATACGGACGGACGGACAGACAGACGGACAGACAGACGGACAGACGGACATGGCTATATCGACTCGTCTTGTGATGCTGATCAAGAATATATATACTTTATGGGGTCTGCCACGCCTCCTTCTGCCTGTTACATACTTTTTTTTTTGCACAAACCCAATATACTCTCTCTTGCAGAGAGTATAAAAAAGCAGGTGCCCGAAATTCTCGTAGTGGCCGAATATCAATTGGAAAAATGGTTTTCAAACCATTTCTACGTATTAAAAGAAGGCGGAAATAAGAAACGTTCAATTTCCAATGATGCTGATTCGACAAATACGCTTGACTTGACGAGGACAGCAATGTCAGATTCTTTTCATTATCATTTGGAAGGTAGATTTGCCAAATTAAGTCCTACCAAGCGAAAAACATTGTTTGATGGGTTTGCGTATATGTTAGCCCAAATGTACGCGTTGGACCTATGTCGAATCGAGAGTGCGAGTTTCTGGAATGATTTAGAAATCGCACTTCATTGTATAAAAAGAGATGATGCAAGCATAAAAGAGATGGCCAATGATGCATGGACAGACACTATCAAGAGGATAAACTACAATTTTGTCGGAAACTGGTAAATATGGATCGATTAAGATCAATAATCACAATAGAAATACAAACTGTCGAACTCGGGAAGAAAAGGCATAAATTCGCTTTGCTGATAGTGTTGAAACCAGCGCATCGCACAGAGTGCACCGTGAAATTTGATAGGCCAAAAAAGGATGATATCGTGCATCCAAGTTTGCAATCGCTGACCCCATTGATTTACATGTCAGGCGATTTAGGAGGACGAATTACTTCGACTCATTTAGGAGTAGATTTGTGTGATCCCCCAATTGTGTTGCCAAATATAAGGTGTATATTGCGGTGCTCGTATGGTTTGCTTCAAATGCTGTTCGTTTAGGATTCATATCAGAAAAATCCACTAATGCTCTAATTCCAATCCTGAACAGCTTCAGCGCTACACGTGGCATATAAGGCGGCACATTTCGTGGGAACGAGGGACTTGGAACTGGACTTCAAGGATACATTCGACCGACAGCAGCTCCGCCGAGGAATGGAGTGGAGGGTCATTCCCCCGAGAGGAATATTTAGGGTGGTCAGCTTGAAGCTGCCAGGCTACCAAGGGATTGAAGGCGATCCCTTCAAGGTGGCCGGAATGTTGGATCATAAGCATAGGTTAATAGTGTAAGAAATAATTATGAATTGTTAGTATAAGTAATTAGATTGAACTATTGAATGGTCTAGAAGTGTAAGCGAATCTCTTATATTTAAGCTAACGAGTAAGATCTTGTTAAATATCGCTGTAATCACACGCAGGCTGCCAAGCATTTCCGCGATTGCTAACTCCCAAATAAATTGTTAATTTTACGAAATTACAATTTGTTTTAATTCGTGGTTTTCGATTTTTCAGAGGGATTCAAAATTTTAAAAGGCATTTGCTTGTCTCCTGCTCTTTGGGAAGCAGAGAAGAAGAATGTTATGGCTATGATACGGCAATTTGGCATACCTTCATTCTTCATAACTCTTTCTGCTGCAGAAATCAAGTTGTTAGAACTGATAGTTATTTTGAAGAAAACAGTTAGGAAAAAGTTCTAACCGAAGAAGAGTCAACTAGCTTAGAAATGTCTAAAGTTGTAGAACTTATTAGGTCAGACCCAGTTACTTGTGCTAGGTATTTTGATTATAGGTAAAGACAGCTCTTAAAAGTAATGAAGAAGGATGAAGGCATTTTCGGCCGATATTCTGTTATATAAATATTATTGGCGACTAGAGTTCCAAAATCGAGGTTCACCACACATTCAAGGAATGTTTTAGTTTTAATTCTTCTTCTTGTCCGCCTGTTGTTGAGTTTGTATATCAGTTTATTACGACGGCAAAAAATCCAACAAACGATGAATTGACACCTTTCATTTTATACCAAACGCATAAGCATACTCCGTCATGCCATCGTAGCATTAAAAATAGATAAATCTGTCAA
Organism: Drosophila cardini; assembly: GCA_018903735.1. Taxonomy (NCBI): domain Eukaryota; kingdom Metazoa; phylum Arthropoda; class Insecta; order Diptera; family Drosophilidae; genus Drosophila; species Drosophila cardini. The sequence continues at coordinate 131,595 of JAEIGM010000071.1, forward strand.
TTTGGTATACCATATCCTGCTTTGCCTAGATCAGAAACTCTCTTTCCTCTTCCTGAAGATGTTCTGAATAAGTCAATTCATCAAAACAACTTCGAGAAAATCAACAGTTTCTTGAGTTCTCCAATAGATAGTGAAATTTCGGAATTTCTTAGCGATTTTAACAATTTTCTCTCGCAACCTGAAACTGGTCTTAGTTATGAAGAATACATACTTGATATTAGATCTAGTTTAAAAAGACCAAAGATATTTTAAGAGAAAAGCTTCGACGCCATTATGGTGAATGCGTACAACACACATATATTGTTAATGCAGAGAGCCAACATAAATATTCAGTTGTTTTAGATCCATATGCGTGCGGCAGTTATGTAAGCAACTACATTAATATGTCGCAGAGAGGTATGTCAAAGCTTATGCAATAAGCTGTAGAAGAAGCGCGATCAGGAAATTTAAGTATTAGGCAGAAACTGCAGAACATATCTCAAAAGATCATAAATGGCTCAGAAATATCTGCATAGGAGGCAGCTTATTGCTGTTTAGGAATGTCGTTGTCAGAGAGGAGCAATGCAGAAGTCTTCATAAACACTGGATTGCCTGATAAACGAATTCAAATGCTCAAGTCGAGGGCACAACTTAGAAGTTTGCCTGAAGACTTAGAGAATATTTTCGAAGTAGGCCTATTAGATCATTACGTTCACCGTCCAGATGATCAAAATAGTTTATGCTTAGCAGAATTTGCGGCATTTTATACTTTCAGTAAAACTTTAGGTACAAATCGTCAAGAATCACAGGATGAGGTCGAAAATGCAGGATTCGGAACAACCAAAGTTTATCCTCTTCGCAATGGTAGCGGATTTGCTAGAGAATGGCGTAGTCCACGGATAATACGTTATAGGAGATAGGATAATACGGATAATACGTTAACTACGATAGGGAGAATTATTTTAGGGAATTAGTAATGTTGTATTATCCGTGGAGAAATGAACAAGAGGAGCTTATTAGGAGAAATTGCGAAGAGGTTTGCAATCAGAATAAGGAGCTAATTGATGCAAATCGCAGGAAATATAATGTTTTAAATGATAGTGAGTTATAAGATGCTCTAGCAACAATGTTCAGTTTGTTAAGTTGCCTGTTTTAATGACATCGTCATGTTTAGAGTAAATTGTATCGTACCTAAACCTAAAACAGAAATCTTACCTGAACCATGTTTTGCATAATTTTAAAATAGGCTAAATGTTTTATGAATTTGTAGGTGGTGGAGCAGGTGTCGGCAAAAGCCGACTTATTTCGTATTCCTGTAAATCAGTCTGATCAAATTGGGACCTTATCCGCAACCTTAGTAAATACGATACATTCGAGACGTCTTGACCGTTCACAAACTATTAATTATTGACGAGATTTCAATTTTAGGAGCCAAAATCTTTGTCTTTAATAACCTGAGGCTACAGAAAATTTTCAAAAGTAATCACTTTCTTGGAGGAATACCTGCCATCGTGTTCGGCGATCTCATACAACTGAGGCCTGTGGCCGACAAGTGGATTTTTCAGCAACCCTCTAGGCAAGATAACAGTGATACACTCTCGGATAATAACCTAATAAAATTTGAATTTTTCGAGTTGACGGAAATAATGCGTCAACGAAATGACATAGCCCTTAATAATATAACATCAGCTCATAAGACAAGCTCAGAGATTCAGCTTATTAGATCAAAAGTTGTAAGGGACGATGTAATACCGGAAGATGCAATTCATCTTTTTCACTCCAACGTCGAAACAAATTCAGACAACACTTTAAAACTGAATCGAATTGTGTAATTTAAGTGAGGCAAACAAGGTCCGAATTCTTGAATCCGTTAAAGGATACAAAACTTCAGAAACCCAGGGTTTGTGCAGCTCACTAATTTTAAAAAATTACAGCAAATAACTGATAACTGTTATCTTCAGAAACCCAGGGCTTGTGTAGTTCAATAATCTTAAAAACTACAGCAAAATATATGATGACTGTTAACATAGACTCTTTAGGTGGCTTAGTTAATGGTGCAACAGGAATACTAAGGCAAATTGATTTAGAAACAAACAGTCATTATATTCTATTATGGGTAGATTTCATTGAGGAAAGAGTGGAAAATGAACTACGATTAAAGTATAGCAATCAATTGACCAGAGAGATTATCAACTGTGCCGGTCGTGTATTTTCATCGCTCTGTTTATTTTATTATTTCTGCTTAAATTTGTGAACTTTAATTGAATTATATTCATCTGTAAATTTTTACTAAGTGTTACTCTAAATCTGGTTTGTGCAAAGTTGGTTTAAGTGTGCATTTTAAACAATATATCAATAATTTTTTTTTGTTTGTGCCCGTTTTTGCTGTGACCTTTCCTCCCCTTACGTTGATCAGCTGAGCAATAATAAGTTGTGTGTCGCTCGCTTGCACTCAATTCTCTTTTGCGCTTGCGTCCACGCATTACCTTTGTTGTTTTAACTGTTTCGTTAATATTTTATTTTTTCACTTTTTGCGAATTCTGTTTTCGAGCATATTTGTTTACATCAAAGCAAACTTTTCACTCATATTCATTTCGTTTTAACTCCAAATTGTTTTAAAGTACTTTAAGTGAAATGGCCTGCTGTAAGAAAAATTGCTCATATGGCCCATCTCGGGACAGTGACCAACCTAATTATGTGCACTGTTGGCTGTGCGATAATATTATGCACATTGAATGTGCAGGTCTCACTGGGCGTGAACTCGAAAAATTCATTTCCTCTGCCAAATTAGGCAGTGGTGGATTGAAATGGTCATGCCCAGTATGTATTGAGTTGCAATGCGATTTTTCACGTAGGTACAATACTGTGAAAAAACAATTCCTTAAACTGCGCTCACTTGCTAAGCAGCTTAGCACTGATTTTGATATTAGTGCTGACTTGCGTAGCCAAAAGAAATTTCATCATTTGTGATTAGTGTGTCCCCTGATATATTTCCTATCATATGTGATCCAAAGTTCTGGCCCCCACATATGATTGTACATGAGCTCAAACAGAAAAATAGAGCTCGTTCAACTTCAGTCATCCTTCCGACTAGTGGTTCGACTCAAGCGGCCCCAGTCATAACTTCAAACAAGAAAGAAAAGTACAGTCGAGCACGCCCAATCGTAGAACACTCTCTGCATTTTATTCCCGATTATTTCAATAAAATCAGTATCCGAGTATATCAGTTGATAGTCCTTGCAATAAAACACGTCGAAACAAAAACATCCGTTTGTATGTATGCACATATACATTTGACATTATATGTATGCACGCACACAATTGGTTGGCTCGGCTAGCATTCGCGGACAGCGCTGCCGCTAGCAAGCAGCGAAAACGTTCGTTCACATGTTTGCATGTTTCTGTCTGGCAGTCCAAAGTTTTATATGGCAATGCAATTATGCCGACTCTACGAACCTGCACACCAAAATTGGTTTTCCTAGAAGCCATAGTTACTGAGATATTCGCCTAAAACATCATTTTTTTACGAGGTGTTTCTAGTTTTTCGCTCATTGTGAGCGAACGGGACGTGGCATCGAAAAAAAAAAGATTCTTGTATTGACTGACTTAATATCGAGTCGATACCGACTAAATTCAAACTTGTAGCTCTTACCATCTCTGAAATCTGTTTGTTCATACGGACAGACGGACAGACAGACGGACAGACGGACAGACGGACATGGCTATATCGACTCGGCTTGTGAGGCTGATCAAGAATATATATTCTCTATATTCTTTTATTCCACGCCTCCTTCTGCCTGTTACATACTTTTCACAAACCCAATATACTCTCTCTTGCAGAGAGTATAAAAACTAGGCTCTGACCAACTTTTCATTCAGTATCAGAATGTTAGGGGTCTTGGGTCAAAGTTAAAACAGTTGCATGAGATTTCTTCTTTCTTTTGATTCTGACATTGTTGAATTTTCAGAGACTTGGCTTAATTCTAGCATATCTGATAATGAAATAATGTCATCTCATTATAACATTTTCAGGCGCGATCGTCTTAATCGACGCGGTGGTTGAGTTCTTATTCCAGTAAAATCCTCCCTTAGTGCTGAAATAATAGACGTTTCACCACTGGACGAAATTGAAATTGTCGCCGTTAAGGTTACATTTTCGTCATTTGCCCTTTATGTAACTTGATCCTATATTCCACCGTCCTCAGAAATGTCGGTTTATTTACAGCATTTCAATTTCATCAAAAAAATATTTTGTCACATTCGTGATTGTGATTTCTTTGTGATACTAGGAGATTTTAACTTGCCAAACGTTTCCAAGTCGTTTTTCGACAACCTTGACTACATTCCCACACCCAATAATGACTTTTTAGATAGTTTGATTGATCTTCCTTTTTTTCAAATCAATCATATATCTAATCGTCTCAACCGAATGCTGGATCTTATTTTCGTTAACGATTCATCCAGTGCCATTGTCACTAGATCTTCTCCTGTAGTTGCTCCTGAATATTCTTTTCATCCTACTCTTGAACTTTCCCTAACTAAATCCGTTCACCTCCTTCATCCTCTTCCAAGTCGCGCCGTTGCTTTCGCAAAGGAAATTTTTCTTTGCTAAATCAACTGATTGTTGCTACTGACTTGTCTCTACTATACAGCACGAATGATATTAACACAGCTGTCGAGTATTTTTACAACATATTGAATTCAATCTTTGATGTCAGTATTCCATATAGTGTTGTAAAGTCCGGTTCACATAAACCTCCTTGGTTCTCACCAAGACTATCTAACTTAAAAAATAAAAAATTATTTTATTTAAAAGGTTTAAGCAGGCAGGTTCTAGCTTAGACTTTTAAAATTATTCTAATCAAATGCAGCCTTTACCATTCTTAATTCTCAATGCTATGAATATTATCTCGTTCGTTGCAAGAATCAATTTGAGCGCGATCCTAAACAGTTCTATAACTTTGTTAACTCTATACATAAATCTTCTTCTTTACCCTCTTCTTTTTTCTTTAATACCACTAAAGTAAGTGAGGACTCGGCTGCTTCCGATTTCTTTGCTAACTTTTTTCAATCTACGTATTCCCCTAGTCTGCATACTAATTTCTTTTACCTCTTTAAACTCCCATCCTCTAATTGCGTTTTTTCCCTTATATTCCTGATAGTTGACTGCTCTCGTCCATTAACAATCTTAAATCTTCCTTTTCTCCTGGGCATGACAATATTCCTATTTGCGTGCTTAAGGAGTGCTGTTCTTCTATAATTAAACTTCTTTCAATTCTTTTTAACCTCTCTTTGGAATCCTCTGTCTTTCCTTCCATTTGGAAAGAATCTTACATAATCCCTTTGCATAAAAAAGGTTGCAAGTCGGATATATTCAACTACAGGGGAATTGCGAAGTTGTCCGCAATCCCTAAGCTCTTCGAAAAGATAATTACTTCGACCTTGCAACACCTCTGCAAGTCAATTATCTCCCCTGCCCAGCACGGTTTTGTTAAGAGTCGGTCGACTTCGACCAATTTATTGGAATTTACCTCTGTTGTAAATGAGGCATTCCTTAATAGAATGCAAACTGATGTCATCTATACTGATTTCACTAAAGCGTTTGAGTCTGTAAATCATAACCTACTTCTGCATAAACTATGCATTTTAGGCTTCCCTTCTTCTGTGAATATCATCATATCTTACTGGTAGAACCCAAAGGGTTATGCGTAGATCAGCCATATCTAAATCTGTCTTCGTTATTTCTGGAGTTCCCCAGGGTAGTCACCTAGGCCCCCTATTTTTTAACCTCTTTATAAACGACCTTCCTTCTTCACTAGCCCATTGTCGCATACTTATGTATGCCGATGACGTGAAATTATTATTGTCTTATAAGGATCCTCCAGATCATACGCTTCTTCAAGATAATTTAAATTCTATGCACAACTGGTGTTTAACTAATGACGTTTAATAGGGTGACTCCTTACTTAGCCAACTATTACATTGACAATATACCTTTAAAACGTATTTTGTCAGTCGATGACCTCGGTGTTCTTTTTGATAATAAATTAAGTTTCACACATCACATTTCCACTGTAGTTAAAAAGCTAAGGGAACTCTTGGATTTATTAAACGCTGGTCTAAGGAATTTAATGATCCATTTGTCACCAAACTTCTTTACACAACCCTAGTCCGTCCCATTCTTGAGTATTGTTTATGTGTCTGGTCTCCTCAACATGCTCATAGTCAAGCTTTAATTGAGTCAGTGCAGAAGCAATTTTTTCTCTTCGCGCTTCGTGGACTTAACTGGCACCCAAATCTGCGCTGTCCATCTTATACTATCAGACTCTTGCTTCTGAACCTGTCATCCTTTAGTAATCGGAGAAGAGTTCTTGGAGTAATCTTCCTCCATAAATTAATACTCGGTGATATCTGCTCCCCATTTTTTTTTAGAACGCCTTTCTTTTTTTTTTTTTTTTTTTTTTTAACGCGCAGAACCCTGCAAATAATGCAACCACCTCCCGCCCCACCGACCGAGGGACACACCGCATAACGTACGGCTAACGAAAAACGCGAAACGGATTTATTAATAAAAAACGATTACATTATAATAAAAATACATTACAATATGACAAAACATTACAGTACAACAAAATATACAATAATTTATGTATGTAAGCTATATTAATTTAAATCTTAATTAATATTAAGGTGAGAAAGAATAGAATCTCTAATGAAAGGGGTAAAAGTAGAACTACCTACAACTCGAGAAAGTCTGTTGTAGTTACTACACAATATTCGGAGAGGGTTATGGACAGCAAAGTTTCTAGTGGGTCTGATCGGCACAGCGAAATTAATCTGGCTAATTAGTTCAGTGGAATCAATTTCGCCGTTGATTAGTTTGTGTAAGAAAATTACACCGAGCACTGTCCTACGATCAGACAAAGAAGGAAGATTTAATAGCAGTAGTCTACTACGATAAGATGGCAAGCGTATGTTAGTATCTCAATTAAGGGCCCTTAGGGCAAAAAGAAATAATTGTTTTTGTGCTGATTCAATTCTATCTTGATGAACCATGTATTGGGGAGACCAAATACAAGATCCATATTCAAGAATAGGACGTACCAAGGTTAAATTCTTTCGACCAGCGCTTTATGAAACCCAGGACGCCAAAAGCACGGTTAGTAATTGAAAAAACATGCCTATCAAACTTGAGCTTTGGATCCATAAGGATACCCAAATCAATGACCGACTCAATTCTGTGAAGGGAGTTGCGACTCAGAATATAATTGTTGAGAAAGGGGAGTCGCCTGCTGAAGGACATTACGTTACACTTACTATAGTAAAGATTTAATAGATTAGCTTGACACCAGGTTTGAAAGCTATAGAGATCAGATTGTAACCTGGTTCCAAGGAGTGACTCAGTGGCCGATACACAGAGTTTAACGTCATCGGCATACATGAGAACCCGAGAGTGACTGATTGCTGAAGGCAGATCATTAATAAATAAAACAAAATAAATAACAGCGGACCAAGATGGCTACCTTGTGGAACGCCCGAAGTAACTTGAACAGACTTAGGTAGAGTTTTATTAAAATACATCTGTTGTGTTCTAGAACTTAAATAGTTCGAAATCCACAGTATAAAGTTATACGAAAGTCCCAAAAGATTGAGTTTATGTATTAAGAGGCTGTGTTTAACGGAGTCAAAACATCTGTATAAATGACGTCAGTTTGCAATTTTTTATCAAAGCCCTGCAAAAAGAATGATGTAAACTCTAACAGGTTAGTGGTAGTGGATCTATGTTTCACAAACCCATGCTGGCAGGGTGAAATCATAGATCTTCAGAAATGTTGCAGTTGAGAACTAATTAATTTCTCAAGTGTCTTCGGAATAGCAGACAACTTGGAAATACCTCTATAGTTGCAGACATTAGATTTGTTTCCATTTTTGGGAAGAGGAATAATGTAAGATGATTTCCAAACTTCAGGGAAACAGCATGATTCAACAGACAGTGTAAATAGTTTATACAGGGGCTTTTAAAGGCCGTCAGCACAGTTTCTAAGCACACAGCCTGGGACTCCGTCAGGCCCAGGTGAAAACAAGTAAGAAAGGCTACAGTCGAGCGAGCCGACTGTAAAAGACCCCGTACTCACAGATGTGCGCATTTTCCATACGAAAAAGAAGAAAAAACGGAGTGATTCACATTTTGTATACATACATATTTATATACAAATATATGTAAATATATACTCAATTAAATGCACAATTTCCTTACTTGGCTTATTTTAAAAATAAGCCGTGTTTTACAATTTGAAATTATTATTTTACAATTCTAAATTATTATTTTAAATTTAAATTGAAATAAAATAAAAAAAATAATAATCAAAGTAATTCACGGACGGACACGCGTCAGAGCCCTAACAGCTGCACCACGCCCCTCTCTTGAAAGTGCTCGACTATCTGCATTTACATGTAATATTTATTTGTTATACAATCAAAATTAATAAAATGTCCCTGACGGCACTCGAACCCATGATCCTGGGTTAACACACAAGTGCGAAGAATTAGATCAGGCATCTTTACTACTTAGACCACACTCCGCATTGAAGTTTATGTAAATAATTAAAATTTAAAAAGTAAACAAATAGCATATGTCACTGACTAGATTCGAACCCGGGATTTCGGTCCGACAAACACGTACGAAGGCGCATCTCTACTACCTAGACCACGCTCCTTATTAAAGTTGTGGTAGCTAAACGTAGAGTTAAATCTTATATTGTAAGCAAGTGTAAACAAACAATTAATTCATAAAATTCAGCATTTTTGATTAATTTGTTTTACATGTTGTTGTTGTCCGATTTGGACCAAATTTGGTGAGGATACTTTTAATAATTATACACACATCCCGTGTGAGTTTGGTTGTGATCGGCCAACTAGCATTACGTGTCTTCATACAAATTTTTTATTTTTGAGCGGTTTGTCCTATGGGAGCTATAGGCTATAGTTGTCTGATCTGTACCAAACTTGGGGAGGATAGTTATAATGGTACCATACACATAATGTGTGAATTTGGCCTCCCTAGCTCTAGTGGTTTTCAAGTTATGGTGATGTGAAAATAGTTTTTTACAATTTGCGGGGGCGGTAGGGGGCGTGGCAAAAATTTGAAATAAACTTAACCTGCCTGACATATAGACGGACTTTCATTCCAAATTTGGCTGCTCTAGCTCTTGTAGTTTAGAAGATCCAGGTGTTCATACGGACGGACAGACAGACAGACAGACAGACAGACAGACAGACAGACAGACGGACAGACGGACATCGCTATATCGACTCGGCTGTTGATGCTGATCAAGAATATATATACTTTATGGGGTCGGAAAAGCCTCCTTCTGCCTGTTACGCACATTTCGCTTCAGACAAACTTAAAAGACCCCTCTACTCTTTTTTAGAGTACGGGGTCTAAAAAAGGTTTAATAGCTTTTAGATTAAGTAAAAGTGAGCTTTCAGTGATTACTGGCGCGAATTTACAATTGAAAGAATTACACGATAAGGGTACGGTGAATTAGAACTATAATTCTGCACACTGTAAGTGGCTTGGAAAAAATCGGCAAATAAATCGGCGATAGCTTGATCTGAGTTAGCAGTTTCTCTCTCAAGAATACACTAGATGGAAGCGTTGATGATTTACGCTTCGAATTAACAAAGTTATAAAACCGTCTAGGATCCCTTCGGAACTGTTGCCCACAGTCAGTAAGGTATTCCTTATAGCAACGGTCATTCAAGACAGAGAAATCAGATCGTGCAATCAGATAGCGAGAGAGATACAAGGAAGAGCCAGTTTCCCTGAATCTTTTATAAAATCTCGACTTATTATTTTAAAGCAATGTTAACTCCCGGGTAAACCAAACAGGCTTGTTGGACCTAGTTGGCACACGAACCGGAACACAGACATCAAGTAGGGAATTCAAAGTATAATAAAATATTGTGATTGCACTATTCATATCTCTACACATGAACAGCTGGGACCAGTCAGTCTCAGATAACAGTTCACTTAACCCGTTAAAATCGGTTTTCTGAAACTGGCGAGATCGCTTAGTAGATTTACTACTAGTACTGGTCACCTACAGGTAAATCAATCAACACCTCCAAAGTCGGATGATAAGGATCTTCAGGATTAGATAAGGGAGTAATACGGGAAACAGAAAAGCAGGATGGATCCAAAACAAAAATCAAATCGAGCATTCTGTATAATGAGTTTGGAATAGAATTGATCTGAAACAATAAAATCCCAAACAGACTATCAAAAAAATCGTGCTGGGTCGTAGGGATCAACACGGCAGAGTCAGGACACAAAGTCCATGTAGTTCCTGCAATATTAAAATCGCCAAGAAGTACAAGAAAATCACGATCGGATAGCAAAGAGGAGACTGATTTAATAGCTGAGAAATGTAATGAATAAAGAGAAGAGTCAGAAGATGGAGGAATATAAGAACAAGTTATGAAAACACTAATGTTATTTAGGCAAAACTTAATAGCAACAAACTAACACATTATATATATGGGAACATTATAACTATCCTCACCAAGTTTGGTCCGGAACGGAGAACTATAGCCTATAGCTGCCATAGGACAAATCGGTCGAAAATTGGTGATTTGTATGGAAAAACTCGCACTAAATGGAGTACGTGGTCTTTTACAGTCGGCTCGCTCGACTGTAGCCTTTCTTACTTGTTAGTTATTAAAACAATGTCTTTCAACACAACCGATGTCTAACACAAAGTTACAAAGGGATTAAGCCAGAAATATTAAACAAAATTAAGTGTTTAAGCGAGGAAAACTTGAAAATAGATAGAAGCGATTAAAAACAGCGAAAGCGAGTCGATTGCGAACTCCTTAAATCTAATATTCCCACCACTACATCCCTTTATCTCATTGTACATGCACTACTGACTATGCTTTGCACAATCGTTTTCGGGTATTATGCGCTAATTATAATGAACATTATAGATTGATTGACACAGCTCTCTCTCTCTCCCATCTTAAAGCTTCTCTTTACAGGCAACTCCGTTATATCTCTAATTTCCAAGGGCAGTAAGAATGGAGTCTCTGCCATTCATTCTTCCCCTTAAATCAGAGATCTTTCGTGTTAGTTTTGGCATATTTTTATTGATCTGGTTGTGTTTTTCTGGGTTTTTCCCAACCCTTGCAACAAATGTTGGATCAATTTCATTGCTTGTTATTCCCAGATTAATGGTCTAATTACTATCTTTTTAGACCCCGTACTCTAAAAAAGAGTATGGGGGTCTATTAAGTTTGTCTGAAGCGAAATGTGCGTAACAGGCAGAAGGAGGCTTTTCCGACCCCATAAAATATATATAATCTTGATCAGCATCAACAGCCGAGACGATATAGCGATGTCCGTCTGTCCGTCTGTCTGTCTGTCCGTCTGTCCGTCCGTCTGTATGATCACCTAGATCTTTTAAACTACAAGAGCTAGAGCCACCAAATTTGGAAAGAAAGTTCGTCTACTTCGCGAGCAGATCAAGTTTATTTCAAATCTTTGCCACGCCCCTTACCGCCCCCGCAAATTGTAAAAAACTATTTTCACATCACTATAACTTGAAAACGACTAGAGCTAGGGAGACCAAATTTACACATTATGTGTATGGTACCTATATAACTATCCTCACCAAATTTGGTCCGGATCGGACAACTACAGTCTATAGCTCCCATAGGACAAATCGGCCAAAAATTGGTGATTTGTATGGAGGCATGAAGTTTTAGTAGAGCGACTGTAACCAAACTAGCACATTATGTGTATGGTACTATTTTAATTATCCTCACCAAGTTTGGTCTGGATCGGGCAACTATAGCCTATTGCTCCCATAGGACAAATCGTTCGTAAACTACTTATTTGCATGGTAAAACGCGCTCTAGAATGAGTACGGGGTCTTTTACAGTCGGCTCGCTCGGCTGTAGCCTTTCTTACTTGTTTAATTTCAGTTTAAATTAAATTTAAAATTTTTAATATTTACTTTTAATATTATCTAAGATTACACCACGTAATCATATAATTAAATACTTGCGACTGATTTTAGTCTGCGTTAATAAATAAATAAATTGTGGAGCCCAGTAACCAAAACTGTTACCTAAAACCTTCTCAGTATGGGAAAAATGAAAATGTCACGATAGATAGCAAACAGTTTCCGATCGTACCTGCATAAGGTATAACCATCCACGAAAGTCAGTGTGCAACTTTTTAAAAGGTGGTGGTCCACGTATTCGATTGTTTAGATCGAGCAGCCTTATATGTAGGCTGCAGTAATGCGACAAGTGCTGGCCTCTCCAAGCTCGAAATGTTGTTCTGGAAGAATTAGAAAAATTACTCTCCATTAAGTTACTTAGTAGGCATTTCGACTATTTTATTAACGGTTCCAATTTCGAAATTATTTTCCATAATGTCCAAAGTCTGCATTGTCGACCTTCCCAAATGAGACTTAAGAATTCATAGGATATAGAATTGCTGTACGTTTAGACTGTTTAAAAGAAGGTAGGACTCGATCACAAAGAGGCATTCTTATTTTCGTCAGGAACGAACTTTTTGTGAATGTTAGTTATAAAGTTTAAGTCTATAAGAGTTTTAATAATTTAGAGAGCCCCTATTACCCGTTACCTAAATTTGGAAGTGAATTTTAGCATTTATTTGAAGAGTATAGAGATATTTTAGGCAGGGAATCAGTAATTTTAGGAGACTTTAAATTATGTTTAAGCGCTCTCACTCAGGCTAGGGAAACCTGTGAAAGTTTGGTTAGGAAGGGATTTAGATCCCTTTTAAATTTGAAAATGTCCACAACCCGTGACGATACACACATTGATTGTGCATTTTCAAATGTGTCGCTTGGCCAAGTCAGCGCAAACACTTTTAAGACCGTGCATGGCATTCACGACGCGATTTCCGGGAGCATTTCAGGGCTGTAAGTTGATAGGTCGGAAATTTTTTTGTTTTTTTTTTCAGCGCGGGGAGCAAGGAAATTTGCAATTTTTCTAAATGTTGCTTATTTTAAGTCGATTGGAAGATCTATTACTAAGATCTAATTGCATCGCAATGACCTCCACGTGGTGTTCCGTGGGATACCGATTTAAGTTTAAATAATCGGAAGCTAACTCGAGCGGCGTACTGTACAACTAATCGGGCGAGTTCGGTTATACGTTGTTATTTTATCGGGTATTATAAAATAACAACGTATAATCGAACATGCCCGATTAGTTGATTTTAATAATTAATAATATAATCGGGAATGAAATGCAGAGAGTATTATACGATCGGGCGAGCACGACTGTACTTTTCTATAGCCGAATCGCTCAAAAATAAATAACTTGTACGAAGACATGTAATGTTAGTTGAGCGAGCGGATCCGTAGATGTGTTATATCTACGATGATTATGGTGGGATACTTAACTTCGTCCCCTTTGTTGATTACTGTCCTTGTGGTACAGTAATATAATTCAATAAAGACAAATGACGGCTGTGAGCCGGAGTGCAATTCCAAGTGACTTGTGTCTACTTTATTCAAAATCAAACTAAAATTAAAGACAAAGGCAAAACATAATTCTACTCAGTAAAGACAATGCATGGCGCCATCGAACCACAGTCGACATGCCGACTCAGCATTCTAAGCGCTTCAGCACTCCAGCAAAGAAGTGTCATATGATCGCTGCTGATTGTTGTTAGTGCAGAGCATTGAACCCACAATTTGGCGTGTCAGCATTTTTCATGTAGTGTTACTTAGTTGCTATGGAATTTATGTGTTATGTGTGTTCGAACACCAATACTTCCCCGTCTATTACTGGGATGTAGTTGGTACGAAGGTGAACCTGTAATTTGGATTGAGTGGTGAAATTGTGGTGCTTTGTCTTAGAGAACTTATTTCTAAATATAAGTATATATAAACTAAATATAAACTATATAAGTATATAAACTAAATATAAGGTAAAACTATTTTAGGTTGTCCTTGTGGACCACCCTTCCCTTAATTAAGACAGACGTTCTAGGTCTGCTTGTATTTCCTGTCTGGTGCATAGGGGGTTTAACTTGTTTCCTAACCTTTTGTTGTTTTTGAGGAATACTTCCTCCCCTACCTCAAACCCGCGGTTTTGGCTGTTTGCGTTACACCTTTCTATGGTGCTTTGTTGGGGTTTTGCCAGTTTGGAAGTAATACCTGAACTGCGCTTTCCGGGTCCCTCATGAAGAAATTCAACTGTTTTTTCGCAAATGACCGAATGTAGCGATTTATTGTATTCTACTGTTCCTCTCAGGATTAATTCAACTGTGTCCTCTATTTTTTTGTCAATCTTAAGGCACCTAGCGATCTCAGCTAACGTACTGTGGAATCGTTCCACCTAGCCATTTGATGAACTGTGCAAAGGAGGAGCGTTTACGATATCGATGTTGTATTGGTTATTCAACGTGGATGTTATGGTCTTTGAGTTGAACGAGGGTTCATTATCGCAATATATTGTTTTAATGTTAGGAAACATATTCACAATTTGCAGCAGGGGATCTTTAACGTCGACAATTGTTCTTGACATTATTGGTTGTACTAAGGCGAATTTGGAAAACTTGTCGACACAAGTCAAAAATTGTTTTTTGTCGGTTGAGAATATGTCTATGTGCAACATTTCGCCCGTGTATTGCGGAATCGGCGTTTCGCCAAGCTGTTGTTTCTTGGGATGTCTGTCATATTTTGCTTGCGTGCAAACTTTGCAATTTGAAACTACTTCTTTGGCTAAACTGCTCATGTTGTTTGACATTTTCCTGGGCTGCTCTATGCGCCCTGTTGTGCTCGCTATTTATTATTTCCAACTGATCGCTTTTATCCGTTATGTCTTGCACAAGATTTTTAAAAACCGAAATTTTGTAGAAGGAAAATGAGAAATTAATTCATGTTGGAAACTTGCTAATGTGGGGAGGTTACAGTGGATTACGTTCACGACCTCCGTATTTACAACATCTTTTAGAATTTCTAAAATGCTTGCGGCGTCTGATTAGGTTTCATTTTGTAGGGCATTGAGATTTTGTCAATTTTGACAATGCATCTGCTACAAAATTTTCCTTGCCAGGCTTATAACAAACCTTGGCATTGTATTGGGCGATGTAGGTTTTCAACCTTTTCATTAGACCCCGTACTCTAAAAAAGAGTATAGGGGTCTATTAAGTTTGTCTGAAGCGAAATGTGCGTAACAGGCAGAAGGAGGCTTTTCCGACCCCATAAAGAATATATATTCTTGATCAGCAACAACAGCCGAGACGATATAGCGATGTCCGTCTGTCCGTCTGTCTGTCTGTCTGTCTGTCCGTCTGTCCGTCCGTCTGTATGATCACCTAGATCTTTTAAACTACAAGTGCTAGAACCACCAAATTTGGAATGAAAGTCCGTCTGCCTCGCGAGCAGATCAAGTTTATTTCAAATCTTTGCCACGCCCCTTACCGCCCCCGCAAATTGTAAAAAACTATTTTCACATCACCATAACTTGAAAACAACAAGAGCTAGGGAGACCAAATTCACACATTATGTGTATGGTACCTATCTAACTAGCCTATAGCTCCCATAGGGCAAATCGGTCGAAAGTTGGTGATTTGTATGGAAAAACGCGCACTAGAACGAGTACGGGGTCTTTTACAGTCGGCTCGCTCGACTGTAGCCTTTCTTACTTGTTTTTGCATTGGTTTTTTTGTCTGGTACTGCGAAAGTGAGAGGCTGGTGGTGATTGAAAATGTTAATTTCCCTGGAGCCATATAGGTAGTTTTGCAATTTATCTAAAGCCCAAACGATAGCTAGCAACTCCCTTTCGTTGGTTGCATAGTTCAGTTCTGCACTTTTTAGGGTACGAGAAATCATGGTAATTGGTCTGCCTTCTTGAGATAGGACAACACCAATTCCGTTTGCTGAGGCATCAGTGGTTAGGTCAAAAGCTTTTTTAAAGTCCGGGTACATCAAAATTACGTCTTCTGACGCCAAGATGTTGCGCAGGCGTTGAAACGCGTTGCGCTGGGTTTCATTAAACTCGACTGCTATTTTCTTTGACCTATGCTTACTCACAGAACCATTTTTTCCTTTAAGCTAAGTAATATCTATTAGCTAAGTAATATCTATTTAAATAGTCTGTCATTTCATTTTCAAGTCGTGGCCTTTT
The DNA here is from genome assembly GCA_018903735.1 of Drosophila cardini. Taxonomy (NCBI): domain Eukaryota; kingdom Metazoa; phylum Arthropoda; class Insecta; order Diptera; family Drosophilidae; genus Drosophila; species Drosophila cardini. The sequence continues at coordinate 147,750 of JAEIGM010000071.1, forward strand.
CCGAAACGTGGTAAAGGCCCGATATTCTAAACTCTGAAATTCTATCTAACAAATTATCTATCTATAGAAAAGATCGTACATCTCGCCGCGGTGGTGGTGTGCTTATTGCCGTTGATGTTAACTTATACTCTGAAGAAGTAATAATCGATGGCTCTATAGATATTGAATTTGTTGCTATTAAGTTTTGCCTAAATAACATTAGTGTTTTCATAACTTGTTCATATATTCCTCCATCTTCTGACTCTTCTCTTTATTTATTACATTTTTCAACTATTAAATCAGTTTCCTCTATGCTATCCGATCGTGATTTTCTTGTACTTCTTGGCGATTTTAATATTGCAGGAACTACATGGACTTCGTGTCCTGACTCTGCCGTGTTGATCCCTACGACCCAGCTCGATTTTTTTGATGGTTTGTTTGGGATCTCATTGTTTCAGATCAATTCTATTCCAAACTCATTAAACAGAATGCTCGATTTGATTTTTGTTTTGGATCCATCCTGCTTTTCTGTTTCCCGTATTACTCCCTTATCTAATCCTGAAGATCCTTATCATCCGACTTTGGAGGTGTTGATTGATTTACCTGTTAAGGTGACCAGTACTAGTAGTAAATCTACTAAGCGATCTCGCCAGTTTCAGAAAACCGATTTTAACGGGTTAAGTGAACTGTTATCTGAGACTGACTGGTCCCAGCTGTTCATGTGTAGAGATATGAATAGTGCAATCACAATATTTTATTATACTTTGAATTCCCTACTTGATGTCTGTGTTCCGGTTCGTGTGCCAACTAGGTCCAACAAGCCTGTTTGGTTTACCCGGGAGTTAACATTGCTTTAAAATAATAAGTCGAGATTTTATAAAAGATTCAGGGAAACTGGCTCTTCCTTGTATCTCTCTCGCTATCTGATTGCACGATCTGATTTCTCTGTCTTGAACGACCGTTGCTATAAGGAATACCTTACTGACTGTGGGCAACAAATCCGAAGGGATCCTAGACGGTTTTATAACTTTGTTAATTCGAAGCGTAAATCATCAACGCTTCCATCTAGTGTATTCTTGAGAGAGAAACTGCTAACTCAGATCAAGCTATCGCCGATTTATTTGCCGATTTTTTCCAAGCCACTTACAGTGTGCAGAATTATAGTTCTAGTTCACCGTACCCTTATCGTTTAATTCTTTCAATTTTAATTTCGCGCCAGTAATCACTGAAAGCTCACTTTTACTTAATCTAAAAGCTATTAAACCTGTTTTTTCACCTGGGCCTGACGGAGTCCCAGGCTGTGTGCTTAGAAACTGTGCTGACGGCCTTTTAAAGCCCCTGTATAAACTATTTACACTGTCTGTTGAATCATGCTGTTTCCCTGAAGTTTGGAAATCATCTTACATTATTCCTCTTCCAAAAATGGAAACAAATCTAATGTCTGCAACTATAGAGGTATTTCCAAGTTGTCTGCTATTCCTAAGACATTTGAGAAATTAATAATTTTTGAAACATAGATCCACTACCACTAATCTGTTAGAGTTTACATCTTTCGTTTTGCATGGCTTTGATAAAAAGTTGCAAACTGACGTCATTTATACAGATTTTAGCAAGGCTTTTGACTCCGTTATCCACAGCCTCTTAATACATAAACTCAATCTTTTGGGACTTTCGTATAACTTTATACTGTGGATTTCGAACTATTTAAGTTCTAGAACACAACAGATGTATTTTAATGAAACACTATCTAAGTCTGTTCAAGTTACTTCGGGCGTTCCACAAGGTAGCCATCTTGGTCCTTTGTTGTTTATTTTGTTTATAAATGATCTGCCATCAGCAATCAGTCACTCTCGGGTGCTCATGTATGCCGATGACGTTAAACTCTGTGTATCGGCCACTGAGTCGCTCCTTGGAACCAGGCTACAATCCGATCTTTATAGCTTTCAAACCTGGTGTCAAGTTAATCTATTAAATTTTAACTATAGTAAGTGTAACGTAATGTCCTTCAGCAGGCGACTCCCCTTTCTCAACAATTATATTCTGAGTCGCAACTCCCTTCACAGAATTGAATCGGTCATTGATTTGGGTATCCTTATGGATCCAAAGCTCAAGTTTGATAGGCATGTTTTATCAATTACTAACCGTGCTTTTGGCGTCCTGGCTTTTAAAAGCGCTAGTCGAAAGAATTTAACGATCCCTATTTAACAAAAACACTTTTCACCACCTTGGAACGTTCTATTCTTGAATATGGGCCTTGTATTTGGTCTCCCCAATACAGGATTCATCAAGATAGAATAGAATCAGTACAAAAACCATTCCTTCTTTTTGCCCTTAGTCCCCTTAATTGGGATGCTAACATACGCTTGCCATCTAATCGTAGTAGACTTCTGCTATTAAATCTTCCTTCGTTATCTGATCGTAGGACAGTGCTCGGTGTAATTTTCCTACACAAACTAATCAACGGCGAAATTGATTCCACTGAACTAATAAGCCAGATTAATTTCGCTGTGCCGATCAGACCCACTAGAAGCTTTCTTCCCCTTTCTCTTCAACCCTGAACTACTTACTTTGCTGTCCATAACCCTTTCCGAATCTTGTGCAGTAACTACAACAAACTTTCTCGAGTTGTAGGTAGTTCTACTTCTATCCCTTTCATTAGAGATTCTATTCTTTCTCACCTTAATCTTAATTAAGATCTTAATTAAAATAGTTTACTTACATAAATAATTATATATTTTTATACCCGTTACTCGTAGAGTAAAAGGGTATATTGTATTCGTTGCAATGTATGTAACAGGGAGAAGAAGACATGGCAGACCCCATAAAGTATATATATTCTTGATCAGCATGACAAGCCGAGTCGATATAGCCATGTCCGTCTGTCCGTCTGTCCGTCCGTCCGTCTGTCCGTCTGTCCGTCTGTGTGAACAAAAGGATCTCAGAGACTATAAGAGCTAGAAAGGCCCGAGTGGTCGCAAACGAAAGATAAAATGCCCAAGCAGTACAAGTTTGCTTTTGTTTTTTGACACGCCCACTTTAGGGCGTTCTATGTGCATACAAAGGTAAAAACAGGTAAAAATAGCATTGTTTTAGTATAGAAAACTTTTTTGTTAGTAATGCTATCTAAACCAAATTGACACAGAAAGTACACGTCTAGGGATTACGTATACTGACCAAGTTTGATCCAAATCAGACAACTATATCATATAGCTCCCATAGGGACAATCGGTCAAAAATACGCTCCAAATATGAATTTATATGAATAACTTTTGCGTTGGCCAACCAATCGAAGTGAAACTTACCCAGAATATATCTGTCAATAATATAAACATATTGACTAAGTTTGATCCAAATCGGACAACTATATCATATAGCTCCCATAGGGACAATCGGTCAAAAATACGCTCCAAATATGAATTTATATGAATAACTTTTGCGTTGGCCAACCAATCGAAGTGAAACTTACACAGAATATATCTGTCAATAATATAAACATATTGACTAAGTTTCATCCAAATCGGACGACTATATCGTATAGCTCCCATAGGGACGATCGGTCAAAAATACGCTGTAAATATGATTTTGTATGAAAATTTTCTGCGTTTCTCAAGTCATCTGAATTAAAATCAATAGGGTCGATTACCTAACCGATTGTAATATTATTAATATTATTAATAATATATTATATTGTTAATAATATAATTAAACTGAGTAACGGGTATCCTAAAGTCGCGAGGCGACTATAGCATTCTTTCTTGTTTCGAACTGTAATGTTTTGTCATATTCTTATGTATTTAGACCCCGTACTCTAAAAAAGAGTATAGGGGTCTATTAGGTTTGTCTGAAGCGAAATGTGCGTAACAGGCAGAAGGAGGCGTGGCCGACCCCATAAAGTATATATATTCTTGATCAGCATCAACAGCCGAGACGATACAGCAATGTCCGTCTGTCCGTCCGTCTGTATGATCACCTAGATCTTTTAAACTACAAGAGCTAGAGCCACCAAATTTGGAATGAAAGTCCGTCTGCTTCGCGAGCAGATCAAGTTTATTTCAAATCTTTGCCACGCCCCTTACCGCCCCCGCAAATTGCAAAAACAATTTTCACATCACCATAACTTGAAAACTACTAGAGCTAGAGAGACCAAATTCACACATTATGTGTATGGTACCAATATAACTATCCTCACCAAGTTTGATCTGGATCGGACAACTATAGCCTATAGCTCCCATAGGACAAATCGGTCAAAAATAAAAAATTTGTATGAAGACACGTAATGTTAGTTGAGCGATCGCAACCAAACTTACAGAGAATGTGTGAATAATTATTAAAAGTATCCTCACCAAATTTGGTCCAAATCGGACAACCACAACATATAAAATAAATTAATCAAAAATGCTGAGTTTTACGAATAAATTGTTTGTTCACACTGCTTGCAATAGCAGAAGAACACAAACTGCAGCAAGCAGTGCAGTGTGTTAACTAAACAATTATGATAAAAGATTTTAACTCTACGTTTAGCTACTGCAACTTTAATAAGGAGCGTGGTCTAGGTAGTAGAGAGGCGCGCTTCGTACGTGTTGGTTAGCCCAGGGTCCCGGGTTCGAATCCAGTCAGTGACAAATGCTATTTGTTTACCTTTTTAAATTTTAATTATTTACATAAACTTCAATGCGGAGTGTGGTCTAAGTAGTAAAGATGCCTGATCTAATTCTTCGCACTTGTATGTGAACCCGGGATCACCGTCAGGGACATTTTATTAATTTTTGTTATATAACAAAAAAATATTACATGTAAATGCAGATAGTCGAGCATTTTCAAGAGAGGGGCGTGGTGCAGCTGTTAGTGCACTGACGCGTGTGCGCGGAGTCCGAGGTTCGAATCCCGTCAGTGAATTATTTTGATTATTTTTTTTATACCCTTGCAGAGGGTATATTAATTTTGTCACGAAGTTTGTAACGCATTGAAGGAGGCATCTCCGACCCCATAAAGTATATATATTCTTGATCAGCATCAACAGGCGAGTCGATATAGCCATGTCCGTCTGTCTGTCCGTCTGTCCGTCTGTCCGTCTGTTTCTATGCGAACTAGTCTCTCAGTTTTAAAGCTATCTTGATGAAACTTGGTATCACATGTGTATTCTCTCTGCAGGCAGATCGTTTGTTAAAATCGGCCGGATCGGATGACTATATCATATAGCTCCCATAGGAACAATCGGTTGAAAAATTTTTTTTTTTGAGCTATTTCAACCAAATTAAGTCTATATGCATTTAGTACCAAATCCCATGTGCAAACCAAATTTCATCCGAATCGGACCACTATATCATATAGCTGCCATAGGAACAATCGGTTGAAAATGATGAAAATGCCTAGTATGAAAATTTTCAGTGTCGATTGAGCGATTTCAACCAAACTCACGCCATAAACATTCGCTATCATTCCCCAGCTGTTGACCAAATTTCATTCGGATCGAACCACTATATCATATAGCTGCCATAGAAACAATCGGTTCAAAGGCTTAGTATGAAAATTTTTAATGTCTATTGAGCGATTTCAACCAAATTCACGCAGTATGCATAAGCTATCATTCCCTATATACTGACCAAATTTCATCCAATTCGGACTTCTATATACTATAGCTTCCATAGGAACAATCGGTTGAAAATGATGAAAATGCTTAGTATGAAAATTTTCAGTGTTGATTGAGCGATTTAAACCAAACTCACGCCATAAACATTTGCTATCATTCCCCAGCTGTTGACCAAATTTCATTCGGATCCTTTCTTTAACCTTTCTTTCTTGTTTTTATTTCAATTCAAATTTAAAATTAAATTTAAATTTAATTTCAAATTGTAAAACACGGCATATTTTTAAAATAAGCCAAGTAAGGAAATTGTGCATTTAGTTGTGTTTATATTTACATACATTTGTATATAAAAATGTATGTAAACAAAATGTGAATCACTCCGTTTTTCTTGTTTTTCGAATGGAAAATGCGCATTTCAGTGAGTACGGGGTCTTTTACAGTCGGCTCGCTCGACTGTAGCCTTTCTTACTTGTTTTATTATAATGTTATCGTTTTTTATTAATAAATCCGTTTCGCGTTTTTCGTTAGCCGTATGTTATGCGGTGTGCCCCTCGGTCGGTTGGCGGTAGGTGGCGGCATTATTTGCAGGGTTCCGCGCGTTAACAAGCACGTTTCTTGGTGTTGTTGGGCCACTTGAATTAAAAAAAAAAAAAAGAATGTCGCTTATTGGACGAGCTATGGATGCAAAGTCTTTTATGAAGACTCTGTAATAGCTTGCCAGACCCAAGAAAAATCTGACGCTGTAGACGCTTTTGGGTTCGGGGTACTCTTGAATATCCTTGACCTTCTTTGGGTCGGATCTGGTGCCGTCTTTGCTTACGATGAAACCAAGATACACTATGCTTTCTTTAAAAAAGTTAGTTTTCTCTTGGCTTACCCTCATATTGGCTTCAATCAGGCACTTGAGAACCGTGTCAATGTGCCTGACTTGGTCTACTTCATTTTTTGAGAAAACTATGACATTGTTTACGTAGACGTAACAAATTTTCCCAATATGTTCTCTTAGAACATCATCGATTGCCCATTGGAAAATGCTGCCAGCATTCTTAAGCCCAAATGGCAGTCTGCAGAATTCATATTTGCCACCGCAAACAGAGAATGAAGTTTTTTCGCGGTCATGTTCCGCGAGGTATATTTGCTGATACCCTGACTTTAGATCGAGGGTAGTGAAGTATTTAGCGTTTCCCAGGTTCGCTAGAATCATGGGAATGCTGGGCATTGGGTAACGATCAGGAATAGTTTTCTCGTTCAGTTTCCTGAAGTCGATGACTAATCTTTAGTTTGCGTTGCCATAGGCGTGCCTTTTTTGTCAACACCCCACTTTGGGCTGTTGTAGAGTTACCTTGATGATGCCGTTTTTTAGTAGTTGCTTGACTTCATTGTTTATGAATTCAGAAACGCCCATTAGACTTAGGTAGCTTCTGGCATATATTGGCTCATTGTCGACCGTGCGTATTGTGGCGGTGACAGAGGTGTTGAAAGGGAGTGCTTCTTCTGTTGTTGAAAATGCCTTTTTCCTTTTAAGTATCATGATCCTGAACTCCTTTTTGACGGAGATAGGAGCCACGATGTCGTTTACATCGGTGAAATTTACATCAGTGCATTTCTGGTACTGAATTTCTTCAGAAATGCCCTGATACTCTAGTAGACTTTTTGTTAGGTTCAACTGTACCCCGGTACTAATAGAAACACGAAAGAAAAGTACAGTCGAGCTCGCCCGACCGTAGAATACTCTCTGCATTTTATTCCAGATCATTTTAATGAAATCGGTATCCGAGAATATCAACTGATAGTATTTGCAATAAAAACATCTAATTGTATGTATGCACATATACATTTGACATTATATGTATGCACGCACATAAGTATGTGTGTATATGTAATACATATACAATTGATCGGCACAGTCAGCATTCGCGGGCAGCGCTACCGCTAGAAAGCAGCGAAAACGTCCGCTCACATGTTTGTATGTTTCTGTCTCGCTTGCACACATGCATTGATATTGTGTTCAATTATTAACTTTCTTACATGTCTAGCTCTTTTGTTTATAGTCAGATTTATTTGCAACTTTCAGGATAGTTTGATATATTTTGTCTTCAAACGAATGTGAAATAACAATACTATACGATAAGAACATATGCCTTAAAATCGGTATTGAAGTTTGAAAGTTATTTTAATTCATGTGGGAAAAGGGGCGTGACAGTCCAAAATTTTTAATAACGATGCATTTATGCCGTCTCAAGGAACAAACATACCAAAATTGGTGTTCCTAAGTGCCATAGTTTCTGAGATATTCGCCCAAAACATAAATTTTTTACGAGGTGTGTCTAGTTTTTTGCTCATTGTGGGCGAATGGGGCGTGGCATCGAAAAAAAAAAGATTCTTGTATTGACTGACTTAATATCGAGTTGATTGTGACTAAATTCAAACTTGTAGCTCTTACCATCTCTGAAATCTGTTTGTTCATACGGACAGACAGACGGACAGACAGACGGACATGGCTATATCGACACGGCTTGTGAGGCTGATCAAGAATATATATACTTTATGGGGTCGGCCACGCCTCCTTCTGCCTGTTACATATTTTTGGTAATTGTCTAATATACGGGCCTCAACCCCAAAAATTATGAAAAAACAAGAAAGAATGCTATAGTCGCCTCGCGACTTTAGGATACCGTTACTCAGTTTAATTATATTATTAACAATATAATATATTATTAATTATATTAATAATAGTAACAATCGTTTAGGTAATCGACTCTATTGATTTTAATTCAGATGACTTGAGAAACGCAGAATATTTTCATACAAAATCATATTTACAGCGTATTTTTGACCGATCGTCCTAAGGGGGCTATACGATATAGTCGTCCGATTTGAATGAAACTTGGTCAACATATTTATATTATTAACAGATATAATCTGTGTAAGTTTCCCTTCGATTGCTTGGCCAATGCAAAAGTAATTCACATAAATTCATATTTAGAGCGTATTTTTGACCGATTGTCCCTATGGGAGCTATACGATATAGTCGTCCGATTTGGATGAAACTTAGTCAATATGTTTATATTATTGACAGATATATTCTGTGTAAGTTTCACTTCGATTGATTGGCCAACGCAAAGTTATTCATATAAATTCATATTTGGAGCGTATTTTTTACCGATTCTTATGGGAGCTATACGATAGAGTTGTCCGATTTGGATCAAACTTGGTCAGTATATGTACTCCCTAGACGTGTACTTTATGTGTCAATTTGGTTTATATAGCTTTGCTAACAAAAAAGTTTTTCTATACTAAACATTGCTATTTTTACCTGTTTTTACCTTTGTATGCACATAGAACGCCCTAAAGTGGGCGTGTTAAAAAACAAAAGCAAACTTGTACTGCTTGATTTTGCGACCACTCGGGCCTTTCTAGCTCTTATAGTCTCTGAGATCCTTTTGTTCACACAGACGGACAGACGGACAGACGGAGACTATAAGAGCTAGAAAGGCCCGAGTGGTCGCAAACGAAAGATAAAATGCCCAAGCAGTACAAGTTTGTTTTTGTTTTTTGACACGCCCACTTTAGGGCGTTCTATGTGCATACAAAGGTAAAAACAGGTAAAAATAGCATGTTTTAGTATAGAAAACTTTTTTGTTAGTAATGCTATCTAAACAAAATTGACACAGAAAGTACACGTCTAGGGACTACATATACTGACCAAGTTTGATCCAAATCGGACAACTATATCGTATAGCTCCCTTAGGGACATTTGGTCAAAAACACGCTCCAAATATGAATTTATATGAATAAATTTTGCGTGGGCCAAGCAATTTTAGTGAAACTCACACAGAATATATCTGTCAATAATATAAACATATTGACTAAGTTTCATCCAAATCGGATTACTATATCGTATAGCTTCCATAGGGACAATTGGTCAAAAGTACGCTCCAAATATGAATTTATATGAATAACTTTTGCGTCGGCCAAGCAATTTTAGTGAAACTCACACAGAATATATTTGTCAATAATTAACACATGCTGACCAAGTTTCATTCAAATCGGACGACTATATCGTATAGCTCCCATAGGGACGATCGGGTAAAAATACGCTGTAAATATGAATTTGTATGAAAATTTTCTGTATTTCCCAAGTCATCTGAATTAAAATCAATAGGGTCGATTGCCTAAACGATTGTACTATTATTATTATCATATCCCATTGTTAATAATATAATTAAACTGAATAACGGGTATCCTAAAGTCGCGAGGCGACTATAGCATTCTTTCTTGTTTTTTTTTAAAATCGCGCTATTTAAAAAAAAAAAATTTTTTGCCTGCGGCGCACTTTATTTTCCTCCCCTCCACCTCGCGGTTCTGAAAGCATCGCATTTCTTAACCTCACAGAGTTCCGACGAAGAGTTGGAGGACGCTTTGGATCAGTTTGTCGCTTACCATGTGTTTTATGTAAAAAATTAACTATTACAATTCACTGCTCAATAGATAGATAGAATCGTTTTTGTCTTTTCCGCAGTCCTCCGAGAAGGAGGTGAAGGTGGAGGAGGCGATGGTGGGGGAGGCAGTGAAGATGTTGAAGAAGAAGCTGGATGAGAAGGAGGAGGTGGAGGCGGAGGTGTAGGAGGAAGGTAAAAGTTTATTATCTACTCTAAACAAAAATTAAAACAAGTAAGAAAGGCTACAGTCGAGCGAGCCGACTGTAAAAGACCCCGTACTCACAGAAGTGCGCATTTTCCATTCGAAAAACAAGAAAAACGGAGTGATTCACATTTTGTATACATACATTTTTATATACAAATGTATCTAAATATATACACAATTAAATGCACAATTTTCTTACTTGGTTTATTTTAAAAATATGCCGTGTTTTACAATTTGAAATTAAATTTAAATTTAATTTTAAATTTGAATTGAAATAAAAAAAAAAAAAAATTTTCAAAATAATTCACTGACGGGATTCGAACCTCGGACTCCACGCACACGCGTCAGTGCACTAACAGCTGCACCACGCCCCTCTCTTGAAATTGCTCGACTATCTGCATTTACATGTAATATTTTTTTGTTATATATGCTTGCTGCAGTTTGTGTTCTTCTATTACAAGCAGTGTAAAACAACAATTTATTCATAAAACTCAGCATTTTTGATTAATTTATTTTATATGTTGTGGTTGTCCGATTTGGACCAAATTTGGTGAGGATATTTTTAATAATTATTCACACATTCTCTGTAAGTTTGGTTGCGATCGCTCAACTAACATTACGTGTCTTCATACAAATTTTTTTATTTTTGACCGATTTGTCCTATGGGAGCTATAGGCTATAGTTGTCCGATCCAGATCAAACTTGGTGAGGATAGTTATATTGGTACCATACACATAATGTGTGAATTTGGTCTCTCTAGCTCTAGTAGTTTTCAAGTTATGGTGATGTGAAAATTGTTTTTTGCAATTTGCGGGGGCTGTAAGGGGCGTGGCAAAGATTTGAAATAAACTTGATCTGCTCGCGAAGCAGACGAACTTTCATTCCAAATTTGGTGGCTCTAGCTCTTGTAGTTTAAAAGATCTAGGTGATCATACAGACGGACGGACAGACGGACAGTTAGACAGACGGACAGACGGACATTGCTATATCGTCTGTCCGTCTGTCCGTCCGTCCGTCTGTCCGTATGAACACCTCGATCTTTTAAACTACAAAAGCTAGAGCCACCAAATTTAGAATGAAAGTCCGTCATTATGTCAGGCAGATCAAGTTTATTTCAAATATTTGCCACGCCCCTTACCGCCCCCGCAAATTGTAAATAACTATGGTCACCTAGGAAAAAATTGATGTTTTAAGCGAATATCTCAGTAACTATAGCACTTGGTATACAGGTTGCCAGAGACAGCATAAATGCATTGTCATTAAAATTTTTGGACTGTCACGCCCCGTTTTCCCACACGAATCAAATAATTTTCAAACTTCAATGCCATTTTTAAGGCACATGCACTTGTCGTACGGTATTGTTATTTCAAATTCGTTTGGAGACAAAGTATCACAAACTATGCTGAAAGTTGCATACAAATCGGACAATAAACAAAAGAGCTAGACACGTAACAAAGTTAACAATTGCACGCAATGTCAATGCATGTGTGCAAGCGAGACAGAAGCATATAAACATGTGAGCGAACGTTTTCGCTGCTTGTGTAGCGACAGCGCTGCTCGCGGACGATGCACGCACATGTATGCATACGATACGATAAATAATATATCGATATACAACACGATAGTAATAATAATTGCGATATGATCTCGAATGCGATATTTGGTCATTATGTCAATATCTTTATCGATATATCGTATTTGAATTCAGTTGTTGATAATATCGATATTTGATTTGATGTGATATTTTAATTAATATCGATATCGGCATTTTCTTGGCGATTAGCATCCCTATTACAAACTGATGGTTTTGTTTCAAAGTGTTTTATTGCAAATACTATGAGTACGGGGTCTCAAATTTGGTGGCTCTAGCACTTGTAGTTTAAACGATCTAGGTGATCATACAGACGGACGGACAGACAGACAGACGGACAGACGGACATTGCTATATCGTCTCGGCTGTTGATGCTGATCAAGAATATATATACTTTATGGGGTCGGCCACGCCTCCTTCTCCCTGTTACGCACATTTCGCTTCAGACAAACCTAATAGACCCCTATACTCTTTTTTAGAGTACGGGGTCTAAAAAGGGAATGTGTGATTAAAAATGTTTATCAGGCATTTCTCCTTTATTTAAGTAGATCCATGGATTGAATTCACTGAGAAGGGTTTACCGACCGGCAATGTGGTTTTCAGCTCCTTTACGGGCTTAACATAATTATTTGCCGCCCCAGTATCGATTAGCATTTTTAATGTTCTCCCAGCCAACCGTCGTTCGATAAACGGTAACCGAGAGTATTCTCTAAAAAATGGACAGAGTAGCCTTGATCGTACTCTTCCTCGCTGTTAATTGCTTCAACTGCAGCTTTTGCGGCTTTTTCGTATGCTATTTTTAGACCCCGTACTCTAAAAAAGAGTATAGGGGTCTATTAAGTTTGTTTGAAGCGAAATGTGCGTAACAGGCAGAAGGAGACTTTTCCGACCACATAAAGTATATATATTCTTGATCAGCATCAACAGCCGAGACGATATAGCGATGTCCGTCTGTCCGTCTGTCTGTCTGTCCGTCTGTCCGTCCGTCTGTATGATCACCTAGATCGTTTAAACTACAAGTGCTAGAGCCACCAAATTTGGAATGAAAGTCCGTTTGCTTCGCGAGCAGATCAAGTTTATTTCAAATCTTTGCCACGCCCCTTACCGCCCCCGCAAATTGTAAAAAACTATTTTTACATCACCATAACTTGAAAACGACTAGAGCTAGAGAGACCAAATTTACACATTTTGTGTATGGTACCTATTTAACTATCCTCACTAAATTTGGTCCGGATCGGACAACTATAGCCTATAGCTCCCATAGGACAAATCGGCCGAAAATTCGTGATTTGTATGGAGGTATGAAGTTTTAGTTGAGCGAGTGCAACCAAACTAACACATTATGTGTATAGTACCATTGTAACTATCCTCACCAAGTTTGGTTCGGATCGGACAACTATAACCTATAGCTCCCATAGGACAAATCGGTCGAAAATGGGTAATTTGTATAGAGACATGAAGTTTTAGTTGAGCGAGTGCAACCAAACTAACACATTATGTGTATGGTACCATTATAAATATCCTCACCTAGTTTGGTCTGGATCGGGCAACTATAGCCTGTAGCTCCCATAGGACAAATCGTTCGTAAACTACTTGTTTGTATGGTAAAACGCGCACTTGAATGAGTACGGGGTCTTTTACAGTCGGCTCGCTCGACTGTAGCCTTTCTTACTTGTTTGTTCTTCGGAATCCGCTTGAACAATGTTGTTAAGACGTTGCCGCCTCGGACCTGTTTGTCGTTCTAAGGAGTTCCTCCTTTTGGGAGCGTTGGTTGGTTCTGATTATATTCAGTGCGCTGCCTGAATTTGTAGAAGAATCTACCTTCATCGGTTGTGGAGCTTGCTCTTGGCTTTCTTTATTGTGTTGCTCTTTTGGAGCATTTTTCTTGTGATTGTAATAAGGATTTCGATCTTGAGCATGGTCTTCCTAGTAGTTTTTATTGGGTTTACCATATGATCTGTGTTTGCTGTCTGGTACGGATTTAATTATTTCGAGTTTAATGTCACATTTTACCCCAGGAACAACAGTTATTTTTTAGAAAGAGACGACCGCTGGCGTTTTCACTTGCAGCCTTTGTATTTCTTGGGTTATTGAATTTATTTGGGACTGTTGTTGTGACAGTGCCGATCTGACGGCATTGTCAATGAGAGCTTGAATTTGTGAAGGGTCCATTGTGTTGCCTACCTGATCTTCTGGACACCAACGAACTTGTTCTACGCCTACACTATCGTCGCTGTTGTACTCGGTTTTAATCTCCCCATAGGTGTTCCAGCTCATTTGTTAACCTCGACACTTATATGAAAATTGTTCGCATTGGCGTATAATTATCATAGTAAAAGTAGCAATTGTTTATTTGTAATAAAACAAGTAAGAAAGGCTACAGTCGAGCGAGCCGACTGTAAAAGACCCCGTACTCTTTCTAGTGCGCGTTTTACCATACAAACAAGTAGTTTACGAACGATTTGTCCTATGGGAGCTACAGGCTATAGTTGCTCGATCCAGACCAAACTTGGTGAGGATAGTTATAATGGTACCATACACATAATGTGTTATTTTGGTTGCAATCGCTCAACTAAAACTTCATGTCTCCATATAAATCACGCATTTTCGAGCGATTTGTCCTGTGGGAGCTATAGGCTATAGTTGTCCGATCCGGACCAAACTTGGTGAGGATAGTTATAATGGTACCATACACATAATGTGTTAGTTTGGTTGCAATCGCTCAAATAAAACTTCATGTCTCCATACAAATCACCCATTTTCGACCGATTTGTCCTATGGGAGCTATAGGATATAGTTGTCCGATCAGGACCAAACTTAGTGAGGATAGTTTTAATGGTACTATACACATAATGTGTTAGTTTGGTTGCAATCGCTCAACTAAAACTTCCTGCCTCCATACAAATCACGAATGTTCGGCCGATTTGTCCTATGGGAGCTATAGGCTATAGTTGTCCGATCCGGACCAAATTTAGTGAGGATAGTAAGATAGGTAGCATACACATAATGTGTGAATTTGGTCTCCCTAGCTCTAGTCGTTTTCAAGTTATGGTGATGTGAAAATAGTTTTTTTGCAATTTGCGGGGGCGGTAAGGGGCGTGGCAAAGATTCATAATAAACTTGATCTGCTCGCGAAGCAGACGGACTTTCATTCCAAATTTGGTGGCTCTAGCACTTGTAGTTTAAAAGATCTAGGTGATCATACAGACGGACGGACAGACGGACAGACAGACAGACGGACAGACGGACATTGGTATATCGTCTCGGCTGTTGATGCTGATCAAGAATATATATACTTTATGGGGTCGGCCACGCCTCCTTCTCCCTGTTACGCACATTTCGCTTCAGACAAACCTAATAGACCCCTATACTCTTTTTTAGAGTACGGGGTCTAAAAAGATAGTAATTAGACCATTAATCTGGGAAAAACAAGAAAAGAAATTGATCCAACATTTGTTGCAAGGGTTGGGAAAAACCCAGAAAACCACAACCAGATCAATAAAAATATGCCAAAACTAACACGAAAGATTTCTGATTTAAGGGGAAGAATGAATGTCAAAGAACCCATTCTTACTGCCCTTGGAAATCAGAGATATAACGGAGTTGGCTGTAAAGAGAAGCTTTAAGATGGGAGAGAGAAAGAGATGTGTTAATCAATCTATAATGTTCATTATAATTAGCGCATAATACCCGAAAACGATTGTGCAAAGCTTAGTCAGTAGTGCATGTAGGAAGAGATAAAGGGATGTAGTACCTAGTGGTCCTGGTGGGAATATTTAATTTAAGGCGTTCTAAAAGAGATGGGGAGCAGATATCACCGATTATTAATTTATGGAGGAAGATTACTCCAAGGACTCTTCTCCAATTAGTAAGGGATGGAGGATTCAGAAGCAAGAGTCTGTTAGTATAAGATGGAAGGCGAAGATTAGGGTCCCAATTAAGTCCACGAAGCGCGAAGAGTAAAAACTGCTTCTGCACTGACTCAATTAAAGCTTGACCATGAGCATGTTGAGGAGACCAGACACATGAACAATACTCAAGAATGGGACGGACTAGGGATGTGTAAAGAAGTTTATTGACAAATGGATCATTAAATTCCTTAGACCAGCGCTTAATAAATCAAAGAGTTCACTAAGCTTTATTAACTATAGAGGAAATATGATGTGTGAAACTTAGATTATTATCAAAAAGAACACCGAGGTCATCGACTGACAATATACCTTTTAAAAGGAGGTTAAAAAGAATGGAAAGAGGTTTAATTATAGAAGAACCGCACTCCTTAAGCACGCAACTAGGAATGTTGTCAGGCCCAGGAGAGAAGGAAGATTTTTGATTGTTAATGGACGAGAGCAGGCAACTATCAGAAATATAAGGAAAATAACGCAATTAGAGGATGGGAGTTTAAAGGGGTAAAAGATGTAACAGGCTGATGGCATACCATTAATATGTAAACAACTAACAGTGCCATCACTAGAACTAATAGTGCCATCACTAACACTAACATAACCTTTTTGAGAAGAAGAAGATCAATTCAAGCGAAGATGCCAATAAAAAAAGTCGCGGAAAGGCGCGGAAAAAAGTAGATGGAAGTTTAATTATTTATATAGCGTCTACAAACTCAGTATCGGTCGTTCAGCTTAAAAGGTGGCTCGCAGCTTTAGGCTTGCCAACCCGAGGATGCAAGGCCGAGCTAATAGCACATATTAACGCAGTGCCGGCAGGTGAGCGGGGCAGCATTCCAGAAGCGGAGCAGGCGGCTGAAGAGGACATGGCAGTGAATGCCATGGCATCCCAGGAGGAGCAATTGGCAGAAGCTAACACGGCAGCTCAGAGTCTGCCAGTATCGATACAAGGGTCATGCGAAAGAATGGTTGCATGCAGATCCATCACGTATCGTCATGTCTTTGGGCGAACTATTGGAACAGTTGAGACTCGGTTTTGGGGGCAAGCTTTCCAAGGCTGAGATGCGCCGTAAACTTGAAGAACGCATATGGAAAGGGTCGGAGAAGTTCACATTGTATTACGAGAGCAAATATCAACTTGCATGGGATTTAAGGCTGGATGATGAAGAACTGCTAGATGGACTAATAGAGGGAATACCGGACGTGCAGTTGCGCACGCAGGCGAAAATTCAATGCTTCTAGAATCCGGGAAAACTTATGCGAGCATTCGCAGGAGTGTGCTTGTCTGATCAAAGCGTCCTCAACGGCAGCAGGGGCAGCACCTGGCAGTATGATAAAGGAGACACGTTGCTTTAATTTCAACTACAAAGGGCATTGGGCGAAGGACTGTTTTAAGACAAAGAGGGAGCGAGGCAATTACGATAACAATTACGTAAGATTGATTAACATATATTTTAACAATAGAGCTAAGCATTTTATCACTGGAGAATGCATCATAGATTCAGGAAGTCCCATTTCGTTTATAAGAAAATCACGTGTTCCCATTGAAGTAGAACTTCAGATTCATAAAGGAATTTATTTTGGGCTAAATGAAAGCCAATTGAATATTGTTGGAAAAACAAAAGTTTATATTTTGAAGAAGTCAATAAAAAATTATTTTTGGTTGATAGTGGTTTCTGATGAATCTATGAGGTGGGACGTAGTGCTGGGAAGGGATTTTATGCATAACTGCGATTTAAACGTAGATCCAGGCGCTTTGAATATGATTTCAGTGGAAAAAGATGAAAGCCCGTTATGTAAATCGGAGAAATTAAGCGAATTAGACAGCGGATTTTTAGAGGAGTTTGCAACTTTAGCAGACAAATCGTTAGGCAATCATGAGCAAGACAATAAATTGTTAGAGTAATTAGAGCATTTAGACAGGCCGTTAGTTAGTTTAGTAGACGATTTCCAGAACAGTATGTTTCAAATTAGTATTGTGGACGATAACAAGCGAGAGGTGTCATAAAACATTAGAGAATCGGTCAGCTATAAAGTAAGAGAAAAATTTATAGAATTGCTAAATGAAAAACAAGAAAGAAAAGTACAGTCGAGTTCCCCCGACCGTAGAATACTCTCTGCATTTTATTCCCGATCATTTTAATAAAGTCGGTATCCGAGAATATCAACTTATTGTAGTTGCAACACGTTGAAACAAAAACATCTGTTTGTATGCATACACACGCATATACATTTGACATAATATGTATGCACGCACATACACATGTATATGTTATACATACACAATTGGTTGGCACAGCCAGCATTCGCGGGCAGCGCTGCCCCTAGAAAGCAGCGAAAACGTTCGCTCACATGTTTTTATGTTTCTGTCTCGCTTGCACACATGCAGTGAAATGGCGTTAAATTATAAACTTTGTTACGTGTCTGGCTCTTTTGTTTATAGTCCGATTTATATGCAACATTCAGGATAGTTTGATATACTTTGTCTTCAAATGAATGTGAAATAACAATACTGTACGATAAGAACATATGCCTTAAAATCCGCATCGAAGTTTGAAAGTCATTTAATTTGTTGTGGGAAAAGGGGGGCGTGGCAGTCCAAAATTTTTAATAACGATGCATTTATGCCGTCTCAAGGAACATGCATACCAAAATTGGTGTTCCTAAGTGCCATAGTTACTTAGATATTCGCCCAAAACATCAATTTTTTACGAGGTATGTCTAGTTCTTTGGTCATTGTGGGCGAATGGGGCGTGGCATCGGAAAAAAAAAAGATTTTTGTATTGACTGACTTAATATCGAGTCGATTGTGACTAAATTCAATTTTGTAGCTGTTACCATCTCTGAACTCTGTTTGTTCATACGGACAGACAGACAGACGGACAGACGGACAGACAGACAGGCAGACAGACAGACAGACGGACATGGCTATATCGACTCGGCTTGTGATGCTGATCAAGACTATATATACTTTATGGGGTCTGCCACGCCTCCTCCTGCCTGTTACATACTTTTTTTTTCACAAACCCAATATACTCTCTCTTGCAGATAGTATAATATATTGACGCTATTAGGCCGGTGAAGCCAAAAACTATTTGTGAAATGAACATAATGATTGAGAAAGCAAAACCTTTTAGTTGTGCACCAAGAAGATTGTCATATACAGAAAAAGAAAAGTTACAAATTATGCTCGATGAATACCTAAGGGATGGCATCATACGACCCAGCTGTTCGGAATATGCATCGCCAATCGTATTAGTAAAGAAATAAACAGGAGATTTTAGAATGTGTGTTGATTTCCGAAAGCTTAACAAAATTATGATTAAAGATAATTACCCTTTACCCTTAATTGACGATTTATTGTATCGGTTAGTAGGGAAATCAGTTTTCACCAAACTTGACCTTAAGAATGGTTACTTTCATGTTTATGTAGAAAAAGATTCCATAAAATACACTTCATTCGTCACACCTTTAGGGCAGTTTGAGTTTTTATACTCTCTGCAAGAGAGAGTATATTGGGTTTGTGAAAAGTATGTAACAGGCAGAGGGAGGCGTGGCAGACCCCATAAAGTGTATATATTCTTGATCAGTATCACAAGCCGAGTCGATATAGCCATATCCGTCTGTCCGTCTGTCTGTCTGTCTGTCTGTCTGACTGTCTGTCCGTCTGTCTGTCTGTCCGTATGAACAAACCGATTTCAGCGGTGGGAAGAGCTACAAGTTTGAATTTGGTCAGTATCGACTCGATATTTAATCAGTCAATACACGAATCTTTTTTTTTTCGATGCCGCACCCCGTTCGCCCACAATGAGCAAAAAACTAAACACACCACGAAAAAAATTTATGTTTTAGGCGAGTATCTCAGTAACTATGGCACTTAGGAACACCAATTTTGGTATGCAAGTTCCTAATGAAGGCATAAGTATAATGACATTAAAATTTTTTAACTGCCACGCCCCCTTTTCTCACAAGAAATAAAGTAATTTTTAAACTTCAATGCCGATTTTAAGGCATATGTTCTTATCGTACAGTATTGTAATTTGAAAATCATTTGAAGACAAAATATATCAAACTATCCTGAAAGTTGCATATAAATCAGACAATAAACAAAAGAGTTTGACACGTAATAAGTTTATAATTACAGGCCACGTTACGGTATGTGTGCAAGCGAGAAAGAAACATACAAACATGTGAGCGAACGTTTTCGCTGCTTGCGTAGCTTAGAGGCAGCGCTGCCCGCGAATGCTGGCTGTGCC
Source organism: Drosophila cardini (assembly GCA_018903735.1). Taxonomy (NCBI): domain Eukaryota; kingdom Metazoa; phylum Arthropoda; class Insecta; order Diptera; family Drosophilidae; genus Drosophila; species Drosophila cardini. The sequence goes on from JAEIGM010000071.1 coordinate 167,712, forward strand.
AACCAATTGTGTATGTATTACATATACACACATACATATGTGCGTGCATACTTATAATGTCAAATGTATATGTGCATACATACAAACAGATGTTTATGTTTCAACGTGTTTTGTTGCAAGTATCAACTGATATACTTGGATACCGATTTAATTAAAATAATCGGGAATTAAATGCAGAGAGTATTCTACGGTCGGGCGTGCTCGACTGTACTTTTCTTTCTTGTTGAGAATGCCAATGGGACTTAAGACTGCTTCACAAGTTTTTCAGAGGTTTGTTAACAGCATATTTACAGATTTAATAAGAGAAAATAAGGTTATTATACATGGATGACATAATGATAGCTAGCAAAAGTATACTGGAACACTTAGAAATTTTAGAAGAAGTTTTTAAACGATTAGTAGAAAACAAGTTAGAGTTGAAATTGGATAAGTGTGAATTTCTGCAGGACAGAGTTAAATATTTAGGATTTTTGATTTCGGAGGAAGGCATCAAAGCAGACGATAAAGGTCTGGAGACGGTCAAAAACTTTCCAATACCTGATAAAACTCAGACATTACAGAGTTTCCTTGGTCTCTGCTCGTATTTTAGAAGATTTATTAAGGACTTTTCAATGATTGCAAAACCCTTATACGACCTTTTAAGAAAAGACAGAAAATTTCAGTTTGGAGAAAAGAAATGATTAGTTTCTCAAGCTTGAAGGACAAGTTATTAGAAGCGCCAGTATTGTCACTATACAACCATAAAGAGGACATAGAATTACATTCCGATGCCAGTGCCATAGGATTTGGGGCAGTGTTACTGCAGAAAACAGAAGACGGCAGATTACATCCTATATTTTATTTTTTCAAGACGGACAACAGAAACGGAATCGAAATATCACAGCTTTGAGCTTGAAACATTAGCCATTATTTATGCGCTTCGAACATTTAGAATATATTTACAAGGCAAAAGGTTCAAAATAGTTACGGACTGCAATTCATTGACTTTAACACTCAATAAGATAGATCTTAATCCAAGAATCGCCCGATGGGCATTAGAAATGCAAGAATTCGATTATGAATTAGCACATAGAGCAGGAAAGCAAATACAGCATGTAGATGCGTTAAGTAGATGTAACAACACGATTATGATAACAGAAGCAAACAGTTTTGAAACCAATTTGCCAAACGAGAGATAAGAAGCTGCAAGAGATTAGAAAATTGTTAGAGGAAAATGAGCATAAATTGTTTGAAATGAGAAATGGAATTATATTCAGAAAAAGCAATGATGACAGGCTATTATTTTATGTACCGGAGAAAATGGAAGATCACGTTATGTACAAATATCATGACGAATTAGGACACATTGGAAGAGACAAAATATTAAGTGCGATCAATAAGACTTATTGGTTTCCCAATATGAAAATGAAATTAGTAGAACACATTGAAAATTGTTTGAAGTGCATAGCATTTTCACCAAAGACAGGCAAAGGGGAAGGCCTACTACAAAGCATTCCAAAAGGTAATAAGCCCTTCCAGTTAATTCATATAGACCACTATGGACCAGTAGACAATAGCCGATCCAAAAATACATTTTCGCAGTAATAGATGGGTTCACAAAATTCGTTAGACTATACACCACAAAAACGACAAATACAAAGGAAGTAGTCAAGGCATTAAGAGAATATTTTAGATCATACAGCGAGCCAGAATGCATAATATTGGATAGAGGAAGTTGTTTTACGTCAGCAGAGTTTGATCAATTTATGGAAGAAGCAAAGGTGAAGCACATTAGGATTGGCACAGGATCGCCTCAGGCGAACGGACTAGTTGAACGAATAAATAGAAATTTAGGACCAATGATAGCCAAACTAACAGAAACTGAAAATGGACAGCACTGGGACTTGGTAGTTGAAAGAGTCGAGTACGCTTTAAACAACACAGAGCACAGTAGCACTAAGCAATTCCCCAGCGAAATTTTATTTGGAATAACACAGAAGGGAAAAGTTAGTGATAGTTTAGGAGAACAATTAGTGGAATTTACACAGTTAGGGACACTTAGCACACGCAATTTGGCAGATATTAGAGAAAAGGCAGCGCGCAACCAATCCATTTCGCAAGCAGAGAATGAAAAACATTTTAATAAAACAAAGAAGTTAGCAAACAAGTATAAAGTAAGGGACTACATAGTGGTCAAAAATTTCGATAGCACAGCAGGAGTTTCGAGGAAGTTAATACCTAAATCTAAGGGACCTTACGTTATAGACAAAGTATTAAGGAATGATAGATATTTGATTAAAGACATTGAAGGCTTTCAGTTGTCACGAAATCCATATCAGGGCGTTTGGAGTGGCAATAATATACGACATTGGATAAAAGATTAAATTAAGCAAAACACTTTGTTAAACTAAGAATAAGTTTAATCACATTTTGTAAATATTGTACAGCACACTCTAAATGTATTAAGTATTTGGAACATGTATTTCTAATTATATGTATATACAATTGTAAAAACTACTAAAAATAGAGGGCTATCTCATTGTCTGGATGGCCGAATTGTAACAGGCTGATGGCATACCATTAATATGTAAACAACTAACAGTGCCATCACTGGCAAGATCAATTCAAGCGAAGATGCCAATAAAAGAAGTCGCGGAAAGGCGCGGAAAAAAGTAGAAGGAAGTTTAATTATTTATATAGCGTCTACAAAGAAGTTAGTACGCAGACTAGTTGAATACGAAGATTGAAAAAGTTAGCAAATAGATTGGAAGCAGCCGAGTCCTCACTTACTTTAGTGGTAATAAAGAAAAAAGAAGAGGGTAAAGTAGAAGATTTGCGTTTAGAGTTAACGAAGTTATAGAATTGTTTAGGATCGCGCGCAAATTGATTCTTGCAACGAACGAGATAATTTTCAAAGCATTGAGAATTAAGAAGGGTAAAGGCTGCTTTTGCTTTAGAATAATTTAAAAAGTCTAAGCTAGAACCTGTCTCCTTAAACTTTTTAAAATATATTGATTTTTTATTTTTTAAGTTAGATAGTCTCTGTGAGAGCCAAGGAGATTTATGTGAAACGGACTTTACAACACTATATGGAATACAGACATCAAAGATTGAATTTACTATGTTGTAAAAATACTCGACAGCTATGTTAATATCATTCGTGCTGTATAGTATAGACCAGTCAGTAGAAAAAATCAGTTGGTTTAGCAAAGAAAAATTTCCTTTGCGAAAGCAACGACGCGACGCGATGAAAGAGGTGAACGGATTAAGTTAGGGATAGACAGGGAAAGTTCAAGAGTAGGATGAAAGGAATCTTCAGGAGCAACTACAGGAGAAGATCTAGTGACAATGGCACTGGATGAATCATTAACGAAGATAAGATGCAGCATCCGGTTTAGACGATTAGATACATGATTGATTTGAAAAAAAAGGAAGATCAATCAAACTATCTAAAAAGTCATTATTGGGTGTGGGTATGTAGTCAAGGTTGTCGAAAAACGACTAGGAAACGTTTGGCAAGTTAAAATCTCCTAGTATCACAAAGAAATCACAATCACGAATGTGACAAAATATTTCTTTGATGAAATCGAAATGCTGTAAATAAACCGACATTTCTGAGGTCGGAGGAATATAGGAACAAGTTACATAAAGGGCAAATGACGAAAAAGTAACCTTAACGGCAACAATTTAAATTTCGTCCAGTGATGAAACATCTATTAATTCAGCATTAAGGGAGGATTTTACTGAAATAAGAACTCCTCCACCGCGTCGATTAAGACGATCGCGCCTGAAAATGTTATAATGAGATGACATTATTTCATTATCAGATATGCTAGAATTCAGCCAAGTCTCTGAAAATGCAACAATGTCAGAATCAAAAGATAAACTATTTTTATACAACTGTTTTAACTTAGACCCGAGACCCTTAACATTCTGATACTGAATGAAAAGTTGGTCAGAGCCTAGTTTTTTGAAGTTATGACTGGGGCCGCTTGAGTCGAACCACTAGTTGGAAGGATGACTGGAGTTGAACGAGTTCTATTTTTCTGTTTGAACTCATGTACAATCATATGTGGGGGGCCAGAACTTTGGATCACATATGATAGGAAATATGTCAGGGGACACACTAATTTTAAATGATAAAATTTCTCTTGGCTCAGAGAAATTGAATTTAGAAATTAAAACGCTACCTGGAGTTTTGGTAGCGATGAAAGCTGCAATAGACTCAATAGTAGTATCTGCAGGTAGTTGAGGTATAAATATCTGCTTACGTGGAGCCACGACCGTAAGCGGGGGAGGCTGAACTGCTATGGGAGTAGCAACGGGGTGACTATTACGTCGACTTGGAGGGCTTTTGGTGTTTTTACATTTGGTGTTTAACATTTGAGTTGTTTACAGGTAACACCGAATTATTAGAGGGAGAAGGGGGAGCTGCGGGGGCGGCAACAGAGCTACTGTTACGCCGAATTGGGGGACTCTTCGAGTTATTACTCGTAGCCACTGCACCATTAACAGCCACAGATTTAATTACTGGTGATGGGGCGACTACGGGAGGGGCAGGCATAGCCGGTGAAGTACAGTTGCCTGAGGGCCGGTCGGGTACTGGAGAAGTAGCGGGAGGAATGGATGAATTGGGAGGTAAGGAGTTACAGGGAGAATCCCTGTAAAAAGATAAAAGGGGAAGCCCACTATGCAACGGTGATGTAATAAGAGAACCAGGCGGAAGAGGTAATGAAAGATGTTGAATAGAGCTCAACATCTTGTCAGGCGAAGTCTCGAATTTATAGTCACTAAGCAAGTCAGTGCTAAGCTGCTTAGCGAGTGAGCGCAGTTTTAGGAATTGTTTTTTCACAGTATTGTACATACTGTGCATGACCATTTCAATCCACCACTACCTAATTTGGCAGAGGAAATGAATTTTTCAAATTCACGCCCAGTGAGACCTGCATATTAAATGTGCATAATATTATCGCACAGCCAACAGTGCACATAATTAGGTTGGTCACTGTCCCGAGATGGGCCATATGAGCAATTTTTCTTACAGCAGGCCATTTCACTTAAAAAACTTTAAAACAATTTGGAGTTACAACGAAATGAAATATGAGTGAAAAGTTTGCTTTGATGTTAACAAATATGCTCGAAAACAAAATTCGCAAAACGTGGAAAAACAAAATAGTAACGAAACAGTTAGAACAACAAAGGAATGCGTGGACGCAAGCGCAAAAGACAATTGAGTGCAAGCGAGCGACACACAAACTTATTATTGCTCAGCTGAGCAACGTGAAGGGAGCAAAGGTCACAGCAAAAACGGGCACAAACAAAAACACAGCTGAGACGCTGTATTAATAAAATGATTGTTATATTGCTAAAATGCACACTAAAACCAACTTTGCTCAAACCAGATTTAAGGTAACACTTAGTTAAAATTTACAGATGAATAAAATTCAATTAAAGTTCACATATTTAAGCAAAAATAATAAAATAAAAAGAGCGATGCAAAAACACGACCGGCAGAGTTATTAATCTCTCTCTCTTCAACTGATGGCCTCTTTCAAGTGCTTTCCTCGAGAGCAAGACCTTGTGTTATCCCACCATGAATGCTTTGCGTTAAAATCACCGCCTGCAATGAATCAGTCACCCAAGTTTTGAAATAAATCTTCAAAGTCTACACCAAGGTTGGTTTGGAGGTAGATATATAGAAGAGATTTTGATGCATCCTCCATTAGTCGGCACACTCACACTGGAAGCCTGAATATTCAGTGTTGTCATAGGCTCATACTGAGAATGCGCAATAGGTGATCGCATAAATACGGCAGATCCACCCTTCGCGGTTTCACTTGCATGATTAGCGTAATATTGATCGTATCCTGGTAAGTATGCTCTCAGGCCAGGACGCATATGTGTCTCCGTTATCAACATTACATCAATTGGATTTGCACTTAGAAAAGGTCTAATTTCATCCATGTTTTTGACTATCCCTCGTGCATTCCATAATCCGATTTTTAGACCCCGTACTCTAAAAAAGAGTATAGGGGTCTATTAGGTTTGTCTGAAGCGAAATGTGCGTAACAGGCAGAAGGAGGCGTGGCCGACCCCATAAAGTATATATATTCTTGATCAGCATCAACAGCCGAGACGATATAGCAATGTCCGTCTGTCCGTCTGTCTGTCTGTCCGTCTGTCCGTCTGTCCGTCCGTCTGTATGATCACCTAGATCTTTTAAACTACAAGAGCTAGAGCCACCAAATTTGGAATGAAAGTCCGTCTGCTTCGCGAGCAGATCAAGTTTATTTCAAATCTTTGCCACGCCCCTTACAACCCCCGCAAATTGCAAAAAACAATTTTCACATCACCATAACTTGAAAACTACTAGAGCTAGAGAGACCAAATTCACACATTATGTGTATGGTACCAATATAACTATCCTCACCAAGTTTGATCTGGATCGGACAACTATTGCCTATAGCTCCCATAGGACAAATCGGTCAAAAATAAAAAATTTGTATGAAGACACATAATGTTAGTTGAGCGATCGCAACCAAACTTACAGAGAATGTGTGAATAATTATTAAAAGTATCCTCACCAAATTTGGTCCAAATCGGACAACCACAACATATAAAATAAATTAATCAAAAATGCTGAGTTTTATGAATAAATTGTTTGTTTACACTGCTTGTAATAGAAGAACACAAACTGCAGCAAGCAGTGCAGTGTGTTAACTAAACAATTAGTATAAAAGATTTAACACTACGTTTAGCTACTGCAACTTCAATAAGGAGCGTGGTCTAAGTAGTAGAGATGCGCGCTTCGTACGTGTTGGTTAGCCCGGGGTCCTGGGTTCGAATCCAGTCAGTGGCAAATGCTATTTGTTTACTTTTTAAATTTTAATTATTTACATAAACTTCAATGCGGAGTGTGGTATAAGTAGTAAAGATGATCTAATTCTTAGCACTTGTATGTGAACCCGGGATCATGGGTTCGAGCGCCGTCAGGGACATTTTATTAATTTTTGTTATATAACAAAAAAATATTACATGTAAATGCAGATAGTCGAGCACTTTCAAGAGAGGGGCGTGGTGCAGCTGTTAGTGCACTGACGCGTGTGCGTGGAGTCCGAGGTTCGAATCCCGTCAGTGAATTATTTTGAATATTTTTTTTTTTTATTTCAATTCAAATTTAAAACGAAATTTAAATTTAATTTCAAATTGTAAAACACGTCATATTTTTAAAATAAACCAAGTAAGACAAGAAAGAAAAGTACAGTCGAGCACGCCCGACCGTAGAATACTCTCTGCATTTTATTCCCGATCATTTTAATAAAATCGATAACCGGGTATATCAATTGATAGTACTTGCAATAAAACACGTTGAAACAAAAACATCTGTTTGTATGTATACACACACATATACATTATACATTATAAGTGTGCACGCACATGTGTATGTGTGCATATGTTATACATACACAATTGCTCGGCATAGCCAGCATTCGCGGGCAGCGCTGCCGCTAGCAAGCAGCGAAAACGTTCGCTCACATGTTTGTATGTTTCTATCTCGCTCGCACACATGCATTGGCATTGCGTTCAATTATCAACTTTCTTACATGTCTAGCTCTTTTGTTTATTGTCCGATTTATATGCAACTTTCAGGATAGTTTAATATATTTTGTCTTCAAATGAATGTGAAATAACAATACTGTACGATAAGAACATATGCCTTAAAATCGGCATTGAAGTTTTACAAATTATTTTATTTCTTGTGGGAAAAGGGGGCGTGGCAGTCCAAAATTTTTAATGCCAATGCATTTATGCCGTCTCAAGGAACCTACATACCAAAATTGGAGTTACTAAGTGCCATAGTTACTGAGATATTCGCCTAAAACATCAATTTTTTACGAGGTGTGTCTAGTTTTTTGCTCATTGTGGGCGAATGGGGTGTGGCATCGAAAAAAAAAAAGATTCTTGTATTGACTGACTTAATATCGAGTCGATAGAGACCAAATTCAAACTTGTAGCTCTTACCATCTCTGAAATCTGTTTGTTCATACGGACAGACGGACAGACAGACGGACAGACAGACAGACAGACAGACGGACAGACGGACAGACGGACATGGCTATATCGACTCGGCTTGTGATGCTGATCAAGAATATATATACTTTATGGGGTCGGCCACGCCTCCTTCTGCCTGTTACATACTTTTTTTTTCACAAACCCAATATACTCTCTCTTGCAGAGAGTATAACAAGTAAGAAAGGCTACAGTCGAGCGAGCCGACTGTAAAAGATCCCGTACTCACAGAAGTGCGCATTTTCCATTCGAAAAACAAGAAAAACGGAGTGATTCACATTTTGTATACATACATTTTTATATACAAATGTATCTAAATATATACACAATTAAATGCACAATTTTTATACTCTCTGCAAGAGAGAGTATATTGGGTTTGTGCAAAAAAAAAAAGTATGTAACAGGCAGAAGGAGGCGTGGCAGACCCCATAAAGTATATATATTCTTGATCAGCATCACAAGCCGAGTCGATATAGCCATGTCCGTCTGTCCGTCTGTCTGTCTGTCTGTCTGTCTGTCCGTCTGTCTGTCTGTTCGTATAAACAAGCTGATTTCAGAGATGGTAACAGCTACAAGTTTGAATTTAGTCACAATCGACTCGATATTAAGTCAGTCAATACAAGAATCTTTTTTATTCGATGCCACGCCCCATTTGCCCACAATGAGCAAAAAACTAGACATACCTCGTAAAAAATTGATGTTTTGGGCGAATATCTCAGTAACTATGGCACTTAGGAACACCAATTTTGGTATGCATGTTTCTTGAGACGGCATAAATGCATCGTTATTAAAAATTTTGGACTGCCACGCCCCCTTTTCCCACAACAAATTAAATGACTTTATCGTACAGTATTGTTATTTCACATTCATTTGAAGACAAAGTATATCAAAGTATCCTGAAAGTTGCATATAAATCGGACTATAAACAAAAGAGCCAGACACGTAACAAAGTTTATAGTTTTACGCCATTTCACTGCATGACTTTATTAAAATGATCGGGAATAAAATGCAGAGAGTATTCTACGGTTGGGGGTGCTCGACTGTACTTTTCTTTCTTGTTAATTGTAAATTATTCATTTTGAAATAAACTTCTGCACCAGGTCACGAAAGGCTTTGTTTGCCTCTATGGTATCCTGAATGGGTTTGAACATTTGGTCCATTCTGCTACTTAGTTCGTTTATTGCTTTTCCAAAATTTTAAATTTGCTACTGATATGCTGATCTACCAGCCGATAGTTATCCTGCATTGTGTTCACGTTAATAAATTTCTCTCCTCGTGATCTTGTAATATCTGCATAGGAAAAGCGACTCTTAACTGCTGCATTTGAAATGACTTGTACTTTGACTGGATTATTTTTAGACCCCCGTACTCTAAAAAGAGTATAGGGGTCTATTAAGTTTGTCTGAAGCGAAATGTGCGTAACAGGCAGAAGGAGGCTTTTCCGACCCCATAAAGTATATATATTCTTGATCAGCAACAACAGCCGAGACGATATAGCGATGTCCGTCTGTCCGTCTGTCTGTCTGTCCGTCTGTCCGTCCGTCTGTATGATCACCTAGATCTTTTAAACTACAAGTGCTAGAGCCACCAAATTTGGAATGAAAGTCCGTCTGCTTCGCGAGCAGATCAAGTTTATTTCAAATCTTTGCCACGCCCCTTACCGCCCCCGCAAATTGTAAAAAACTATTTTCACATCACCATAACTTGAAAACGACAAGAGCTAGAGACACCAAATTCACACATTATGTGTATGGTACCTATCTAACTATCCTCACTAAATTTGGTCCGGATCGGACAACTATAGCCTATAGCTCCCATAGGACAAATCGGTCGAAAATTGGTGATTTGTATGGAAACACGAAGTTTAAGTTGAGCGAGTGCAACCAAACTAACACATTATGTTTATGGTACCATTATAACTATCCTCACCAAGTTTGGTCCGGATCGGACAACTATAGCCTATAGCTCCCATAGTACAAATCGGTCGAAAATGGGTGATTTGTATGGAGACATGAAGTTTTAGTTGAGCGAGTGCAACCAAACTAACACATTATGTGTATGGTACTATTATAACTATCCTCACCAAGTTTGGTCCGGATCGGACAACTATAGCCTATAGCTCCCATAGGACAAATCGGTCGAAAATGGGTGATTTGTATGGAGACATGAAGTTTTAGTTGGGCGATTGCAACCAAACTAACACATTATGTGTATGGTACCATTATAACTATCCTCACCAAGTTTGGTCTGGATCGGGCAACTATAGCCTATAGCTCCCATAGGACAAATCGGTCGAAAATTGGTGATTTGTATGGATAAACGCGCACTAGAAGGAGTACGGGGTCTTTTACAGTCGGCTCGCTCGACTGTAGCCTTTCTTACTTGTTATTCTTGCTAGAGGTTAGCAATCCATTTTCCGGTAGTCTGGCAGCTGGCATAAGCTTCTTGCTAAGCTCAGTTCTGACTGAACAACTTTTATAGCTGGATAAGTGGTCACCACCACAGTTGGCACATATAGATTTATCACTATGACTTAATTCACTCAATTTCGAACCAGTATAGTGAGCTCCTGAGCATTTGCCACAAAGTGGCTTTTAAAGGCAGTAGTTTCGAGTATGCCCGAAATCTTGACATCTGAAGCATTGCACCAATTCTTTGCTTGGCCTTGCCTTCATCACAGTTACTCTGTGTCTTCCAATTTTAGTAATTTTAAGTGCTTCTACAACATTTGGAGTCTCTTTAAGGTTAACGTAAACATATTCTGTATTGTTTTTATATTATTTATTTCTTCATCATCATCTTCGTTGATTTCAATATTACGCCAGTCTGGCTTTCTGGGGCAATCAGTTGCTTTGGTATATTTGGATAAATACCTCGAATGACTAATCTGAACGGTGTATCCTCTCTTAACTGATGGTGCCAAAATTCACAATTTTGTTTGATAAGCATATCAACAACTGCTTGAAAAACTTTCGAATCTTTTGTATATATGCGCGAGACTCCAAACCTTGATTTCCGAATGTCATAGTCATTAGCTGTTATGGCAGAGCTCAGTGAGTCTTCCAGTGTTTTCATTTTTGCTAACTTGTGGTACACAAATAGCTGGGGGTTTGGGTACTTTTCTTTCCTCTTTATCCTCTTGGACATGAATTTGTTGGCTGGTTTCCGAATGTTCATATTGGATTTCGTCGTCCATTTCCATGACTAATTCAGATTCCTCAGCAAACTCAGAAAAACGGTTATTTCGCATTACTGCCGAAGTGCCAGCAGAAGCCTTAATGATTTGAGCAATGTTTGGATGATGTTGAGTTGGTTTATTTTTCCGTATAGTTTTTGATGACTTTTCTACCTTTTTTTGTTTAGGCCCTTGAAACATACAATTGTTTTTACGAGAGCTTGCATACGTAGGCGTTGTCTAGTTTGACTGAATGCTTCCAGTGGAAAAAGTTATAGTGCAGGTTGTAGTTGTACTTGTTGTTGTTGCAATTGTACAATTGTCACTGTTATCAAAAGCCATTCGTATATCTCTGGCCAAACTTGCACGCAATTCATAATGCAGCCGTTTTCAATATTTGCTTACAACAAAATAACTCCAAGTCAACCTCTCGCTTGCGCTAGGCGCGTGGCGAGGGGCGCGTGCTGAACCGCTTGAGACTGCTTTAATATTGCAGTATACCGTATTGCCACCGGTTGCAGAGGCTAAAAGTAGTTTCCGTGCTGAAATTGGCACAGCATGAAGAACAAAAGGTATAACAGTGCGTTTTGCACAACAAATTTTATTTTATTATTTTAATGTAAAAAAAAAAATTTTTTTTGACGTCCGACGTTAGCTATCGATAACCGATGAATGTGAATTTTTTTCTTTGATTTATTTTTTGCTATTTGGGTTCACTTGACAAACTTACATGTTTCTGTATTATTGCCTATGAGTTTCTGTGGGTATAGAGACGTTGGGCGCCAGTTATTTGGTTACGTAGTCCAGTGGCCGATGTGTTCCCACGTGGCTCCTGATGGTGTGATCCTTGTCCGGCGGCTTTCCTTAAAGTCCTTAATCCGGAGTGGGATTCTTAGATGTGTTATAGCTACGATGATTATGGTGGGAGACTTGACTTCGTCCCCTTTGTTGATTACTGTCCTTGTGGTACAGTAATATAATTCAATAAAGACAAATGACGGCTGTGAGCCGGAGTGCAATTCCAAGTGACTTGTGTCTACTTTATTCAAAATCAAACAAAAACTAAAGACAAAGGCAAAACATAACTCTACTCAGTAAAGACAATACATGGCGCCATCGAACCACAGTCGGCATGCCGACTCAGCATTCTAAGCGCTTCAGCACTCCAGCAAAGAAGTGTCATACGATCGCTGCTGATTGTTGCTAGTGCAGCGCACTGAACCCACAATTTGGCGTGTCAGCATTATTCATGTAGTGCTACTTAGTTGCTATGGAATTTATGTGCTAACTTGTATAAAGAATAAAACAAGAAAGAATGCTATAGTCGCCTCGCCAACGCAAAAGTTATTCATATAAATTCATATTTGGAGCGTATTTTTGACCGATTGTCCCTATGGGAGCTATATGATATAGTTGTCCGATTTGGATCAAACTTGGTCAGTATACGTAATCTCTAGACGTGTACTTTCTGTGTCAATTTGGTTTAGATAGCATTACTAACAAAAAAGTTTTCTATACTAAAACATGCTATTTTTACCTGTTTTTACCTTTGTATGCACATAGAACGCCCTAAAGTGGGCGTGTCAAAAAACAAAGCAAACTTGTACTGCTTGGGCATTTTATCTTTCGTTTGCGACCATTCGGGCCTTTCTAGCTCTTATAGTCTCTGAGATCCTTTTGTTCACACAGACGGACAGACGGACAGACGGACGGACGGACGGACGGACGGACAGACGGACAGACGGACATGGCTATATCGACTCGGCTTGTCATGCTGATCAAGAATATATATACTTTATGGGGTCTGCCATGTCTCCTTCTCCCTGTTACATACATTGCAACGAATACAATATACCCTTTTACTCTACGAGTAACGGGTATAACTATCCTCACCAAATTTGGTCCAACAACAACATATACAACAAATTCATTAAAAATGCTGAATTTTATAAACAAATTGTTTGTATAACTCAGAGTTAACTCAACGTTTAGCTATTTCAACTCCAATCAAGAGCCTGGTGTAAGTGGTAGAGCCGCGTGTTTTTGTTTTTCGTACGTGCATGTTAACCCGGGATCGCGGATTTGAGCGTCTTTAGGGACATTTTATTAATTTTTGTTATATAACAAATCAAGTAAGAAAGCCAACAGTGGAGCGAGCCCATTGTAAAAAAGATCCAGTACTCAAAGAAGTTCGCATTTTCCATACAAAAAATAAGAAGAAGAAGCGCAGTGATCCATATTTAATATATATAATATATATATATATATATATAAACATACATACATATACATATATGTACATATTTGTATGTATATAAATATACACATTATAATATTTCCTACATGCCTTGTCTTAAAATTATGTTTTGCGTAAAAACAAATCTCGTATTATAATTCAAAATTAATATTTTAAATTTAGTTTGAAAATAAAAATTAAGTTAATAATATTCTCGCCAGTTTATTCCCGATTACATGATAATATTATTCAATTGATATTGGGTTATTACAATGGATAGTATTTGCAATAAAACACTTTGAAACAAATCCATCAGTTTGTAATAGGGATGTATGTTAGTCGCCAAGAAAATACCGATATCGATATTCATTAAAATATCACATCAAATACCACTCGCGCTCGATATCGATATTATTAGGAAATGAAATCAAATACGATATATCGCCATAGATATCGACATAATGACCAAATAGCCCATTCGATATCATATCGCAAATATAACTTCATATCGTATTGAATAACGATATATAAGATATATCGTATCGTATGCATTCATGTGCATGCAGCATCGGTGGGCTGCGCTGTCGCTACCAAGCAGCGAAAACGTTAGCTCACATGTTTGTATGTTTTTATCTCGCTTGCACATATGCATTGACATTGCATTCAATTATTAACGTTGTTACGTGTCTAGCTCTTTTGTTTATTGTCCGATTTGTATGCAACTTTTAGGATAGTTTGTGATACTTTGCTTCCAAAGAAATTTCAAGTTTCAACACCGTAGATACGATCAAATGCCTTAAAAATGAAATTGACGATTGAAAATTATTTCATTTCTTGTGGTAGAAAGGGGCGTTACAGTCCAAAATTTTTAATGACAATGTATTTATGCTGTCTTTAGCAACCTGCAAACCACATTTAGTATTCCTAAGTGCTACAGTTACTAAGATATTCGATTAAAACATCCATTTTTGAAACAAACTTGATCTTCTCGCAAAGAAGACGGACTTTCATTTAAAATTTGGTGGGTCTTGCTCTTGTAGTTTAAAAGATCCAGGTGGTCATACAGACGAACGGACAGATGGGCGGACGGATAGATGGACAGATGGGCGGACAGACAGACGGACATTACTATATCGTCTCCGCTGTCGATGCTGATCAAGAATATATATCTCCATACAAATCACCAATTTTCGAACGACTTGTCCTATGGGAGCTATAGGATAAAGTGGTCTGATCTGGACCAATCTTGGTGAGGTTAGTTATAATAGTATCATACACAAAATGTGTTAGATTGGTTGCAATTGCTGAACATAAACTTCATGACTCCATACAAATCACCAATTTTTGACCGATTTGTCCTATGGGAGCTATAGGCTATAGTTATCCGATACAGGTTTAAGCAGACAGGTTCTAGCTCAGACTTTTTAAATTATTTTAAACCAAAACAGCCTTTACCCTTCTTAATTCTCAATGCTATGAATATTATCTCGTTCGTTGCAAGAATCAATTTGCGCGCGATCCTAAACAATTCAATAACTTTGTTAACTCTAAACGTAAGTCTTCTACTTTACCCCCTTCGTTTTTCTTTAATACCACTTAAGTAAATGAGGACTCGGCTGCTTCCGATCTCTTTGCTAACTTTTTCAATCTACGTATTCCCCTAGTCTGCCTTCTAATTTCTTTTACCCCTTTAAACTCCCATCCTCTAATTGCGTTTTTTTCCCATATATTTCTGATAGTTGCCTGCTCTCGTCCATTAACAATCTAAAATCTTCCTTCTCTCCTGGGCCTGACAACATTCCTAGTTGCGTGCTTAAGGAGTGCTGTTCTTCTATAATTAAACCTCTTTCAATTATTTTTTGCATAACTTCACTTTGCATTAATAAGGTTGCAAGTCGGATATATCCAACTACAGGGGAATTGCGAAGTTGTCCGCAATCCCTAAGCTCTTTGAAAAGATAATTACTTCGACTTTGCAACACCTCTGCAAGTCAATTATCTCCCCTGCCCAACACGGTTTTGTTAAGAGTCGGTCGACTTCGACCAATCTATTGGAATTTACCTCTTTTGTAAATGAGGCATTCCTTAATAGAATGCAAACTGATGTCATCTATACTGATTTCAGTAAAGCGTTTGACTCTGTTAATCATAACCTCCTTCTGCATAAACTATGCATTTTAGGCTTCCCACCTTCCCTTCTTCTGTGGATATCATCATATCTTACAGGTAGGACCCAAAGGGTTATGCTTAGATCAGCCATATCTAAATCTGTCTTCGTTATTTCTGGAGTTCCCCAGGGTAGTCACCTAGGCCCCTATTTTTAATCTTTTTATAAATGACCTTCCTTCTTCACTAGCCCATTGTCGTATACTTATGTATGCCGATGACGTGAAATTATTATTGTCTTATAAGGATCCCCCAGATCATACGCTTCTTCAAGATGATTTAAATTCTATGCACAACTGGTGACTCCTTACTTAGCCAACTATCACATTGACAATATACCTCTAAAACGTATATTGTCAGTCGTTGACCTCGGTGTTCTTTTTGATAATAAATTAAGTTTCACACATCATATTTCCACTGTAGTTAATAAAGCTAAGGGAACTCTTGGATTTATTAAACGCTGGTCTAAGGAATTTAATGATCCATTTGTCATTAAACTTCTTTACACATACCTAGTCCGTCCCATTCTTGAGTATTGTTCATGTGTCTGGTCTCCTCAACATGCTCATGGTCAAGCTTTAATTGAGTCAGTGCAGAAGCAGTTTTTACTCTTCGCGCTTCGTGGACTTAATTGGGACCCTAATCTTCGCCTTCCATCTTATACTAACCGACTCTTGCTTCTGAGTCTTCCATCCCTTACTAATCGGAGAAGAGTTCTTGGGGTAATCTTCCTCCATAAATTAATAATTGGTGATATCTGCTCCCCCATCTCTTTTAGAACGCCTTAAATTTAATATTCCCTCCAGGACCACTAGGTACTACCATACCTTTATTCTCTACCAACATGCACAACTGACTATGCTTTGCACAATCGTTTTCGGGTATTATGCTCTTATTATAATGAACACTATAGATTTATTGATACATCTCTCTCTCTCTTCCATATTAAAGCTTCTTCTTTACAGCCAACTCCGTTATATCTCTGATTTCAAGGGCAGTAAGAATGGAGTCTCTGCCATCCATTCTTCCCCTTAAATCAGTGATCTTTCGTGTAGTTTTGGCAAAATTTTTTTGATCTGGTTGGGTTTTTCTGGGTTTTTCCCAGCCCTTGCAACAAATGTTGGATCAATTTGTTTGTTTGTTTTTCCAGATTAATGGTTCGAATCCAGTGAGTGACATATGCTGTTTGTTTACTTTTTAAATTTTAATTATTTACATAAACTTCAATGCGGAGTGTGGTCTAAGTAGTAAAGATGCCTGTTCTAATTCTTCGCACTTGTATGTTAACCCGGGATCATGGCTTCGAGCGCCGTCAGGGACATTTTATTAATTTTTGTTATATAACAACATAACAAAAAAATATTACATTTAAATGCAGATAGTCGAGCACTTTTAAGAGAGGGGGCGTGGTGCAGCTGTTAGGGGCTCTGACGCGTGAGCATGAAGTCCGAGGTTCAAATCCCGTCAGTGAATTACTTTGATTATTATTATTTTTATACCCTTGCAGAGGGTATATTAATTTTGTCACGAAGTTTGTAACGCATTGAAGGAGCATCTCCGACCCCATAAAGATATATATTCTTGATCAGCATCAACAGGCGAGTCGATATAGCCATGTCCGTCTGTCTGTCCGTCTGTCCGTCTGTCCGTCTGTTTCTATGCGAACTAGTCTCTCAGTTTTAAAGCTATCTTGATGAAACTTGGTACAGATGTGTATTCTCTCTGCAGGCAGATCATTTGTTAAAATCGGCCGGATCGGATGACTATATCATATAGCTCCCATAGGAACAATCGGTTGCACAAAAAAATTTTTTTGAGCTATTTCAACCAAATTAAGCCTATATGCATTTAGTACCAAATCCCATGTGCAAACCAAATTTCATCCGAATCGGACCACTATATCATATAGCTGCCATAGGAACAATCGGTTGAAAATGATGAAAATGCCTAGTATGAAAATTTTCAGTGTCGATTGAGCAATTTCAACCAAACTCACGCCATAAACATTTGCCATCATTCTCCAGCTGTTGACCAAATTTCATTCGGATCGAACCACTATATCATATAGCTGCCATAGGAACAATCGGTTCAAAGGCTTAGTATGAAAATTTTTAATGTCTATTGATCGATTTCAACCAAATTCACGCAGTACGCATAAGCTATCATTCCCTATATGCTGACCAAATTTCATCCAATTCGGACTACTATATCATATAGCTTCCATAGGAACAATCGGTTGATAATGATGAAAATGCCTAGTATGAAAATATTCAGTGTCGATTGAGCGATTTCAACCAAACTCACGCCATAAACATTTGCTATCATTCCTAGCTGTTGTGTTACCAAATTTCATTCGGATCGAACCACTATATCATATAGCTGCCATAGGAACAATCAGTTTAAAGGCATGGTATGAAAATCTGTAAAGTCTATTAAGCGATTTCAGCTAAATTCACGCACTACTCCTTTGCTATTATTCCCTATATACTGACCAAATCTCATCTAAATCGGACTATTATATCATACAGCATCCATAGGGAACCACTGGTAACTGAATCCAATGAACGCAACATGCATGACTGCAAGGGGTATTTAATCTTCGGCGAGCCGAAGATAACCTTTCTTTCTTGTTTTATTTCAATTTAAATTTAAAATAATAATTTCGAATTCTAAAATAATAATTTCAAATTGTAAGACATGGCTTATTTTTAGACCCCGTACTCTAAAAAAGAGTATAGGGGTCTATTAAGTTTGTCTGAAGCGAAATGTTCGTAACAGGCAGAAGGAGCCTTTTTGGACCCCATAAAGTATATATATTCTTGATCAGCATCAACAGACGAGACGATATAGCGATGTCCGTCTGTCCGTCTGTCTGTCTGTCCGTCTGTCCGTCCGTCTGTATGATCACCTAGATCTTTTAAACTACAAGAGCTGGAGCCGCCAAATTTGGAATGAAAGTCCGTCTGCTTCGCGAGCAGATCAAGTTTATTTCAAATTTTTGCCACGCCCCTTACCGCCCCCGCAAATTGTAAAAAACTATTTTCACATCACCATAACTTGAAAACGACTACAGCTAGGAAGACCAAATTCACACATTATGTGTATGGTACCATTATAACTATCCTTACCAAGTTTGATTCAGATCGGACAACTATAGCCAATAGCTCCCATAGGACAAATAAGCCGAAAATTCGTGATTTGTATGGAGACATGAAGTTTTAGTTGAGCGGTTGCAACCAAACTAACACATTATGTGTATGGTACCATTATAACTATCCTCACCAAGTTTGGTCCGGATCGGACAACTGTAGCCTATAGCTCCCATAGGACAAATCGGTCGAAAATGGGTGATTTGTATGGAGACATGAAGTTTTAGTTGAGCGGTTGCAACCAAACTAACACATTATGTGTATGGTACCATTATAACTGTCCTCACCAAGTTTGGTCCGGATCGGACAACTATAGCCTATAGCTCCCATAGGACAAATCGGTCGAAAATGGGTGATTTGTATGGAGACATGAAGTTTTAGTTGAGCGATTGCAACCAAACTAACACATTATGTGTATGGTACCATTATAACTATCCTCACCAAGTTTTTTTCCGGATCGGACAACTATAGCCTATAGCTCCCATAGGACAAATCGTTCGAAAACTACTTATTTGTAAGGTAAAACGCGCACTAGAATGAGTACGGGGTCTTTTACAGTCGGCTCGCTCGACTGTAGCCTTTCTTACTTGTTAAACGCTGGTCTAAGGAATTTAATGATCCATTCGTCACCAAACTTCTTTACACATCCCTAGTCCGTCCCATTCTTGAGTATTGTTCATGTGTCTGGTCTCCTCAACATGCTCATGGTCAAGCTTTTTTTGAGTCAGTGCAGAAGCAGTTTTTACTCTTCGCGCTTCGTGGACTTAATTGGGACCCTAATCTTCGCCTTCCATCTTACACTAACAGACTCTTGCTTCTGAATCTTCCATCCCTTACTAATCGGAGAAGAGTTCTTGGGGTAATCTTCCTCCATAAATTAATAATTGGTGATATCTGCTCCCCATCTCTTTTAGAACGCCTTAAATTTAATATTCCCACCAGGACCACTAGGTACTACATACCTTTATCTCTACCAACATGCACAACTGACTATGCTTTGCACAATCGTTTTCGGGTATTATGCTCTAATTATAATGAACACTATAGATATATTGATACATCTCTCTCTCTTCCATATTTAAAGCTTCACTTTACAGCCAACTCCGTTATATCTCTGATTTCCAAGGGCAGTAAGAATGGAGTCTCTGCCATCCATTCATCCCCCTTAAATCAGTGATCTTTCGAGCTAGTTTTGGCAAAATTTTTTGATCTGGTTGGGTTTTTCTGGGTTTTCCCAGCCCTTGCAACAAATTTTGGATCAATTTGTTTGTTTGTTTTCCCAGATTAATGGTCTAATTATTATCTCTTAATTTCAGTTTAATTTAAATTTAAATTTTTTTTAATTATTACTTTTAATACTATGTAAATTTAAATTATATATATATATACACAATGTAATCATATAATTAAATTAAATACCCTCGCGACTGCTTTTAGTCTGCGTTAATAAATAAATAAATAAATTAATAAATAAAAGCGTTTGACTCTGTAAATTATAACCTACTTCTGCATAAACTAAGAATTTTAGGCTTCCCACCTTCCCTTTTTTTGTTGATATCATCATATCTTACAGGTAGAACCCAAAGGGTTATGCTTAGATCAGCCATAAATCTGTCTTCGATACTTCTGGAGTTCCCCAGGGTAGTCACCTAGGCCCCCTATTTTTTAATCTCTTTATAAATGACCTTCCTTCTTCACTAGCCCATTGTCGCCTACTTATATATGCCGATGACGTGAAATTATTATTGTCTTATAAGGATCCCGCAGATCATACGCTTCTTCAAGATTATTTAAATTCTATGCACAACTGTTGTTTAACTAATAACTTGAACTTAAATTTTTCTAAATGCCTGTCTATGACGTTAAACAGGGTGACTCCTTACTTAGCCAACTATTACATTGACAATATACCTTTAAAACGTATATTGTCAGTCGATGACCACGGTGTTCTTTTTGATAATAAATTAAGTTTCACACATCATATTTCCACTGTAGTTAATAAAGCTAAGGGAAGTCTTGGGTTTATTAAACGCCGGTCTAAGGAATTTAATGATCCATTTGTCACCAAACTTCTTTACACATCCCTAGTCCGTCCCATTCTTGAGTATTGTTCATGTGTCTGGTCTCCTCAACATGCTCATAGTCAAGCTTCAATTGAGTCAGTGCAGAAGTAGTTTTTACTCTTCGCGCTTCGTGGACTTAATTGGACCCTAATCTAGGCCTTCCATCTTAGACTAACATACTCTTGCTTCTGAATCTTCCATCCCTTACTAATCGGAGAAGAGTTCTTGGAGTAATCTTCCTCCATAAATTAATAATCGGTGATATCTGCTACCCATCTCTTCTAGAACTCCTTAAATTTAATATTCCCACCAGGACCACTAGGTACTACTACCCCCTTATATCTTCCTACATACACTACTGACTATGCTTTGCACAATCGTTTTCGGTTATTATGCGCTAATTATAATGAACATTATAGATTGATTGACACATCTCTCTCTCTCTCCCATCTTAGAGCTTCTCTTTACAGCCGTCTCCGTTATATCACTGATTTCCAAGCGGAGTAAGAATGGAGTCTCTGTCATTCATTCTTCCCCTTAAATCAGAGATCTTTCGTGTTAGTTATGGCATATTTTTATTGATCTGGTTGGGTTTTTCTGGGTTTTTCCCAACCATTGCAACAAATGTTGGATCAATTTCTTTGCTTGTTATTCCCAGATTAATGGTCTAATTACTATCTTTTTAGACCCCGTACTCTAAACAAGTAAGAAAGGCTACAGTCGAGCGAACCGACTGTAAAAGACCCCGTTCTCACAGAAGTGCGCATTTTCCATACGAAAAAGAAGATAAGCGGAGTGATTCACATTTTGTATACATACATTTTTATATACAAATTTATGTAAATGTGTACACAATTAAATGAACAATTTCTTTACTTGGCTTATTTTAAAAATTTAATTTTAAATATAAATTGAAAAAAAAAAAAAAAAATCAAAATAATTCACTGACGGGATTCGAACCTCGGACTCCACGCACACGCGTCAGTGCCTAACAGCTGCACCACGCGCCTCTATTGAAAGTGCTCGACTATCTGCATTTACATGTAATATTTTTTCGATATTTTATTATATAACAAAAATTAATAAAATGTCCCTGACGGCGCTCGAACCCATGATCCCGGGTTCACATACAAGTGCGAAGAATTAGATCAGGCATCTTTACTAAGTAGACCACACTCCGCATTGAAGTTTATGTAAAAATTAAAAATTTAACAAGAAACAATGCTATAGTCGCCTCGCGACTTTAGGATACCCGTTACTCAGTTTAATTATATTATTAACAATATAATATATTATTAACTAAATTAATAATAGTAAAATCGTTTAGGTAATCGACCCTATTGATTTTAATTCAGATGACTTGAGAAACGCAGAAAATTTTCATACAAATTCATATTTACAGCGTATTTTAGACCGATCGTCCCTATGGGAGCTATACGATATAGTTGTCCGATTTGAATGAAACTTGGTCAACATATTTATATTATTGACAGATATAATCTGTGTAAGTTTCCCTTCGATTGCTTGGCCAATGCAAAAGTAATTCACATAAATTCATATTTGGAGCGTATTTTTGACCGATTGTCCCTATGGGAGCTATACGATATAGTCGTCCGATTTGGATGAAACTTAGTCAATATGTTTATATTATTAAAAGATATATTCTGTGTAAGTTTCACTTCGACTAATTGGCCAACGCAAAAGGTATTCATATAAATTCATATTTGGAGCGTATTTTTTACCGATTGTCCCTATGGGAGCTATACGATATAGTTTTCCGATTTGGATCAAACTTGGTCAGTATATGTACTCCCTAGACGTGTACTTTATGTGTCAATTTGGTTTATATAGCATTGCTAACAAAAAAGTTTTCTATACTAAAACATTCTATTTTTACCTTTGTATGCACATAGAACGCCCTAAAGTGGGCGTGTCAAAAAACAAAAGCAAACTTGTACTGCTTGGGCATTTTATCTCTCGTTTGCGACCACTCGGGCCTTTCTAGCTCTTATAGTCTCTGAGATCCTTTTGTTCACACAGACGGACAGACGGACATGGCTATATCGACTCGGCTACTCATGCTGATCAAGAATATATATACTTTATGTGGTCTGCCATGTCTCCTTCTCCCTGTTACATACATTCCAACGAATACAATATACCCTTTTACTCTACGAGTAACGGGTATAATAAAAAGTAAACAAATAGCATTTGTCACTTGCTGGATTCGAACCCGGGACATCGGGCTAACCCACACGTACGAAGCGCGTATCTCTACTACCTAGACCACGCTCCTTATTGAAGTTGCAGAAGCTAAACAAACAATTAATTCAAAAAATTCAGCATTTTTGATTAATTTATTTTATATGTTGTGGTTGTCCGATTTGGACCAAATTTGGTGAGGATACTTTTAATAATTATACACACATCCTGTGTAAGTTTGGTTGCGATCGGCCAACTAACATTACATTTCTTCATACAAATTTTTTGTTTTTGACCGATTTGTCCTATGGGAGCTATAGGCTATAGTTGTCCGATCCGGATTAAACTTGGTAAGGATAATTATATTGGTACCATACACATAATGTGTGAATTTGATCTCTCCAGCTCTAGTCG